>JAWWEW010000131.1:998608-1059101 GCA_035583185.1 Anabacerthia variegaticeps
TTTCGCTGCCCTCGGACTGCCCAGCTGGGGCTGGTTCGAACAGTGCCAACAACGCGGGACTTTGTTTCTGAGCCCCCCAAAACGCCCCATTTATTGGTTTCAGGACCCTAAAACTGGCCAAAGGAGTCCAAACACGGCGCTCGGGGTGTGTTTCTCACACACGAACACACAGGACCCTCCCTGAGCCCCAAACCCCCGCTCAGTCTCCGTTCCCAGCCCGGGAAGGTTCCCGGCTCAGCCTCACCCCGGAGCGCCGCTTCGGAGTCCCCAGACCCCATCACGGCTCAGTCTGTTCTCCCCCAGCCTGGCCTGGAGCCTCCAGCTGCTTTCACAGGCTGGAAACGGGGTATTCCCTGCTCCCCCAGCCCGGTATCCCCCGTGGACCAGTCCCAGGACCCCCCATCCCAGTGCCCCGCCCCGTGGGGACCATCCACACCCCATAGAGGGGTTTCAGAGCCCCCCACTCAGTCACCCCTGAAGCCACCGCACCCTCCCTCAGGTGGGAGCATCAGCCACCTTCTCTTCCCCGTGGTGCTCCTGCCTGCCGTGCCCCCTGGAAAGGAGGAGAGCTGGCAGAGGCAGTGCAGGAAAGGACACCCTGGTCACACCGGGTCAGTTTATGTTCCAGCTTTATTCTCTGTCAGAGAGGCCCCGCTGTTCCCCCCTCCCCGTGCCAGGTGGGGATGGTGATCCCACCCAGCCTGGCCCCAGGGCTGGGCTCTCTCCCAGGGATGAGGTGGGAGGTGCTGGATGCCCTGGGCATCCTAAGGGCAGTGCAGAGCTGGAGCTGGAGCTGAAGCACCATGGATGGAGAAGGCCATGTGGCGAGGTCACGGCACAAGGAGCAGAGGGAAGTGACAGTGGCAGCCACTCCTCCTCCTCCTCCCCACAGTACAAAAATACCAGTGTGACTTTATTTGGCTTTTCAGTTTTGGGGTTATTTTTGCTTTACAGTTTATAAAAAGCTCTTCCCAAAGCGTGCTCTCCCCATTACACTTCCGTGCCGTCGTGCAAATTGCTGTGGACTTTGACTTCCAAGTTCACCTGCTTCACCTTCCTGCCCTTGCCCTGGCACACGCTGCCCTCCTCCCGCAGCGGGTGGACATTCCTCACGGTACAGCACCGGCTGCCCGCCGCCCTCGGGACGCCCCTGGGCAGCTCCACTTTGGTGTTCAAGGGGTGCTCCTCGGGGGCAGCCCGGGCTGCCTCCCGCTTCCTCCGCAGCCTCCGGCACTTCCTGGCGAGCAGGCAGACCCCGGACAGCACCAGCAGCAGCAGGGTGAGCGCGGCGAAGGCGCTGCCCAGGGAGGCGCCGCTCTGGGACAAGGAGGCTGCGAGGGCGGCTTCCTCCCTCTCCAGGAGCAGCGACTTCATGTTGGTGCCGTTCTTGACCTGGTCGCCCTCGTTGTCGTAGACCAAGGAGTCGTCCAGCCCCGGCCTGGCAGCGCCCCCGGACAGGGCCCTGCGGCCGCGGCGCCAGCGGGCACAGAGGGAGCGCTGCACGCGCGGCCCGGCCGTGCCCTCCGGGCCGATCACATAGATCACCTGGAGGTACCACTGGTGTCCCGCTTCCACCTGTCCCAGGGGGAACATGAGCACACGGGTAATGTTGTTAGCAATGGCTTTTATATCAAGTGATCAACAGCTGGTGTGTTTTGTGTCCTGTTTCTGACAGAGCAGCTCGGTGGGTTTTCCTGAGTACCTGAACACCAGGCGAGGTGTTCAGCCTTTGCCAGCTGCAGTAATTCATTCAGGGACATCAATAATATGGTTTTAAAGAGCTGAGTGCTTTAGGGGAAAAGAAAAATCTTAAAATGACCAGAATAATAACTTAATGTTCTCCCACGCAGCCAGCAATAGGAAAAGGGGGCACAGGCTTCAGCTCTGCCAGGGGAAATTTAGGTTGGACCTTAGAAACAAGTTCTTTACAGAGAGAGTAATTAGACATTGGAGTGGCCTGCCCAGAGAGGTGGTAGATTCACTGTCCCTGGAGGTTTTTAAACTGAGTTTGGACATGGCACTCAGAGTGCTGTTGGATCAAGGGTTGGACTCGATGATCTCAGAGGTCTTTTCCAACCCAATCCATTCTATGATTCATTTTGTGTGTCAGAGTTGGCTTCTGAAGGCGCAGAGCCTACAATTCACAGAGCACTGGGACAGAGAAGTTACTTTTGGGCTGCCAGAAGTACGTACCTTGTAGAGAGCATCCACCTTGAGAGTAAATCCATCGACTCCAGGCATGCTGCTCACTGAGTGGAACTCGGACAGTTCGGAAGCAAAGTGGGCATCAAAAGGCACATCATGGAAATACTTATCTGTCACCTCCGGTTGGTTGCGGTCCTGGAAACCAGAGAGGGGTCATGAAGAGGAGGGCAGGCTTTCTGCCAGGGCACCACACACTCCTCATCCCTTCGCAGTCGGATGTGTCCCTCAGCAGAGAAACTCCCAAAGAGGGGGCAGAAGCAGAGCACTCACCAAGAGGAGGAATCGGTGTTTCAGGTACTTGTTGGGTTGGATGCAGCCATACTGGGGCCCCTCGTTATAGACAGTGCCCGTGGGGTCGAAGAAAGGCACGTAGCCATCCTTGCCTGTGCACAGGTAGACCTTTTCCAGCTGCAGCTTGTAAGCGGCGTTGAGGTTCTGTTCTGGGTGCCACAGCACACGGCCATACAGGATTTGCCCTGGGGAGAAAGAAGGACAGGTGAGACAAACTGCTAGAGAAATGCACATTTTTGCCTTACAGGGCTGTAAACATGCTCAAAATGTCATTTGGTGCTGTAAAAGAGGCAAAGCCAAGGCCGGGTTTTACCCTTTTCTCTCCAAGAAACGGAAGCTGTGAAGGCAGAAATGATGGGCACGAGCAGAACAAGGAGGGGGAAATAAATCCTACCCTTGGAAAAAGCCCCTTTGTAATCCATTTCTGCCAGGGACATTTCGGATTTGGTGGGGTCCATCAGAAACACCTTCTCATTGTTACAGAGCTGGAACTCCGTGTTTAGGGAGTAGACGACGGGGACTGGGCGGTTCGTCTGCTGGAAGGCAATGGGGATCAAAAACCTGGAATTGGGACAAAGAAGGAAACAAAGAAAAGATGAGCTTTGGACTCATGTGCACCCCAAGCCCAGCAATATTCCAACGCCCTGATTGCAGATGCTCTTGGTTGCAGGGAGGCTCCTGAGCCAAACAGGAGCTTCCAGCCCTCCCCCTTTCCCTTCCTGCTGCTGTTGTGGTGTCCCACACGCCTGCTGGGACCCCACAAACACCCCAAACTGTCCTGCTGCCGTGGGGATGGGACCTCCTTACCTCTCTGGAGCGTGAGCTGTGCAGGGCAGGGGCTTGTCTCCAGGCTCTGCCCATGGCTGTGTGGGCTGGACAGTGCAGGGGATTAAGAAGATGGTGTACTCTCCAGAGTAGTCCTTCCTGGGAACAGACAGAAAACCCTGCAGTCACCAAATGGGGGTCTGAGCTGTTCACCCAGAGCAGCACCTCTCCCTCACCCCAGAAATGACCACCCAGCAGATGCCTGAGTGACAAATGGGACCTGGGGTGTTTAATGTGACCCTCTGAAATACCTGGTCACCTCTGGGACCCACCTACCCATGGCTTCACTGCTGGAAAAATGCCTGTATAACAAACTGAGTTTTGCCTCAGCAGAGGATTTCCAGCCCTGGCACACTCCAGCTCTGAGCCCCTGACCAAGGCTGGCTCCTGAGCATCCCACACTATCCCTGCGGCTGCTGGAAGGGCACCAGGAAGAACTGTGGGAAGCTGCTGAAGGGGACTGAACCCACAGTCCTCACCTGTTGTAGGAGCTGGTTGCTCTCCAGAGCTGGTAGGGCGAGTCGAAAGTCTGAGCACTCCACAGCAGCTGCAGGTCAAATTCAATCCCTCCCAGGTGCTCTGGAGTCATTAAAGAAGACCGGACATCGGGCAGGCTGTGGTGCTCCATGACAAAAAGCCCTGGAGGGAGGACAAGGAGGTGACAGGTAAGGCAGAGCATGGAGCACAAAGGGCGCTCCTGGGGGGCAGGGGTGCCTGGCAGGGTCGCTGCTCTCACCTCTGAACTTGGCCTGTGTCTTGAACTCGATAACCAGGCGGCCGTCGTCGCGGATGTAGATCCTGATGATCTGCAGCCGGGCCGAGAGCACGCTGTCCGTCTGGATCCCTGCGGGGCAGAGGCACTGGGAGCACACACAGCACGGCTCTGCCAGCCCCTGAGGCAGCTGGGAGAGCTCCAGAAGGCATGACGTAATTTGGATCCTCCTCCAGCGAGCCGCAGAGACACCTCCTCCGTTATCCATGTGCTGCCTATGTCTCCCCCAAGCATAAAGGAAGGAAGTATTCCAGGTTCCCCCCATCCCTGAGAGCTGGGGGAATGTGACTGCAGCTGCCACATGAGAACCCAGAGAAGTGTCCAAGAAACCACTCCAAATACCCCACAGGACTCCAAGGAAGAGAGGGCTCTTTTCCTGCAGTGCCAACTGTGCCCATGAAGAGAAGGGCTGGCTAAGCTGGCACATGCCTGGACTCTGCCTGCATGCCCTTTCCCTCACGGATCAGGACTCTGGTGTCAGTGCAGAAACCAAGGAAAAGGCTAAAACCAGAAGGAGCCAATAAGCCTCGGGCTTACCTGTCCTCCAGAGGACGGTGTCGTAGAAGAAGGAGAACTCCATCTCTGTGTGATGCTCCAGGGAAGCCCAGCCCCTCGGGGCAGTCACGTAGATATAGGACACGTAGAGAGGGACGTGGACTGTCAGGAAGGACTGAGCAGAGTCCCGTACCTGGCAGTAAAACCCAAAAAAAGGGGTTATGCACCTTCCAAGTGGAGTCAGAGAACGATCTTTACCTTTACTGTAGGTACTTTAGACAAACCTGTGTTCAAATCGGGGTCAGGGCTAAGGCTCCTTGGAGCTGTGGGTGCAATTTCACCCCTACACCCTCCAGTTTCTAGTGCTGTGAATTAAAATTCAGCAGTTCTGCCGGCTCAGGCCTCCCCCAGCTCTCCGTTTATTATCTGCAGAGAGCAGCTGTACTCTGAAAGCCCCAGAGAGTTCAGGGAGACATTCCAGCCTGGCTCCACGTGCTCCACTGGGCAGTTGTTCAGGCCAAGTAGCTCCTCTGGATTTGTGCAAGTAATTGGAGCTATAAAAGGAAAGTTAATGAAGTATTCCAGGCTGGCAGGAATTAAAAGGGATTACGCTGGCCATAACATTCTGACTGGGAATTTAGTGCAAGGACCTAAGTATGATGAGATACTCACTGGAGTGGGATGTACGTGGATAATCCAGCCACGAGAGGGCAGTGAGAGACACTAAATAGTGAAAGCTACTAATTTATAGAGTATTTTTGGCTTTTGCTCTGCCAGTCTGTTAATTAAGAAATGAGTTAAAAAACCCCGTGACCTCACTGTGTTGTGGATCACACACTGTGATGCCTCTGCTCTGTCCTTTGCTTATTTTACTGGGTGAGAATATGGTTAAAATTGTAAAAGAATAGAGCCCAGTATGGCTTAATATTAAAAAAAGGTATTTTGCTGCTGCTCTGAAGATTAAGATAATAAAATCTAAGTTAATTAAGGAAAATAAATGACTTAAGTGCACAGAGCACTTTTGTTTCCCAGGTGAAAGGTGGGGAAAAGCCACAATCCAGTTGTAGAGAGCAGCAACTACAGAGGAGCACAAAGCCTACGAGGTGAGAGAGATGTCGGCCACGTGGGACAGCTCTGGGTGTGGCCTCTCACCTGGAAGTCAGCGGTGACAGAGCCTCCACAGACATCAATCAGCTCAGTCATGTCGTAGTAAGCGTCGAAGGTCCAAATGCAGCTCTTGAGGTTGAGGTGCTGGTAGAGCTGGATGGTCTTGGGCTCCCTCACGGCGGGGTCCAGCTGGTAAGGGCGGTCATAGCCCGGGCCCAGGACGAAGCTGTCGTGGGTCACTTCGTCCAGGAACCCTGCCTCTGGCATGGAGAGACAGCAGCACACTGAGCCCCCTGCATTCTAAAGAGCCTGAGGGCTCAGCTGCACCCTTGAATCATGGGAATGATTCATCTTGACATCCTGAATCCTCTGCCTTGGTTATCCTGGAGGTCAAACTGAACATACACAGGTCTTCACAGGGGAAAAGCATGGTTCTCATTCCCTGGAGTGTCAGACACACAATGTGCCTGGGCTTTTTTCAGCAGTGAATGTATTTTGCTGCTTCTTGTTGCCCTCATGTCCTATCACCTCAGTGACTCAGACACAGCAATCCAACCCTGCAGCTCCCTCTCTAACCACGAGGATATCACAACAGAGATTCGAAAAGCAGAAAATCACAATCTCCTCAAAGAGAGGAATGTTTAAACATTCCTGTGCATGGAATCATCTCCAACGGGGCAGCTCTGGTGGCTGCTGTTAGTACAAGAAGATTAATTATTACTTACATCATGTCAAGAGAGCCCAGAGGAAGACAAAGCTGCCTTCTCTGTATTCTTTTCTGGTTCCCACATTCAGGAAGCAAAGCTCGAGGTTACCTGAGATGCCTCTGAGGTCTCTGACAGTGACCAGGTTGGAGCAGACGTGTTGGTGCCTGTAGATGGACTCAGAGAGGAGGAAATGCAGGTTGTGCAGTGGCAGGGTGGAGATGAGGGGCAGCATCCCGTCCTGGTGGGGAATCTGCACCGAGATGTGGATCCTGGAACAAGCAGCACATGAGACAGCAGAAGACAGCAGCCCTGGCAGGCATGGGAGCCTCAGGCATCCCTCCTGGGCCCCACAGCAGCACAGCACAGCACAGCCCAGCCAGGTTAGCCTGAGGTTTTAGTCTTAGCTGGATTTCCCCAGCCACCTTAAGCTGTCCCACCAACTCCCAATTCCTGAGGGGAAGGGAGAGCAGGAGCACTACCCTGAGCAGCCCACGCTGCATGGAGGGATGTGGTTTCACACACATGTTCTCCTCCTAACTCCAGGCATCATTGTAACCCTGGTGGAGGGCTGCACTCCCCACTTCTCCAGGCTCATACCTGTTGGGATGCTCCTTGTGCTTCACATCCAGGTACTTGAGCGTGGCAATGAAGGACTGTGCCTGGAACCCTCTGGCTGTCCCTGCAACCACAGGAGTGTGACAAATGGCACTGTCTGTGCCTATGGTCACCACGTTGCTCCTCAGGGGAGTCCCCGCGTGGCCAGCCTTGTCCACAGCCTTGGCCACACAGCGCACATGGAACCGCCGGCTGAAGTAAATGCTGTCCAGCACCTGGGGGAACGAGGAGGGAGAAACAAGTGGTGCTTTCAGCAGGCTCAGGGAAGAAAAGTGCTAAAAAGACCCCCGTCCCAAAAAAATCCCCAAGGAAGCACCACGCCAAGTCCCAAGTCCCTTTAAGCTCTGTGCTCCTGCAGCTCCACCGTGCTGGTACCTTGTGGTTGACGCTCGTGAAGGGGGTGTTGTCAGTGACGGTCTCGAAAGGTGACCTGGCCCCGTTGCCATCCGTGGGAGCTGCCACTTCCCAGCTGAACTGTATTGAGGACTGGTTGATGCCAGCCTCACTGCAGCGCTCCCTCATGACGGTGTGCCTGGGGAAGTGAGGGTCGCAGGGGGTGACACAGATCAGGGGGTAGCCCGGGGAAGGGGATTTCTTAGCACCGTCCCTGGTCACTTCTTCCACCCGGTCGTAGTCAGCCAGGGTGACAACCTGCAGGGATGCAAGATGGCAGCACTCACCTGGGGCTGAGGGAAGGGGTGGGAAAAGCCATCCTTCCCCCCCACCCAGTCATTGCAGATCTCTGTTTTATTTCGTTTCAGTCTGCTCTTGAAGGGCACTAAATCACATCGGCTGCAATGAGAGACTCACCACGGGAGGTGCTGGGAGAATCAGGCTCCCCGCTGCCTCCTGATCCAGAATAGTCACTGTTGCAGTGCTGGTGTCTCCCAGAACTGCTTCCACCGGATCATCTGGGCCCAGCACCAGGGAAAAGGACTCGTGCCATTCCCGGTCTTCATTGGACATGATCTCCACCTTAAACACGATGTGGGTCACACCTGGGCGAGGGAATGCAAGAAAAACAGAGAGAACTCCATTCATCATCAGACTTGCTCTGAAGTTCTTGTGAAAACCCTGCACAGCAGCTGCTCCAGGCTGTGACCACGGAGACATTCATGATAAAATACACATTATAAATTTTATTGCCACTCATTGCTGCTAGTAATTTAGCCCTGGCCCCACAGGAGTCTGCTCTAGACATAAAACTCCAGCTATGACAACTGATCCAATCGATCCAGTGATAGATTTACTAGCAGATGCCATCTGAGGATTAATAATGGCTGTCTTGCAGCTGTCTGGACCGAAAATCTAGGATGCAAAGCACATTCCCACCCCTGCTCTCTCTCACACCAGTGTGCAGAGCTGTTTGGTGAAGGCTTCTTGGTCCAGCAACACGGTCTGAGCTGTTCCACTGGATCCTGACAACTCCCTGTTGAGTCTTACAACCTCTGAGGATGACTCTTGCCTGCCAGGTGCCAGCGCTCCCTCCTCTGGTCTGATCACCCTTTGTTTAACACATCAGCTTTTTTTATTATAACAAAATTACAGCAGCCAGAAGAGGAGGCAGAAAAGGGCACATCTAATGTGAGGAAAGGGGAAAGATCTTGCACCCCACCTGTAACACACTGAAGAGCTGGACACAAAGACTTGGGACTTCTTCCCACAAAGACTGTGCAGAGCCCAGGAGCAAACCCCAAATCAAATCTAACCCCCAAAATCCAAGGGTATATCCTGCCTTCTTCCAGTCACTGGAGCAGTTAGACCGATGTGTTGTAAAATCCTCATGCACCATGGGGCATTTTCCAAACCTCCTGAATGTTGTGATGTGCACACGCTGTCCCTGGTCACCCCCTCACCTCCAGCCCTCCCTCCGAGGACCCTTTACCTGGGCTGAACTTGAGCATTCGACTCTTGGGATAGTAGTCCACGCCGGCCTGGGCCGAGCCGTCGCGGGTGCTGCAGCGCACCTTGGAGGTCCTGTTCTGGTCCCCCCTGCGCACCACCCTGACGTTCAGCACAGCAACACCCTCCGGGCCCGGCGGCTCCCGCACCTGGTACGCGGCTTCCTCGAACTCCAGGGTGGGGGCTGAAGGAAGAGCAGTGAAGAAAAAGCCCCAGGTTTGCACACCTGGCTGACTCCAGGTGGAGGACACTCAGCACCTGCGGTGAGAGAAGCTCAGCTCCTTTTAAACTCATCTACACACCTTCAGAGCAAGGGGCTCCTCAAAGCAGGGGTCACAATGGGTTGGGTGCGAATGAGGGCAAAATCCAACAAGTGTATGGGGCTAATGATTCTCCCTTCCCTGCCTCCCCCTGAACCACAGGCCCTCAGATCCATGGTGATCACAACCAAGGGCCCTGACACCCCTCTTTTGCACACATATCTCTCCAGGCTACGACGCTGCGGAGGGGAAGCACAGCAATTCCCCATGGAACTGCAGGGGAGTGGGAAACAGGACAAACGGGGGGTTCAAGGACTGTTATTGACCCCTCCCTTCAGCCCAGTGACCTGCACACAGAGCTGTGACTGGCACTGAAGGCATCTCTGTGTACTAAGCTGAACCCAAAACTGCTGCTGGGACGGTGCCAACTCCCTCAGAACCACAACAATATCCTTGCTGAGCATCCTCACTTACCATCCTCATCATTGGTGACAGTTATGGTTGTCATGTCCATCTTCCCAATCCTAGCTCCACTCCAATGGTTCCCAAGCGGGCTACCAAGATAGACCTGGAATTGCTCTTCTGGTTCAAAGGCAGAGTCATCACTGATGTAAACACTGCAGTTCTTCACCTAAAGCCAAGTAAAGAGGAGAAAACAGCAAATACTGGTAAATCTGACGAAGCCACGAAGGGCCAGGCTGTACTTCCCTATCCAGTGTTTCATGTCTGAGTGCTGTCCATCCTGGAAGAAACACTTTTATTTTTAGAGCTGCTGCTTCAGTGTCGACAAACCACACTGTCACATGATGAGACACAGCAGCAAAGGAAACCCACAGCTCTTTGCTGCAACAATCCCGAGTCGTCCTGACACACAGGATTTGCATTTCATGATTTAACCAGTTTAATCATGAAACAATAACTTCTTCATAGTCAGGTCGTACTGCCAGGACAAGAACTTGTGTCAGCTATGAAACCAGATTGGACAGTCTCAGCTCCTTCTGACAATGCAGGGTCAAGGAGGAGATCTGAGCCTCTCCAAGCCACATTTTTTCATTGCCCCAGGTTTAGCTCACCTTCTCCCCTTTCAAGAAAGTGATGCGAGACTCCTCCGTGTTCCTCCTCTCCACGAAGTCCTCCATGACCTGAGCTGTCTGGCTCCGGGTGTAGCACCTGACAGAGGACTCATAGCTCAGGTCCCCGGTGCGGAATATGGGGATGTGCAGAGCGCCCTCCTTCTCCTTCACCCTGTAGGTGTCCTTGAGGAACTGCATGCTGGGCACTGCAGGGGGTCATAAAAAGAGTCAAGCAGTGCTGAAGCTCCACAGAGAGCCAAGAGGCTGGGACTGGTTGCTGCCAGGGGTCACTTACCATCTTGGAGGATGTCATTGATGGCCACGATGGCTTGGAATGGCTTGGCCAGCTCGGCTCCGTGGGGTGAGCTGAGATAAACAACAAAGGTCTCCAGCCCTTCTATCACCGGGTACTGCGCGTCGTCCAGGATTGTCAGGGGGCAGAACTGGGAGGAAGGCAGAAGTCCTGCTCTTAGAGGTGCAAAGATTTCATCCTTCCCAGAACTTGGGGGTCTAATGTAAAGCCTTTATGTTAGGTACACCATGGCAGATATGCACAGAAACACTGGAGAAGTGTCACCAGAGTGAGCAGACTCACCAGGAGTCCAAGTGGCTCCTCACCTCTTCAGTCTTGCCTGGCCTGAACTCTATTTTCCTGGAGCTGGGGACATAATCAACTCCCGGGCTGGCAGATGGAGGATCTGATGTCCGAGTGGCACACCACACCGAGGTGGGGGTTGAGAGATCAGGTCCCTGGCGCAGGACTGGAATCTCAATGTTTCCTGCATCCCCAGTTGCACAGGAGAGAGAACAAGGTGAGAAAGCAGCCAGGTACGGACCACAAACCCACTCCTTTCCCTTCAGCAGTCCCTTCTCCTGTCACCGCAGCACCCCGAGCCTTCCCCACGGGGGCAGAAGGATCACAGAACCCCTCTGCACACCTTGGACAGCTCTGGTCCTGCGGGAGCTGCCCCTGCTCCTCACCTGCAGCCTCGCTGACGGTGAAGGTGGCGTTTCCCAGGAACACTGTGGAGGCATCGTTGGGACCAGCGATGACGACGTTGGCTGAAGCGCGGCTGCCGACGCGGGCGTTGTCCGAGGCATCGGCCAGGACGACCTCGAACTCCTCTTCCTCTTCGTATTCACTGTCATCGACCAGCATGACGTCACAGCTCGCCAGGGTGACACCCGGCCCGAAAACGATCCGGTTCTCATCCGTCATCCCCCGGGACTTGAAGTCGGAGCCAGATTCCAGCATATAAAGGCTGCTCCCCGTGGCGGATTTGGGGACGGTGTAGCAGATGGCAGACACAGTGCTGCTGGTATCCCCTGGGAAGCAACGGAAAAGCCCCATAATTCTATGGAAATACTTTATTTGGTGGAGACCTCTGCCCTTCTGCCACTGTCCCTCCCATGGGGCTCCTTCCCAGCCCAGCCCACCTTTCCTTTCTACAGGAGCCGAGAGGAACCCAGCGCTCTCACTGACGTGGAAGGTCCTCCTGTTGAACTGCAGGGTGGGCTCATCCTCAGGGTCGGTGATGGTGACAGTGGCCCGGGTGACGTTCCCCAGCAGAGCATAGGCAGGCATGCTGAGCTCCACGGAAAAGCTCTCCGTGCCCTCAAAGACGCCATCGTCGTTGATGACGATGGTGCAGCCCTTGGTGTCCTCCCGCTCCTCGAACTGCACCTGGAAGGCAGGAAGCCGGCTGCTCTCCTTGGACTGGGGTCTGGAACTTCCTTGGTGTCTTCATCACTTCTCATCAGTTCCTTCCTCCAGGCCTGAGGGCAGGTGTGGTCAGGCTGTCCCTTTCCGGGTGCCCCCAGCCTACCTGCCCCGCGTACTCCACGTAGTCCTGCTGTCCCGGCTGCGACCCGGAGCTGGCAGTGGCCGTCCCCTGCTCCGTGTGGCACAGGACAATGGCATACTGGTTGAGGTTCCCGACACGCCTCACGGTGACGCTCACGGAGCCGGAGCTCTCCCTCACCTTGTAGCTGGAAAGGGATCAAGCAGATACAATTAACAGGCTGGGGAGCAAGCCCTGTGTGTGTGTTTGTGTGATGCTGAGCACCACAGGCTCAGGGGGAGTGTGGCCTCCATGGAAATCTAAGGGACACCAACAGCCAGGGAGTTGGGCAGAGGGCAGCTGCTCCATGGTTTAGCCTGGCAGGCCCCTCCCTCAAGGAGAGAATTTCATTCTTGCGCTGTAGGGCCCAACCACGCTTACCTGGTGTGTGTAAAGCTGAGGAGAGACCACTGGATGTGGAAGACATTGCCTCCAACAACATTGGGTTTGCTGTCCTTCACTAGGAACTGAAAGCTGTCCATGGTCTCCTGAGCCTTCTCCTCGTGCATCACGTAGCGAATGAGGCCCTGGTTCACATCCTCTGCCAGGAGGAGACAACCAGTGAGCCAACAAAGAAATCCAATGTCGGTTTTACAGGCACTGCAGGGATTGGGGTCTCCACACTTCCCCTTCCTGATGGAGGGCCCCTCAGCCCTGCAAGGGTGATCTTTGCACACACTGCTGACTCTGCAGTGTTGGCTACACATCTACCAGCCCTTGTCATGATCTGCAACTCCTCTTTACTGTCCCAAGTCAAATCTCCAGCTCTAATAGGTCTGGAGAACCCAGGTGTGCTACAGGACACAGGTTGGCATCTCTTAAGAAATTACAGGACTTCTGCAACTGAGAGCAAAGTCCAAGGCTTATTTTCTACACACTTTGGAGCTTTGCCCCTCGTCTTCTCTCCTCCCACCTTTTTTTTCCCCTTATTTTAAGAAACTGAAGGAAAAAAGCAGCAGGACAGCCCAGCTCCATACCCTGTGTAAAGGTGGTCACAGCTGTCCCTGGTTTCAGCTTGTTCTCCACATGACCATTTCTGGGACCAGTTGTTATCTCATAGATGAGCTGTTTGTCATCTGTGTCAGGATCTGTCGTCAGTAATTCCTTCTTAGTGATGAGGTTGGCTGCCTGGATTAAAGCCAAACCAGCAGAGTAAAACTCTGGAGCTCCAGCACTGCAAGTCTGATTGACTGTTCACACAAAAAGCCCAACCATCCCTCTGTCAAACAGCTCCCCATGAAGGAAAATCCAGGGATGTGAAGGCACAAAGCAGCCTTGAACAGACAGACACTAGGCAAGGTGTTTTGACAGTGCAGGAGGGATTCAAACTTTGCCTCACGTGGGGTTTGTTTAACTAAAAAATCCAATGTGGCTCAAAGGAAAGCAAATTCAGAAGCAGCTGCCCAGCCCTACCTGAAGAGGCTAGAAGTCAGGACCAATCTTTTGGTTTCACCTGCAAACCTTTGCTCCAGGAGCTGTGCTGATGCTCAGGTGAGGCCTGGCTTTGCAAAAAACATCTGCAAACGGCCTCAGGGTGAAGGACTTGCTCAGGACAGTTCATGCTGCTCTGGGGAGACTGCACTAGGGCCTCTTTCAAATGCCTTCACATGGATCTGACTCAGTTCCACCACATTTTGCTTTCCCTTCAAAAACAAAATGCCTTTAACAGCAGGAGAAAGACAGAGAATTGAACTGCCCAAGGCTGCAGGAGTGCTTTTCCTTAAGCCAGGAATTTGAGCTGAGAGAGCCACTTCTTAACACAATTTCTTACTATGGTGTCTTCCAATCTTTTCTCTTAGGAAGAACCAAAGTGTTTCTTTGCAGTTAATGCTGGGTCCTCAAAAACAAGCTGAGAGAGGGGGTTTTGTTTGGACTTCAGTGGAATAAAGGCATTTCACAGCAAGAAATCCCTACACAATATCCTTACAAAGCCATGTATCTCTGCCATGGCTGCTGCAGAACACCACCAAGACTTCTCCACCACCAGTGAAGCTGAAAACACACCCTGGGGTAGAGGGGTTTTCTCTATCACAAAAATAAAAATGCTGAAGGATCAGGATGTTTTCCTCCAAAGCTCCTTCCCTTGGAACAGCCTGAGAAACAACCCAAGCAGAGCCCAGGCAGGCGGTTACCTCGCCATCCATGTGCTCCAGCCACTGCAACCCCAGGTTGGTGACCACCCTGGGTGTCCCATCATCCACGGGGAGAATGTCCACTCGGAAGTGCTGCGGTGCTGCTGTCACGACCTGGCAGGAGTTCAGAGAGACGGATGCTACTCTGGGAGTCGGAGCCTCACCCATCACTCGGGGGGGATCCACCACCCGCTCAGCCGGGATGGAGGTGTCCCTCAGAGCCCTCCTCCTGCCCCCTCACCTTCTTGCCGCCGTCCTCCACGAGGAAGAAGGGGTTGGTGCCGTCGGAGACGGTGAAGGTGAAGCGGTCCCTGAGGGAGTTGCTGCCGTCGTGGCTGTAGCTGACGCGGTTCTGGTAGATGTCGTGCATGGTGAAGGTGGAGGCGCGCTGCTGGCGCTGCCCGCTGCTGCTGCTGCGCTCGAGCAGGCCGTGCCGGGGAGGCTGCACCACTGTGAACGTCACTGACTCCACCTGCACACAGGGCAAAGCTCAGGACACGGCCTGCAGAGGGACCCTCTGCCCAGAGGGCTTCCCCAGCACGGTGTTTCAGGGCTAACGCAGCCCCACACACGGAACTCGTTCCCCCCATCCCTCTCTCCAGGGTGGCTCTCTACAGAGCAGTACACCAAACTGCTGGTTTGGCTGGTATGAGACAGCTCCCAGCCCCCTGACAGCTCTGTGAGCACAGGAGCAGCCTTCCCATCCTGCAGCCATTCCAGGCAACGTGTCCCCTGACACTTCCCACCAGGGAGGAGACAGCAAAAACCCACGGGGCTGGATTTTGGCTCAGGGCAGTAACAGGCAGCCAGGAGCTCTCCTGCTGCAGGGAAGTGGCAGTGAGTTAGAGCCAATCCTCCAGCCAGACCCAGGAGGTGGAAGAGGGAATGTCATTTTCATCCATGCTAGGCATAAACTCAGTGTCAAGGCCAGGCCTAAGTCTTTAAGAAGCAGCCCATTTTCCTGACAGCCCAGAGGTACAGCAGAAGAGGGAGGAAGGAGGCAAGGGGGAGTGCTGCCTTACCTCTGTGTCAGCATCTGTTGCCTTAAGCTCAAACTCGGTGATGGTTTTTCTCACCCCTTCCTGAACTGTCATCCCGAGGCTTTGCACTACGGGCAAGGAGTCATCCACGGGGTTTATGGTGATGTCAAATGTCTGGCTCACCTGGAATAGAAGGAAAAGCCTCCTGTGATGAATTCAGCCTTTCAAGAGTGCAACCCCATTGCGAGACCACAGTGATTCCCAGTTTGGGTCACTTCATTTCAGCCTTGTCTGGTGACTAAACCTGAGCTTCTAAGCCCAGACCATGTGAACACGACCTTTCCTAACCCTCCCCACTAATTAATTCTCCCTCTTTCCATGGTATTTATGGGCATCCACTTTGCGTCCCCTCTCTCATTCTGCTTTGCCCCTCTCCCTCTCTGTGCAGCTATGATTTTCCTCCTTCAGACAGTAGGAAGGAAACATTTCCCAAGGGTCTGACTGTCGTCACTACGCCGTCAGCGCGCTGGATCAAAGCTGAGCTCCAGGAGCAACTGGCAAGCAGGGAAAAACCAGACACTCAGATCTGGGTAAATCAGTCTCCTGGGGCAGGTGTCCTGTTCCCTGCACTGGGCTGGCTCCTCTGCCTGTGGGATGTAGGGATTCTCACAGCAGGAGAAGCAAGAGCAGCCACCTCTGCCCACGACAAGTTCTGACTCGGGCAAAAGCCACGCTGGGACTCACCTCGTTCATCCCATCAGACACAGAAAAGGTGAAGGCATCCGCGTGCTTTTCCATGTCACTGGTGTGGACGTACTGGATGCTGCGAGAGGCCAAGTCTGCCTGGCTGAAGGAGTTAATTCTCATCCCTAGGAAAAGAAAAATGGGGAAAAATGTGTGAGAGAAAGAACCAGACAGGAAAAAACTACAGGAAGCTGGACATATCCCATGGACCTCAGCTGAACCAGAGGTTTAGCTGGCAAAAACTCCTGCAAATTTAAGTCCAGGCTTCTTCCCAGACTTGCAGTCTTATGAAGGCACCACACAGTGTGAGGACACCCTGTTGGGGATGGGCCTCTGGGGCCTGAGGGGAAGAGAACCTGGGAGGAAAATGGTTCATGGAACACGTGACTTCTCTGCTGGGCAGGGCTAACCCAACCATGGCATCACTGGGTAGGAGATAAAGGTCTCCTGACCTCCCAGCAGTTTTCCAAAATGCCTTCCAAGTCTCTGCTCTCTCTGCCCTTCCCTGTAGCCCCTGCATTTAGAACAGACTATTTTCAACAGTGATTTATAGTGACATCTTTACAGGTCATTAGGTGTGACACAGCCACAGAAAGGGAGCTGACAAGCATTTTAAAAAGCACTTGAGCTTTTTAACTCTCACTGCTGCATTTGACAGTTTTACTGCTGTTAACAACAAACACCCTGACAAAAAGTTTGCCACCAATATATCACCTGAAATGGCTACTGACAAGTATTGGCCACACTACAAAAGACACCAAGATCTGGTATAAATAAGCCATAAGGGAATGATCAGCCAAGATTTCCTGAGCTCATTAGTTTTAAAGGTTTGGGTCCTCTTTTGAACACTCCAGTACTCTCTCCTGAGGTGTAGGCCATTTAAATCATGAGAACAGTTCCTTTCCAGTCTGTGACTCCCTGTCTTTCTTAGTCCATCACAGACAGGAAAAAGCACAGAAATCACAATCATTGTATTTTAAATAACAGAAGGAATAAAATCCTTAACCCAGGTCTCCAAAGTACAAGATTCACTGTTTAGCTTGCAATTCAGACAAAAATATTGCAAGTTTTTAATTTACTCTCAGCAGGGGGTTTGCTTATTATAACTTTCATTCATTATTCCTGCCCTTTCAACATGAGAGGATGAGGCAAATCACACACTAAATCTTAGCTGCACTGGGACTGTCTGCATCTTGAAAACACACGCAGCAGATATTTCCACTTTAATCTCATGTTAATGAGAAATCTAATGCTAAGAAGAAATATTATCTTAGATGAGTATAATTAAATCAGAAGAGCATGCTATATGACAGCAGAGATTTAGATGAATTCATCAGAGAGGGGCAGCACGCTCACACTGTCAGCAGGCACGGAAGGCAGCTCTAAAATCCAGATCACATTTGCAGGAGTTCCACAGGACTGACCAACCCCCCTCCCTGAAGGACCAGAACTCATTATCCAGCATATCCATCAGACCCATCAGACCATCAGATGCAGCTTCCTTTTAAACTAACTCAGTAGATAGTTCCCTTCCTCCCTCCGAGGCACAGCTAGGGAAAGAGGCTGGTTTTTAGGGATCAAGGCACATATTGGCCAGGAGGGGGACAGAAAGCAAGTTGTCTGTTCCCCACTGTGGGCTCTGTTTCCGTGGACATTAAGGGACAGATTCTCTGGAGCACTGTGCTATTCACAGCAAAGGCTGAAGGTTTTCCTGTCTTGCAGAAGCAGCAATAAGGGCATAAATTGGCCCAGAGGCTGAATAAATGCTCACCTGTGATTCTCAGGCTGCCTTGCCTTCACTCACCTTCTTCTCCAGCTCTCTGGGCTAATGACCATTTGATTCCCAACAGGAAACAGAATTCTGTGCTGCAGCCTCCAAGCACGTTTTGCCTGCAGTGAATCTTTAGGGGGCAAACCCCTTGCGGCTCCAAGGACCCAAGGGAGTGAAACAAACACTTCCCCGCTCACCTGGGGAGGCCACGTGCTCCAGGTGCCCCAGCTGTGGCTGCCAGGTGACCTTGTACTGGAGCTGGGTGGGCTCACTGTCCTGGTCAGTGGCCGAGAGCTGGAGAGTCGTGATGGCCTTCGCCGAGTTCTCATCCAACACCAGCCCTTTGTTAGTGATGATGGAGGGGGGAAATCTGTCCTCTGGAAGGGTTAAGCACAAAGCTGAGTTAGGATACTGTCACCCTTCTTCCCCTAGTGTTATTCACATCAGGTACTTGTGCTCAAGCAAAAGACAACACACACACACACACACACACACAAATGTTTTGGTAATTCCAAAACAGGAAATTTGAGGGGATGGAAACATTAGAATGTCTTAAAGACAATTTAAACTCCATGGAGGTATTAAGGGGAGTTTTCCTACCTTTTCAGTGAGTTTGTCTGAAGTCAAAGAACTAATCCTTACACCCACAAACTCTCCCCACACCTCTCACTTCAAAGGCCTTTGAACTGACAGTACATCAAAACTCCACCTCAAGAACTACACCTGCACTTGCAATACATGTGGGGTTGGAACCTGTGGAGGCCTGGGCTCTGCAGCAAAGCAAACACAACTCCAGCACTCTCTTTCACCTGAGACACGGATGTGAAAAACCTGGTCCGTCAGTTTGTTGCCATCTGCATCAATCACATCAAAGGTGAAGGAGAAGTTTCCACCAGGATCCCCTTTCTTGTGGCTGTAAACCACTTGCCCTGGAGAAGGGGGCAGGAGAAAAGAGGTGCTGTATTACAGGCTGCATCGTTTCATTCTTAGTTTGGAAGCTGAGGGACTTGGAGCTTGACAGAGCTCCTGGATTTGGGGTTCATTACTTTCTCTCTCTATTCTTTTCCTTCTGCTGAGAGAGGCTTTTTAATATTTGCTTAATGATACATTGCTCTGCTCTGATATAACAACCTTAATGTCCTTCTTTCCCTCTCCCTTCCCTGCTTCAGGTCATACTCCCCCTCTCACAAGGACCACAGAATAATGGGATATCTCAAACTGAAAGGGATCCATAAAGGCTCAGCTCCCTGCTCCTTGCAGGGCTACCCAAACCAGCCACATATACTTGCACTGATTATCCAAAATCCAGCACTCTCACCTTTGTTTATATCAGCCTGGGTGAAGCTTTTGACGGGTCCCTTGGCAGAGACCTGGACTGGGCTATCAGTTTTGGTCAGCTGCAGGTGGCCCCTGCTGGGATCCCTCCTCAGGACAAATCTAAGTGTCGAGTCCGCTGAATAACCTGCTGCTGCTTTCAGGTGCTGAGCTGTGAGTGGAGCTGCAGAGCCTGGACCAGGGAGAGAAGTCCACAATCAAATTCAGCAGAGTGACTGGTTTAGACTGGACCATCCAGCACCACCAAGCAATGCCACTCTGCTCATACCAGCTGGGAGCTGCAGGTCCCTGTTGACAGCTAATGTGGGTGGCTGCTTCTTGGGCAGCTCCATGGAGAACTCCAGCCTCCCTGCCTGTGTGTAGAGCCCATCCGTGATGGAGAAGCCAAACTCATCCGTCTGTGCTGCTGCACCACTCCGAGTATACACGATCAGCTCATCCAAGATGTCCTGGTAGGTGAAGGATGAGCCCTTGGACAGCATGTGCCCACGCTCCGGGGGCTCCGCCGCACTCTGTCTCCTGCGGAGCTGACCTGGCAAACAACACATGGAGCAAAATGAGGGGAACAAGACAGCCTGCTGGGGACACCAGCCTTCCCCTGACACCCTGCCTGGCTTTGTCACCACAGGGTGACAAAGGCTACCTGGCAACTGCAGGAAAAGGGGGAACACAACAGGGGACTTGCCAGGGAAATGCACACGGCCCCACTTTCTCCACTCCCACAAAGAGCAAGGCTCAATTCTAAAGAATTGGGCTGTTCTGAAACTGCTGGTCTAAATGTGCTTTATCCAGCATGCCAGGCTACTCTCCCACACTGGGAGCTGTTACACACGCATGGGTATGAAGACACAGACACTGAAACAAAAAGACTCCTTCTCCCTCACCCCCTCAGCCTGCCAGGACTCACCATGCTCAGGACTTTTGCTCACCACGATGAGCAGCTCACTGCTGTGGGTGTCCAAGTCCTGCAGGTTGAGGGAGGCGTTGGTTACCACCACCCCGGAGCCCCCCTGCACTCGCACAGGCTCCAGCACCATCTTCGGGGGCTCATCGTTCTGCCTCTGCACAAAGGCACACGGTCACGAAAGGGAAAGGAACACGGGGAAAAGACCCCCCTGAATGGAATACAAGCTCCCAAATGACAGTACTGGTGCTGACAGCACCACACTCTCCAAATCGAGCCAGCATCATGGCTGCTTCCAAGAGGGAGGAGACACCAGAGTAAGTAATAAGCCCTGGGAAGAGGCTGCAATGCACAACTTTCCTCGGGCATCACAGGCAAATTATATGCCTGCAGCAGCAGAAGGAAACTCCCTTTAATCTCCTTCCAGCATATTACAAAGGCAAGAGCAGAGCTGGCACCTGAAAAGTGTGTGTGTGAAAGGAGAGGGCTGTGAGCACGGGCGTACCTGGATCGTGATGTTGATGCTCTGCACCTCAGACTGGCTGAAGCCATCGCTCACGTAGAAGCTGAAAACATCACTCGTGGGCTCAATGCTTTCATGGACGCTCTGGAAGTAGTAAATGCTGTTCTCCAGAACATCTTGAAGGGGAAAGGATGCATCTGTGGCCCCAGCAGACTCACTCTGCGGGCCAAAACTCTCACCTGCAAGCCAAAACAGCACAAGTGAAAGGGTGTTCAAGCCACTGATTAACTAAACATAAAAGCAGCAGGATTAGGAGAAGAATGGCACACTGTGAAGGTTGCTGAAGGGTGGATGTCACTTCCTACAGCATGGATTTCCACATCTTTGAGGAAAGCAAACTCTGCTGCATTAGAGTGGGCATTGGTGAAGCTGCAGTTCCAGGTGTAGCACAAGTGATCCCATCCATGGGATATGATAAATATGATCCTGTCAGGACCACAAACCAGCCAGGAGAGAGCCAAGCAGTTTACCTGTCTTGGTGTTTTGGATGTAGCCATACATAGGCAGGGTGACAACCGTGACCCTCAGGTCTTCCTTGGCAGCAGTATCATAATCAGCAGTCAAGTGGTGATGAGCCAGCAGTGGGATCCTGCCCCCCTCATCCACCTGGGGAGCAGACAACACAAATCCTCACTGAACAAGGCTGCCTCATGGAAGAGGCTTGTCCAGGTTCTGGAGTGCCATCCCATCCTCCCCAAGATCTGTTAGGCAGGAAATCAGCTGGGAGGTGACATGGGATGGGAAGAAAAAAGCCTTCCTGGCCCCCAAGAGGAGCCTGTGAGGGCTTTATCAAGGCAGGAAGGGAATTGGCAGAGTCACTCTGACCTCTTGGGAGGCAAGACCTGCATTTCTGGCTGAGGAGAGCCTTTTGAAGGCAAGGGAGGGGGAATGCAAAGCTGGAAAGGAGGGGGGTGGCTTCAAAAGGCTTTGATAAGGAGTGTGAAATGCTGCGTGTCAGTCCAAAGCAGCAGGTGTTTTCAGACTTTACACGTAAGCTGGTGAAATAAGGGATGAAATATTGGACAGGGATAAATCAGACTTGTTCCACTGATGTCAGCAGGACACCCTGGGGAGAGCCAGCTCCTGACTAGGCGTAAGCAGAGGAGGTTCAGGGATGCAGGTGGCCTGCCAGCCTCCTCTGGCCTCCAAGCGATTTGTTAACCCTTTGCACTCACGGCATGGCACGTGCAACACCCTGTTTTTTCAGGGATTTCCCCTCAGTCCAGGAACACTGTCCAGCTGCATACTTTTAAGCCATTTTCCTCACTGTTCCCAGCGTCCTGGGCAGCCACTTACAGTGATGTGGTCAGCAAAAGCGATGAGTGCTGGCAGGGTGTGGGCAGGCGTGATAGTGATGGTGAACATCTGCCTGTCCAGCCGGTTGCCGTCGCCATCAAGGACAGCAAAGTGGAAGATGTCTGTAACGGGCTGATTGCTGGTCTCAAACGTGGTGGAGTAGCTGTGGAGTCAAACATAGCCTGGGTCAGGGAGTCCCACTGACAGTCAGCAAAATATCCGCTTCCCTGCAGTCAGAGGTGAGCACACACCTCTTGGAAGAGAGGTGGTATCTCAGTTCCCAACCCTCCCTCACGTTCATTCCCTGAATTCTTTTAAATCACTGGTTTAGGTGTTGCCTACCTAAAGTGTCACCGTGACATCACAGACACAGAAAAAAATCACCACAATTTGAAGCTACACCAACTACTGGCATTTCAGACACACAGAAATACCTAATTCTGCACACAGGAAATGCTCTTATCCATAATCCCAGAGGATACAAGAGCCAAGAAAGGAAAAAATGGCTTGGAAACATCTCACTAACAAAACACAGTCCAGAGATCCCTGGGGAAAGCTCCCTGAGTTTTTAACTGGCATGGCTTGAAGGAGAATATCAGTCTTTGCTACCTGATCCTCTGGCTGTTGATGTCTTCCATGGTGAAATTATAAACCTTGGAAAGCTCTTCATCATGCGAGCCTGACATCCGTAAGAGGGTGCCATATGCAGGCAGAGATATCACCTGGATCCTTATCTCTGAGTCAGGAGAGTTGTTGTCCTAAACACGACGAAACAAACCGAGTCAAAACAGGACAAAATTAGCCATTGTTTTCCTCCACTAAAAATGGAAGGAGGAGTAAGTGTTTTAAAGGGAGGTGGATCTGCCCAGATGGGTCAAATCCATGCGTGATGAATATTAAATGAAGCTTTATTGATGAGAGGACAGTCAAACGGGTTGACATTTTCACAATCTACCACAAAATAGATTTTCATTTTCTCTCAGTTCAGAGGTTTTCTTTGTTCCTTTGTATCACATCAACAGTCTCCCACACATAAACCTGGTATTTTCATTTTCAAATTACTTCACACTAAACTAAGAGCTGATTTTGGCTCTTTTCAACTGCATTAAGTACAACCACTGCTATAATATCACAGCTCAGATGTCATCTTTCTTAGAAGAGCTTTGTTGGCTGTCTAAAGAATGAGACCCAAGCAGAAATCACCCTATCCTCAGCATATGGGTTAGGAATCAAGTCCTCTTTTCCCTAACTGTCCTCTTAGTGAGATTAAGCCTGAACAGCTCCCATGTCAGCCTTCCTTTTTAAGAGGAGAACAAGACAGACCTCAGACTTTTATCCAGACTGATCCCTTGAAAAAAACATCCCCAGTCACCTCTGTGACAGCCACCACCTCAGGCTGCTGCAGTCTCACATCTGCACTGAAATCTCAGTGCCAAGGCACTGGCTGCCAAACCATCTGCAAGGAGTAAAGCACCTTTCCCGGGAATGTCACCAGCAGGATAACTCTTGTACAGCACACAACCCCTGGGACCAACTCAAGCCACCAAGCAGGGCAGCATCCTGGGTTGCTTAATCCTTCCCCCTTCAAATCTGCCCAGAAAAAAGAACCAGGTAATTTTGGAAGGTGGGCGAGGGGGCTGAAATTTTCAAGGGATTAACACTTAGCAAATCCATGTGCTTAATTAGCAAGTCTGTTTGGTAGAAAAATACAGGATTAAGTCCGTTCTCATGTTCAGCATGGCAGTTCCCCTCTGTTACAGTCAAATGGGGATAGCCTTAAATCCCTGTGGGATGAAAGAGTCTGTTATCCCCTTTTTGGCAGCAGTGAAACCTCGAGCCCTCCATGCAGAATCCACGCTGACAGCAGAGAGGTGTGTGGTGAAGGGGCAGTGGGGGATAAGGGAATGGAGGCTTGGCAGCATTCCCTGGGCTTAGGAAGAGAGGAGAACTTACGGTGTAAGCGAGGTGCAGCCGAGAGAGAGTCACAGAGCCCTTACTGGCCACGGTGACAGCCAGCAAGCAGCCTGGGACCAGCTGTGGGCCATCAGTATCCAGCAGGGACACTTCCACCCTCAGCACTGTGGTGACGGTGGTGACACCGTCGGTGACAGAGATTTCCATGCTGTCCTCTGCTCCTGTGGAGCCGTCGTGCACGTACTGCAGGGCGTTCCGAGTGACGTCCTCGTAGGTGAAGGGGTCGCCTGCCCAAAAGCAGACAGCACGAGTCAGGAACAGTCTGTTCAGAGCAGGAACCCAGTTTGAATGACCTGAGGCCCCAGTTTAGAAAAAGATTTAATCAAGTACTAAAGTGGCATTTAATCCCATCCTTGTAGAGTTAGCTGTGAGTTATGAGGACATTTATTAAGGAGCTGGTAGGGCAGAGGAAAAGCTGTAAACTTCCCAATTCCACAGACACAGCAACTCCTCCAGATTGTCAGGGAGGGCATAGATCCTCCTTTCTTCCCAGATGCTTTTTGAGCTCATAGCCAGCTAAGGCTTCCCTATGGATGCATCCATTTCTGCCCGGGGCATCTCTCTCACTCCCGGACAACTAAACCAGCCATGTGGAGGGGCGCACGCTTGCACTGAGGCAAACTCCTGCTCAACTCACCCGCTCTCATGAGCTCCTGCACTCCTGCACTTGACTTGAGCACAATGCCGTGATGGGGAGGTTTCACCAGCTCAAAGAAAAGACCCTCAGGAGCTGTATCCGTGTCGCTCACGGCCAACTGGATCCCTGTGCCAGGGAAAGAGAGTGTGGCTTCAGCTTCCTCAGACACTACACTGGGAATATCCCCCAGGCTTTGGGATGTGCTCTTGTGAATGGAGCCAAAAAACACATAATTCAGTCAGTACATGACAAGGAAAATAATTCTGGAGCTGCCCAAGGACAAGAGCTGCTGGTTTCATGGAAATAATTAGTCCTCTGATGATGCCCAGGTCAGAGAACTTAGTGCCAGCATGGCTCACAAGTGCCCCTTTGCAAACCCTCGGCTCAGGGGAGAGACATGCACATGTTCACAGAGCAGGGGGTATCTCCAAAGCCCCAGGGAACCTCCTGACACAAGCAGGAGGTGGCTCATCCCAAAGAACCTCACTCCCCACTCACCGATGGTGGCTCTGCCCCCTTGGCTGACCTCCAGGAACGGAGCTGCGATCTGGAAGACTGGAGGCTGCTGCTCTGCAGAGAGCAGGTGAATGACAAACACCATCTCTGGGGTCGTGTCTTCTCCACCAGACACTGCACACACACAGAAACCATGCCTGAGTGTTTTAGGGGTGGGTTTTCAGGGACTACCACCTGCGAAATTCACCTTTCTGTACAAAAGTTACCACCCAACATCGATGACTCATCTCCCACCTTTCCAAACCACACCTTTGCCTATGGACACATAAGTCACACCTGCCAACAGCATTTATCTCTTCCCCTAACCCAGCTCTTCTGAAACTTCTAAAAAACTCTGTGTCTACATCCTGTCTTCCACAGCTCTACCAGGGGAGCTCCCAAGCCAGAACATGGACTTCTCCTTGCCGGTGGAAGTCAGAAAGCACGTGGAAAGGGAAGGATGTGTTAAACAAGCAAGCAGCTTATCTGTGGCAATTTAATTGCAGAAATGTCTCCATGCTGTAATATGGAGCATAAAACTCCTGGTTCACATTCACAGGGATGAATCAGGGGCTTAGGACAGACTCCAGGAAACCACTGGAAAGAGATGTCCCTACTAAGCTGCAGCTCAGCTTCTATAAAACACTGCTGGGACTTGGACAAATTCCTATTCCCCAGGCATAGTGCTTCTCCTGAAATTCCTACTGAGCCCCTACAGATGTGCCTGGCAGCAGAAGAAAGGCCAGGGAGTAACAGACAACGGGAAGGACAGAGGGATAGAAGGGCAGAGGAAAGAGTAAGTGGTTCACGTACCTGTGAATCGGAAGCTCACGGACTCTGGGAGACCTGACGGGATAAAAACAAGCACAGTCATTGTGGTGAGGACAGGAAAGGACGTACTGGAGTGGGCTTGGAGATTTGGAGAGAAAGCAAATGCTCACATTCAGCCAGACAGGCGCCTTCCCTCCCCAGGGAGGAAGAGCAGCAGTCCAGCTCCCTGGCAAGGCCCTGCAGGGACCACTGGGACCCTCACCTGCGAAGGAGAAGGCGATGATCTCCCTCAGGTGGGGGGCGGCGGTGGGCGGGCGATAAGCAATCTTGCCATGGTTTATATCTGCCTGGGTGAAATACCTGACAGGGGACAGAGGCCTGTCTCTGTGCTCCACGACACCTACGGAGGCAGAGAGAGCACCATCAACAGGAGGGACCCATTTGATCCCACAGCTTCAAATGGGGTTAAGGAACAAGGTGTTTGGAAGCTCAGGAAGGAGGCTGGATGGGTTAAGAGCCATTTACTCCACAGAATGATACTCCGAGGGAAGAATGGGCTGTGCCCAGAAAACATGGTTTTCTGCCATGTTCTGTACAGGTTCACTTGCCTTGGCCAGGAAGGAGAGGGACAGTCACGTTGAACAGGATTTTCTCACTGGGAACCTCCGGGTCTACAAAGGAGAGGTGATGGGGCTCAATCACTGTCACACGGTCCTCCAGCACCTCAATAAACACATTAAACCATGAGCATCAAGGCCACAGACATGGGAAGGTTCACCCAAAAATGCACTAAAAGAGAACTTGCTTTGCTAAAGTTAAATATAAGACAGTCTTTGAATGTAAAGGCCCAGTTCTTAAGCCTAAACCTGATACCCTGTGCCCTGCAGGTGCACAACCTTCACGCTCACAAATGGACAGGTTTTATTTCTGACCTACAGCAACTGAAAAAAGAGAGAAAGGAAAATCTAGTTTGAACCAAACCTTCCTGGATGACAATATAATTTATTGCCTATGTAGTTTTCTGATACAGTCTGATGTGGCTGGACTGGATTTTCTTTTAAAAGTAAGCCTGAAAATGACTCAGCCCTTTCCACTGGAATACAGAGGAAGCAAGGCTTCTCCTTTTGTTTTAAACCTGTCTCAAATTGCTCTGATCCTTCCATAACAGGATTATTACAAGCCAAAGGCAGGCAGGGTGTTACAGGAATTAGGCTGCTCCATGAACAGACTTAAGTGCCCAAAAGCAGTTAATTTGCGTGTGTTCATGAACCTTAGTCCTGCAGAATTAACAGCTCCAAGAAGGCACTGAATTAAGCAGCTCAGCTGGGTATGAAAAGCATTCAGCTCATTTCAGAGTCCTGAGCAAAACAGGGAGAGAACAAGCTAAATGAAGGACATGAGCAATTAATTATTCTGCTTTGGAACACGGAAGGTTCAGGAACAGGAACAAACTACAGGCTCCTTTTACCAATACAGGGGTAACAGGTAACTTGAAGCAAAAAAGCAGTATTTATGTTAGGTCCACTTCAACCACCAAAGAGTCACCAAACTTCCTCTGACCTTTCCCAGCAGGACAAGTCAAAGACAAGACTAGAGGGATGGGAACACTTAACATATTCCAAGTCTAATTCTGGAGGAGTCTGAAGACAAATGAACAGAACTCAGGAAGGCAAGGAAGGGCAGTTTTATGATGGAGAGATTTAGGGTTATGGTTGCTTCCCAGCTGCCTCCAAGGCCTATTTGTCTCTCCCAAAGGTAGGACATGCAGGTGGTGAGGTAAAATGTATTTTATGGCCCTATTGAATTTTGTGGTGTGTAATTAGCTATAAAATCAAGCACCTCGTGGCTCTGCCAGACATCTCTCCCATCAATTTTGTCAATAATGACAACAACAGAAAGTCAGGAGCAGAAAGATACATTGCTCCAAGCAGCAGTCTGAGCATGTTTGATTATCATGGGAAAGGTCACCACTATTTTAAACCTTGACAAGGCCGTTGTGCCACGGACTTTTCACTCATCCCTCTCCCACATCCTTTGGCCATTCCTGGCCCTGCATGGCAGGCAGGACACAGGAGGAGTAGAGGGGAAAGCTGGACTTCACCCATGTGATGGGGACACATGGAGAAGACTTGCTCCAAAGTCTGAGAGCCCACAAAACCAGCTTTAAACTTCAAGACCACCCTTTTCATCAACACGGTCTAGACATCCACCACTTTTAATACTGAAGTTTTCAACTTTTCATGGGTATTGTCTCGTATTTTCTCCCCCCTCCCCACCGTTTACCCTTCCACCCTGTCTTTTCCCCCATTCCTACTCCAGCTGCGTGCTGTACCACTTACAGCCATGTGCAAAGAGGAGCCCAGGGAAAGCTGAGGTGCTCTGGGTGTCTGGGGCAGAACGGCAACATTGAACACGTGGCTTTCCAAGGTGCTTTGTGGGCTGGCAGAGCTGGACACCTGGGAAGGACAGACCATGTGAATAGACAGCTGACAAGACATCCCTGCATTTCTGCTGCATTTCATACTTTCCCTCTCTGTTCCTCCTGGTCTGGGAAGGCAAAGACACATCTTTCCATTCCTGCTACCCCCAGTCCCTGCCAGAGATTTGCTGAATTTGACTCCAGCTGCCTGTGCAGCTTAGTGGAGCTTTTCATCCCAGGAACAGCAAAGCCAGTTGGTTTTTGAACCTTCCTCCCCACCTCAAAATGAGATTGTGCTGACAAGGTGAAAATAACTGGTCTTTTTCAGCCTTGGCAGTGGCTCCCTGGGAACCCAACAGCTTCCAAGACAGGTTGTGTTTCACAAACCCATATATATATTTTTGACACACCATAATAACACTAAAAATTAAGGCAAGGGGTATCTAACTCACAACTGCAGGTCTGCAGTGAAGACATATAATGCAAATGCTATTAAATTGCTAAAAATTCAGAGGACCAGAACCCTAGAAATGAGCCTGCAGATGTTCCCAGCAATCCTGAGGTGAGGTAGACACCCGAGGAAACACAGCTCCCTTCAGGAAGCCTAATTCCAAGGAAATACATAAAAACACACGTTCTGACCAAACGAATGACAGGATTTTAGCCATTTGCTGTGTGTGATGAAAACACCACCTTTCTGAGGTGCCCCAACCCAGGGCTCAAGGCTCAGAGAGGTGTGCCAGGGTGTCCCGATGTGATCCCAGTAACCCCAGCTCCCTCTCTTAGTTCTCCATACAATTATTGCTCCTGCTCCGAGATACTAAACCCAAACATCCAACTCATGCAAAATGCATCGTGTGTAAGAGGAACGCAGCAATTAAGCTAAAGATTAGCTTGTTCAACACTGGCACTCACAAATTCCTCATTATCACTTATGTTAATTACTTCAGAAATTACCTTAATTGCCTCTCCGGTGCTACAGTAATTGCTTCTGCCTTGTAAACCAGATGTAACAAACACTGAGTGCAAGTGTTCGAGTAGGCTGAGCGTTAGGGGAGGCTCTTAAACCTTCCCAGCAAACAGCAAGGACCTGTCTGAGGGATTTATTTCTGTTTTCCACCTGCTGGGGAGTGTTTCTGCCTTTTTGTCTGTTTGCAAGAGGAAGGACTCTCTAGCCAAAATTAAATTATTAGCTCAGAGGAGGAAGCAGGAGGGTTGTGTGGCTTTTGGGCTTGCAAACCCATTTTTAAAAAGGCACTTGGAACACTTGGTGTAAACTAATATTACAGTGATGTATTTGCCAGGCAGCACCAAGGGGTCAAACCTCCTGAGTGAGCTGCACACGGGGCATCCAAACATGCAGGATATGAGTTGCAGGTCATCTACAGGCACCTGACACCCACCCACAGACACATCAGTCTGTGTGCAAACACAGTACTGACTGACACACACACTCGGGTGGTTTTTAACACCTGGAATCACAAGATCCAGGCAGCAGCAAGAGGAGTAATGTCAGAGCCCTCCAGGAATACGGTGAGGAATACCTGGAACTGGAAGGAGTCGCTCTCCACTTCAGCTCCAGAGTGCCTGTACCACACGATGCCATCGTTGATGTCCTGCTGGGTGAAGGAGGTGGTGGGGGAGGCTGCTCTTCCATCAGGTAAGCGCTGCCAGGAGCCCGCGGGGCCATCAGCTGGCATGGGCACCAGGAGCACCACTTCACCTGGGCAAAGTAAAGCAAAGGGGCTGTGAGAACAGGAGCAGGGAGAGCTGCACTGCAGCAGGATCCCCACCCTCCCCTCCGGGGGACAGCCTCGGGCTCACAATGCACCACACTCCTTTCTCCAAGCTCAGCTCTTTTGGGAACTTACTATGCCAAAAAGTGCACCCAATGGACTGCTCTGCATAGAAACCTCCAATTGCACTTGGCCTTTCTGAACTTCACGAGGGTCACATCAGAATTAAAGTTTTTCTAATTAATTCTGTTCAGCAGAGGGATAATTCTGCTGATTGATAATTAATTGTTCCGTTATGCAAAATATCCATCCCATTTCTTTTCTTTCTAAACCATCCTCAAACAGTTGGAGCAACAAGAAAACAACTCAGCAAGCTGAAACATCACACTTCCACTTGATCACCAAACTCTGTGCTAATGCTCCCTTGTCAGTGCCCTGATCACATTCCAAATCCTATGGGTTTGCTCATGGGAGTTCCCCTACAAATCAAATTATATATCTTCTACAGGTAGGAATATCTTTTCCATCAGTCACAGACTAAGTTAGCCAGATAAGCCCTCCTGGATTCAGGACTCATTTTCCACATTTGTTAATTTTTTCCCTCCCTTTCTGCAAAACAGTATTTTAGATAAAATTTTGAAGATCATTGATTTCTGCTGCATATTCCTCACCTGCAGCTACAAACCCATTTGTGTTCTTGCAATTACTCACAGCAGAGATAATTATGGTGATACAAACACAGGATTATAAATTTTAGTTAGGGTTAGCCAGCAGGAGACAAGTTCCTCAGGGGAAAATTCCAGTTTTCATGTAAATGCTTATTAAAAATGAGAAGGCAGACCTTCATCTGCAGAAAACTAAAGGGGGAATACAAATTAATTACTTCTCTTCTAACCTGCAGAACTCACATAATCTCTGTTTCCATCAGGTGCTGGCAGCTGTTATGGAAAACAGCCTGTCCTCGCAGCAAAAGGCAAAAAACCTCCATGGATGTTGCTAAAGGGATCCTCTAATTATCTCTGCCTCAGCAAATTAAACGTGGTAGCACTTAGAAATGCAAAATACATTATTTAAAGACATGGGTTTAGTGAAGAAAATGCTGATGCTGAGTGGGAAAAGAACATTTTTCTTTTCTCTCCACGCTTCCTTTCCCTCCACAAACAACTCCTCCTCTTTTCCATCTGGTCTGTCTGTATTTACACCTCAGCCACAAATTCCAGAACCTTCCATGCTCTTCCTTAATCTGTTCCCAGAGGATACTTTCTAAGCACAGGGAAAGTCACTGCTCTGAGACGAGCTCAGAGACTCCTCAAAGGAATGTGGGGACAAGAATTATCTACAGATGCAAATGTCACCAATTCCTGTTCAAGCCAGCAATCCCTTCCATTGGTATAAATCAAACCAAATGTCCTGGAATTTAGGGAATTCTTCAAGGTAAACTTTGGCTCAGCAGTCTCTAGAGGAAAGTATTACCCTGAGCTCCTCTTAAACTCAGGGTTCATTACAGAAGAGTATCTTTGGGCAGTAAGATTCTGCTCTCTCAGGGCTGTAAATCCACCAGGATTCTCCCCCTGGAGAAACACACGGGATCAGATGAGCAGGCAGGGCAAAAACACTTGGTTACTTTGCATGCCCATCAGAGGTGGGAAAAGATGAGTTTGGCAGCACTCATCCGGTGCAGGATTATAAGGAAATATTCCCCCAAATGCTACTGGATGGCACAGAACACCAGGGAAGTGGGGTGACCAGAGAGCGCCAAAGAGCCTTACCATGTCTGGGCTGGTCCTTGATGATGGTGTAGGTGATGTCGGAGTCGCGGGCGCCGGGCAGCTCTGCGTGCAGGATGGTCCTGGAGATCTGGAGCATGCCTCCCTGGGGCACCCACACCAGGGAATTGGTCACCAGCCGAGGGCTCCCGGCGCCCTGCACGCGGGGGGGACAGCAGGGAAAGGCTCACTGGAATGTCAGCCATGCTGCTCTCATGGAAGCAGATTCTCAAGGGAAAGGGAGCAAGAGTCTTTGGGAATTTCTTATGCACCCCATCCTGGCTGTCTGCTTCAAGAGGAGGTTGTGCACCCTTCACCTCTATCCCTTAGACCCAATTCTCAGACAGTAGAACTGACCTTGTCCTCTGATTCCTCATTTACTGTTGCTGACCCCAAACCTTCCTGACCTGAGCCTCCCTCCATAATTTTGTCCTTTATCACCATCCTCATTCTCTCTGAGCATCCACCAAAATCTTTTGCTGCTTGGTGGGTTTTCTAACCTATAAATTATTCCTGTGGCTTTTTTTTTCCCAAATGAGTATTCATCTCATATTAATTCCAGCTACTTGAAATGTGGCTGTCAGGACTGGATGCAGCAGTGCCTTCAGACTTTCAATCTGCCTGCCAGGGTTCCTGGCCCAGCCCGTACCTCGGGAGCAATCCTGATGTGGAAGAGGATGTTCTGGAAGTGGTACCCATCGTTCACTTGCAGGAGAAGGGCATCATCCCTGCTGGCAGAGCCATCATGAGCGTAGTGCAGCCGTCCCCCTGCCAGGTCATCCAGGTGCAGTGTGTGCACAGGAGAGGCCCCAGGAGCTCTGAGCAGCTGCCCGTGACGGGGAGGCTCCACAACCACGAGCACCAAGTCCTGAGGGTTGTCACTGTCCCTCACAGTGAGCAGCAGCTCCGTTATCCTGCCCATTTCCCCTCTGCCGACCAGGAGGGGCTCATTCCGGAACACAAACGGGGCCTGAAACACAAGAGCAGCTCCGAGGTGGTTGCTAACCCTTGCAGACTGGGTCATGATCAAAGGCTGGAATGAAAAGGTCAGGGTTAAGGAAACCAGCTCGCTTCATCCCTGGAAATCCTGGACTCCTAAGCAGCAGAAAATCACTCTCCACACCTTTTCCCCCAGCAGGCAGATCTAAGAATACTTAGCATTTACACTTAGTCACATTAAAAGGAGATTTTCATGCCACTGGAAGCTTAAGAAAGGAAAAAAACTTAGGATATTTATATAGAAAACATTTGACTCCAGCTATCTTTGTTAGCCTTTTGAGATGACAGCGAAACTGGGTGTCATCAGCACCAGGAGTTATTTAATTTCTATGATTCCCCACAGCCTTATTCAGCCTACACCGAAGATCAGCTGGAGGCCACATTTCTGCTGGTTTAAATTAGCTCTTTCCTTCTTTGTTGCCCAGAAAGTTTAAACCTGCAGTGTCTATTGATCCCACTAAACATCCTTTGCCACGGGAAAGGCGCTGCGAGGAGATCCCGCAGAGACAAAGTCAAAGCCCTGGGAACAGTGAGGCTGCCACATCACCCATGCACCACTTCTGAGGGCCATTAGGGATCGACAGGCAAAATCCCTGTCATTAAACCTCATTTCTGTATTCTGGGGCAGCCACTGCAGCTCTCACTGAGGTGAACGTCCTACTGGGGTAAAGAGGACACCAGGCTGAGCGAAGACGTCAGCGCCAGCCGGAATCGATACACACACGGCAGGATCAAACCCACAGTCAGTCTCACACTAGAGGACAAACTAGAACTCTTCCTATATCCAGAAGTTATGGGAGTGACTAATATGGAATATAAATTGCTCGTGGTGGGGGTGCAGGCTGAGGCAGGCTCGTAGGCAGGAAAGAGTAAGCAATAAAAGAGTTCTTTTCAAGCCATTTAATGCCTCTCTGAGGATCTAAATGGGCCTGAAGAGTAGAAGATTCTCTTTTACACTACAAGGACTCTGTAAAAATATGCCAAGTAGCCACAACTTCTGAAGGAGCTTTCCACCCTGGAAAAAGCTCAGTGCAAGCTGCAAAGCCTCCTTGGAACCCTGGACCCTGTTAGGGTGCCTGTAAGACCTCTGGGGTGAGGCTCCTCCATTATATCATTCCACAGACTTGAAATAACCATAATACAAGACATGGACACGGGGCAGTGCCATCAGCTTGCCCAGAGGTGGGGAGCATTTGAGAGGCACACTTTAAATGGCTCGTGCTGGTTTAACTCCCAGCTGTGCCAGAACAGAGCATTAAGCTTGAGTGCCAAAGCATCCCTGCCATAAGGATCAAACATGGCTCAATTGCCCTGCTCTAAGAGGCTGAGCTACAGCATCCCCAGATCCAAAGGATAATTGGAGCACTAGGGACTCCTTAGCCCTCCCTGGTAATTTTGCTGTGATTGCACAGCTGCACCTCCCTGCACAAGCAAAAAGACACAGGCCAGCTTCTTCAGTCACTTCCCCGAGTCCTCTTCTTCCATGTGACTCTTGGCTGCCTCTCCTGAGGGAGAGCTGAGTCTAATTTGCCTGACCTGAACTCCAGCTCGAGTTCTGCCCAGCTCCGTTGTTATCCCTGCAAGAAACCAGGGCTCCAAATTGGTACAAAATCTGGGGTTCTTCCCAAGCTTTGTTACGTTACCTGTGTTGAAAATGCTTCGGTGTTGATCACCTCAGGGTGGGAGAAGGATTGCTGATCGCTGACCTTCAAGGAAAACTGTCCTTTCCTAAAGAAGTCCCCAACAAATCAAAATACAGAATAATAGAAATTAATGAAGTGCTTTTGCAGGACTCAGTAATGATACACATATTATATATTCAGTAAAAATGACTGGCTCAATGACAGAACCTTTAACTCAAGTTCTTTCAATTCTGTTTTTACAGTGTTTTTTTTTCCTGAGGACTCACAACAGTCACAACATGTAATAAAATACCTTTAGCTATGTAATAACACACCCTCATTTCCCTTTATCTAATGTTATCCACATTGGATGGCATCTCCAAGATAAAGTGCCAATTCTAAATGTCAGCTCTTTGCTGCTCAAGAAAAATGTCACTTATCTGGCCTCAGAACAGAAGCTCCCACTTGCCAGGATTTTTCCTTCCCATTTACTTTGCAGTGATGCCACCCAAAAACCTTGAAGTTTTAAGTATGAATAATAAATAAAGCAATATTTAGTAATAACGTAGCTTTGTTTCTCAAGACAAGACCCTGACACTCCATCATGACTACCAGGCAGACCCAAAAAAAGCAGGATACAAAAACACATGCCTGAAGTCTAGTGGACACCAGCCAACCCTTGGCATCAGGACACCTGGAAGCCTCCTCATCCTGGAGGCAAGCAAGTAATGGCTGAAGGGAAATGATTCTGGAGAGCTCAGCGGTGACGTCACTTGAGCATCTTCCTAATAGTGCCAAGAATTTGTTGTAAGGCCAGTTTTAACCCACAGCAGGGCATCCTAAAAATGGCACAATTCCTGCAGCCCCAAAACACAACAGGTTTGCTGCCACAGTGACCTCTCACCCCCTAAACTGGGAAGTTCTGCACCATCAGTCACACATGATAGGGTGTTGGTAGTTGAACCAACAGTGGTGAGAGGTGTGCTTCCCTGGAGGAATCCGTCCAAGGAAGGAGGAAACCCCTGTTTCAATTCTTTTTAAGGCCAGAGGCCAGAAGAAAGTTTCACCTGGGTCTGTCTTTGCTGTGCACGAAGCGGACTCTCCTCTCCTGCACATCCCTGCAGCTGAAGTGGTCTCCCTGGCTCAGGGGCAGCTCCTGGCCACCCACCACCAGCACCAGCCTGCCGTTGGAGGGAACGCTGTCCACGTGGAGCAGGAGCTGGCCCGTGCCACGGCCAGGATCACACACACCCAGCGAGGACGGGGACAAGGGCTTCACCCCGCCAATCCCTACAGTGAGGCTGCTGCTCGAGGGATGCTCCCTGCCTGGAAGGAAACAAGGCACAAGTATTACTGAAGGAATTACCATGGGTGGTGTTGGCATCCTGCCACTCCTGGGGTAGCAGAGAAGACCCTTACAATGCCCTGTCCACTCCTGACCCACGTGGAGAAACAGAACTCCAAACCCCACCATGACTGTGGCAAATCACCTCCCATCTTGAGTTCCCCAGCACAGAACAACATACCCTGAACTTGCCCTGCAGACAGATTTGTAAATCTTCATTCAGAATAAAGAGAGGATAAGTAACAACTACAATTGATTTAGGAAGGGATTTCCCCCAAGATGTTTTGCCATTTGTTTTACACTGATGAGAAATGATGCTGCTGGAAGGATGTGCCTCCACACTCAGCCAGGTAACTTCACTTGGAAAACCATGTACATGCACATCTTGTGAAACCAAACAGCTGGAGAAAAATAGCTGCTGAATTCCAAAAATGTGACTGAATGAACATTTCTTCGGGCTTCAAAATCTGCTGGACACCTGCCAGCTCTGTCTCTTTATCCTGAGGGACACTCACCTTCTTTACACTCTCTGGTCCGTGCATTGCCATAGAAACCCTGGCCACAGGCAGAAACACAGATGTGGTTCTTCAGAAATGTGGTGCTGTCACAGAGGTGGCACAGGCTGTCCCTGTCACACTCCAGGCATCCAGGAGGACAAGCTGAAGCGGATGGAAAGCACAACCCCACTGAGACACTGCAAAACCACTGCAGCCACTGGGGCACAGAACAGAAACACTGCTATTTGTGTCTTACCCACCTGACAAAGACAGTCAAAATAAGGGGCAAAGAGTTGAGATAAGCCTCATGTGACCACTGCCACCGCATCTCACTGCCTGTGCTTACCTGTGCACTTCTGCTCTGCATGGTCTGCGTAATATCTCTCCCCACATTTGGGAACACAACGAGAGCCCAAGAGGAAAAACGGCGCTTGGCAAAGGCTGCACTCGTCTGCTCGCTGGCACTGCAGGCAGGGCTGCTCACACCCTAAAAAGCCACGTGCAAAGAGTTCAGCTCCACAGCACTCTGGAGGCAAGCAGGGGAGCATGTCAGAGTGCAGAAGAACTCACTCTGGCACGTGTGTGACTCCTGGTAGAAAGCTGCAGGACACTGCTCCACACAGGCTCCTTCGTGGAGGACGTGGCCCTCCATGCACTGCAGGCAGTCGGTCCTCTGGGGACCTTTACAGGCGTTACAGCTCCAGTCACACTCTGCAAGGAAACAAAAGCCACTTCAGGGCAGCACTTTCTGGAGTGCTCACCCTGCACTGGGGCAGTTATCAGCCCCAGGAGGGAAGAACTTAGTAAAACATGTTAAAACACCAAAAAAATAGAAAGCATGATTTGTGCTGAGTGAATTTATCCCTGAAGGAGCAATGATCCTTCTTTGGCAATACGGAGTTTGCAGCTCATCAGCAATTATTCATCCTGCACCATCCAGCTCAGGCTTTCAAAGGACTCTGACCAAAATAAAATGATATCCCTGTCCCTCTGCAAAGTCCAGCGGCCAGGAACACACCGGATCCAGCTGGGATCACACCTGCCTTCACCTCCCCTGTACTATCCCCACTCCAGTCTCCAGCAGAGTCCCAACCACACACGTGTGCCCAAGGACTCCTCTGGCTGCCACCACCTTTTCCTCACTTCATTCCATTATGGACCACTCCACACCTTTCAAGCCACGTGTCTTTTAAATCATTCCATCCAGTGATGCAAGATTTAGTAAGACAGAGAGAGGCAGGCAAGCACAGGAGGCCTGACAGACACCCTAAGACAGCCTTCCCCTGGCAAGCTCACTGTTACTCAGCTGACCCGTGACTAAATGAATTGCTGGACCTGACCCCTGCAAACTTTGCTGGCTCAGTTACTAAATCATTTACAAGAGAGCGATTTGCAGTAATCTCGTTTCACTGAAAAGGCTCAAGTATGTGACAGCAGGCTGCCCAAAAAGAGAGGAGAAACTGCAAAACCCTTGCAAGCAACCTGTCACTGAACAATTCCCCCCTTTTTAAGGCAGGCCACTTGCCATGTAATGCATTCTTAGCCAAGGCACTTCAATTATTTATTTTTTGTTTGTTTGTTTGTTTGTTTCTTGAAAGCAGCAGTGTGTTTCTCACCTCTGCAAGTCTTGCTGGAGAAGTCCAGGTAATACTGCTGAGCACAGCTCTCATCCTGGCACTCCCCAAAGAGCAGGACTTTAGCTGGATCCCTGCACGACGTACAGCCGGCGGCCGAGTCGCAGCTCCGGCACTGGCTGCTGCAGGCTGAGGGCAGACAAAGAAAACCACTGTCAGTCCTGATGCACCAGCCACCTGCACATGTAAAAATGGTGGTATCCTGCAGCCCTGCTCCTCCTCGTGTCCTCTATGAGAGGCAACTGCAAAGGTTTTGGGGTTTGGGCTTGTTATGTCGCTTTTTACAGCCTCCAAAATGTGAAGAGCCTCTTTCTATTTGGAATAGACTGATATGTCTCCTTACACTGCTTCTTACTCTCCTCTGGACAGGTGAGGGTAAAACCCTGATACTGAATCCAAATCCCCAAATAAGAGCTTTGCCTGTCTCTTTTTCCTTACTTCCTCCAATCAACCTGTGTTTCCTAAGATTCTTTACCCAGAAACACAAATATTTGGAGAGCAGAGCAAACTGCTGCAAATCCAGGCAGCAAACCTTGGTTTTGGGAGAAAAGGCCCATTTCATTTCCCTTCACATTTGCACGTTTTTATCTGCATGCTGTGTGAAAGTCTGGAGCTGCAGGGAGCAACAAAGATGCCAGCAAAAAGAATAATTCAGGGATTTACTGAATCGAGGATCAAAGTCCAGCGGTTCAGAATATTCCAAACTCACCTCTTTGATGTCCAGGAACCAAATTTCTCAGGAGGCTGTACTAACAGTTTAGGTGCTAAATACTGACATGTTAATTCAAGACACACTTTTATAACCAAAAAACCTTCAAACACCAAAGTAAACTTGAAAATACCCACGTTGCTCTCATTGAAGCAGTGTTCTTCAAAAGAGTTCATTGGTTTAGCTCACCTAAAAAATGTCACAGTGTATGACTGGGGTACAAATGATCTCCAGCAAAATGTGCACCTGAATAATCCAGCAGCTGTTTTTAGGTGCACTGGTGGCAGTCTCATTCCACACCACTTAAGAATACATGAAAAAAATTACTATTTCTAAGCGCTACAAAGAACCAACTATTAAAAATACTTTAAAACATTCCACATGAGGCCTAAATCCATGGAAATTAGGTTACCCAGGGAGGCATGCCAGAACAGTAAGCAAAAACTGTATCTGAAAGCAATCCTGCCTGCTTGTTTTATCAGCACGAATCCATATCTGCATTTTGAAACCCATGAAGGGCTTGTTAAGCCTTGTGCTGTTCCTGGGCCAGGATGTTGTTGAGTTTAAAAATATCTCCCGGAGTCCAAACGTGCACTCAGCGTCTCCCTGAACTTCATTCCAACCCCGAGTTCCTCAAAAGTGCAGCGAGACTAAAATAAACCTTGCGGCGAGACCCAGTTTTGTCAGCCTAACAGCCAAGCTCCGATTAAACAGTTTTCATTCCCTCCAAGTGGCTGTTTCCCAGCAGCCTGGGACAGTTTCTATCTCCGTGGCTTATCAGCAGCACTTGAAAAGGCACAAGTGACACTTGGAACGACAGAAATCCAAGGCGCCAACACACTTGGCTTTGAGCCTCCTGCTCCAAGGATTACAAACACTTCTTAAAAAGCCATTTGCAGTAAGGAGATTAGAGAAGCTGAATTTGCCTGCAAAAAACCCCTATTTGCATTTGAGCCCCTGAAGCAGATTCAGGAAGGGTGCAGGCCTTAGGAAATTCCACATCTACCTTGACAGCAGTCCTGAGGTAGGAGCTATCAATAGGAAAGGTTTCATTAGAAAAGGGCAGGTTAATTAGGAAGGGAGGTATTCTGGTGCAGTTAGCAACAGGAGAATCCACACGGCAGGGGAAAACTGAATATTTGGAAGAGCTTGTAGGAAACTAGCCAGGACAGTGAGAATCCTTTTCTTTCATTCCTATTTTTTATTACTTTCCTTTTTTCATTGTTATTGAGTAGCTCTTTCTTTTCCCCCTGTCAACAGAATAATGGTAAAAAGTCTTCCAGCTATTTCCTTGAACTTATGTAAGGTGTCTCTCCATTTCTGCTGATCAGATGGAAATAATAGTTCCAGGAGAACCATCTATTTCAACAAAAGGCAGGTAAGGCTGACAACCACATCGGTTTCCTCCTACAGGACCTCATCAGTGGAAAAAATTGGGTCTGGATAGGATGATTCTGATTCTTGTGCTCAGTGCTACAGAGTTGTTCCGTCACAAATCAGGAGAATGTCAATCAGGGCAATGCAGGACTTCACTAATCTGAGTGTTCGCTCATTTTTAGGTGTGTGTATTACAGTGGGACAAATTAAGCAGCATTTCTTTCCTATTTTTTATGTCTCCGGGCCATAGCATTTTGCCTTTTGGAACATCAAGCCCAGTAATTATAGAGGAATAACCCAGGGCCAGAGTGAACATAGAATAATAAAGGAAAAGAGATGCCCCAAGAGACTCACAAGGGACCACAGGATAAAAAATAACTGGACTTAACACCAGATCACTTCCACCACATCATTAGGAAGCAACAATATCACCAGCTCAGCTCTGTCAGGGTTGTGCCTACCAAACTGTACCTTGTTTTCACTGAGGCTTCCCATGCGGAAAAATGGGCATAAATGCTACAATACAGCTCCCATGGCATGTCCTGGCAAGTAGTGCAGTGGGGAAGGGGTTTGCCTGAGTAAGGATTGCTCCAAACTGGTCTCAACTTGTCAACTTCTCACCAAGCCCAGAGTCCATCCCACACAAATTCCCCCGCAGATTTTCACCGTGGCACCCAAACCCTCTTGGCTCTGGGGTCAACAAGAAAACTGCAACTGTTTCCAGATTCCAGCCCTGCTGTAGGCTCTGTTCACCCCTGTCAACTCACATCGGGCTTTCAGGCACTTGAAATCCTTCTTTTCCAGGCAGCAGGAAGGGTAAGGAAAGGAACAAGCAAAGACAGGTTGGGAAAGGAGACAGCGGAGATGGCTGGGGAGAGGCACTCACGTCTGCAGGTCCGCCTGTCATCCCTGTAGTATCCTCGGGAACAGCTGGGCACACACGTGCCAGTGTGGGACAGGACCAGGCTGGTGTTGCAGGAAGAACAGGCAGAAGGTCCCTCACCGGTGCAGGTCTTACAGGAGGGGTGACACCCTGCAGGGACAGCAAGAACAGGCGTTTCTGCCCAAGGAAAAGCGGGTCTTGGGGTGAGTTTCACGAGGCAGAGGTGCACTCAGAGGGTGGGTGTGGTGGTGTGGAGCTTCTTCTCAGTGTCAGCCCTCAGTGGGGCAACAGTGCCCAGGTGCAGAGACAACCACTCCTTCCTGCAGACTCACATCCATCCTGGCAGCAGGAATGGCACGGCTGCTGCCTATCCCAAAACCCAACACTGAGAGAGCAGACTTCTCCATGCACTCCCTCCCCACTTCCCTCATGACTTGGCAGGCTCACCTCTTGTGCTTCTCACTCTGAGTGAAGAGATTTAAAACACCACAGTGGATGAGGCCAAGGTACCCTATTAATTTCTCCCGAGAGGGTAAATACAAAATTATTAGTCTGTTTTATTTCTTGGCAGGCTTTTACCTCAAGACTGATGCCATTATTACACCTATCGGGTCAAATTAATCACGAGTGAGAGTGGGCAAAGGAATTAGAGAAGCGACTGCACTGCGCTGTGCTGGGGCTCTTCAAAGCCAGCACAAAATGCCATATGAGCTCTGACGTAGTCTGAATAATGCAAAACTCCTTTTAAATGAAGCCCTTAAACCAAAGGGAAGAAATGTTATCCCAAGGCTTAAATTTCCAGGAAGGCAACATCTGTCTCTCAGGGGCCTTTCCAATCAAGTGACACGGAGCATATTTCATGCAGCTCTGAGATCTCATTTGTCAAAAGCAGGTAAATAAAGACACAGCTCTCAGAATGCTGGAGAGAAGCTTTGAAATATTACCCATCACTTGGATGAGGAAATGCCACTTCCTGCAAAGGGAGCATCTATATCTTAGTTCTTAATGTACTGGACTTCTGGTCTTGATTACTTTCTCAAAACTGCAGTGCTCTTTGCTCAGCTTTGGGCTTAACCATGTCTCTGTGAGCCAGAGAACAAGAAAAGCAACCTACTTCCTTCTGAGCACCCAGGGAATATAAAGCAGCTCGGGCAACGACTGGAACGTGAAACCACATCAACAACAACAAGTGGAGGAGATGCAGGGATAGGCTATAAAATAAAACGTGCCGTGAGTGCAGCTTCCCCCACGCAGCTGCATGAAATTGGCTTTTTGTTTTAGAAGCTGCTACAAGCGATCACCTTTGGGGCCACTACAGCAGCAAGACAATCTCTAGCGAGAGACTGCAGGTGATGTTCCACCCCAGGAGAAATTCCCACCAGCGTCCTGCCAGCTGGACAAAGCTTCTGCATTACACAGGAGCCATTTCGTGGCCCAAGGGCTGCCGGTGGTGGTTCCCTGCAGCCCCTCGAGGCCCCTGGAGGAGGTACTCACGCTGGCAGGCGCCGCTGTGCGCGTAGTGCCCCGCCGGGCAGCCGGGGACGCAGCGATCCCCCAGCAGCAAGTGCCGCGCGTTCTGGCACTCCAGGCACACGCTGCCCGCCTCCCGCAGGTCGGCCACGCACCGCTGGCACAAAGGGTGGCAGTCTGAGGGGAGCAGGCAGCAACAGAGACACATTAGGCATGGAATTTTCAGAGCTTGGGATTAACACTGCAGTTCCAGATGTCTGCAGGAGAAGTGACATTTGAAATCCCCGCATCCAGGGAGGATTCTTTTCCTCTTGCCTCATCCCCGTCTTGTGCTCTTCCTGAGCATCACTTTTCACTTTGCCTCTCTCCTGCCTCCTTCAAGCATCCTCTTCCCCACCCTTAAGTGAGCTCAGGAAACCTTTGCACAAAGCCAGCTCCAACCTCTGCACTCCCCAAAACCTTCCTCTGATTTTAGGTGCCTCTGCCTACGGGTTTATCTGGAACTCTGCTGGCAACCATTGGAATTCACCTCCCTCTGCTCTCACATTGGAATTACAACCTGTACAGCTCTGTGACCTTCTCACTCAGTTCCTGCTGTTCAGCCTTTCCCACACAAAGGAGACATCCATACCCTGAGGAGGCCACTGCAGCCCTCAAAGCCAAGCCAGGAGCTGCATCACAGGGCCTCAAAACCTTTTCCTTTTCCCACTTTCCCCCCGCAGCACAGGAGCTCGTGTCTCCTGACCCCTGCCTGAACTCAGGTGCTTCAAAGGGTCTGACAACAAGCCTTTTGTGAGCACAAAGGTGCAGTGTAAGGCAACCTGGAAGCCAAATTAATCCTCATTATGGTAATTCAGGAAATTATAAAGGAAATGACGACTGTCTTGAAAGAAATGTAATAATGAGGCTTGCTTTGAGTACCTGGCCTCTTGTCAGGTCTCTCGTTGAAGGTTCAACTTTCTGTCTTTTGTCTCCTGTGACAGCAGTCCTACAGATTGTGAGGCAATCTAATTTTACAAGCTGAAGACAGGCTCACATTGGAGCCTGAAGGAATTGTGCATCCATACCTACAGGAACGTGACAGCAACTGGAGTCTAACCCAGCCCATGGGGCACAGGGGTCCATAAACAGCACCAAAATGAGACAGAGGACACTTAGGGTGCCCAACCAACCTGCTGTCAGTAACTAGATTCTCCCAAGCAAGCATTTCAAATCTAAGTATCTACCAAACTACGTGCTGCTGCAGCAGAGTTTCCTCTTCAAAGCCTCTGGTTTTGCTCCTGTGTATGGAAAGAGTTTTTCTCAGTTACTGTTTTTGGATGAATCAGCCCCATCACTCTCGTGTTCCTTTGCAGGCCTGGAGATCAAAGAGCACACAGCACCAACTAAAAACCCAGAGCTGACGCTCATGGTGAATTTGAGGGACATTGGGGAACGAGTGCGAGAGTGAGGGAAGAACTGAAGTGCTTTGTTTTGGAAAAGATGATTTCAATTTTTCACAGCAGGCTCCCTTTGAAGCCAGGACTAACAGAAGGGGGGGTGTTTTCTCTGTGCTTCTCAGTTAACACCACACAGCTCTATTTGTTTCCTGCTCCTGCCTTCTCCCTGTCAATCCTCCCTCCAGCTCAGCCAGCGGGCACGTTACTGCCTGTGGGATTTAGGTTTTTGGAGGCTTCACAGCCCCCAGTCAGTTAATTCCCTTAGACTCCTTCCAGTATCCCAACTGGATTCTTCAGGGCACCGTGTGTCATCACCTTGCTCATAGTCCCAGGGCCCTCCACTGTCCAAACAAAATATTCTCCTGCTTCCCTTTCAGCTGGCTCTGATTTCCTCCTTATCAATTCACCTCTGTGCCAAAATAACCCCAATCACCTCCCCTATCACTGATCTTCCTATAAAGCAGTTTTTATCGTTAAGTAAAATGGAATTACTTACACAGCTTTCCAGAGTTACTTTGACTTCCACACCCTCTTTAGCTTTCTCTCAGCAAATAAACCAAATGCCCTTCCTATATGGGAAGTACCTACTATAGATTGTTCTAAGGCATGGAAGGCTGTCTGGGGAGACAAAATCATCTCTGAAGTGTTTGTGAATGCTCATAAAGGAAACCAGAGGCATTTCTGCCTCCCAGCTCCACCACTTGCTAAGCAATCAACCACTTGTATTGTTTAAACACACCTCCCTCTCAGTGGCTCTTCAGAAAAGCATTTCCTGATGCAAGTTTTGTGCTGTACTCTGAGGGAAGGCCTGAGATTTACAACGGAGCACGACCTCAAATCAGGACTGAAAACACTGCCCACTCCACAGGCAAAAAGTCTCTGGCACCTCACAGCAAATGCAGACAGAAAATCAGTATGGTTGGGTCAGAAGGACACCCAGCACTGACCAGGATTTTTGGAAGGGGTTTCTTGCCTCTCTTTCCAAAGACCTGAAAGGGAACCTGTCCCCCAGACCAGGCAGGTGAACTCCTGGTGAAGTGTACCCACGGCTGCATCCCCTGGGATGGGAAGGGTGGGAGCTTCTCCAGGCAGCGTGAGGTGGGAAATCCAGCCAGATGGTGCCTGGCCCAAAGGAGCCCAGATCAAAGCAGGGAGATGAACTTCCCTTCTGCTGCTCTGGCAGCTCCCTGCTAACTTCTGTAGGAGCGAAGGCCCCAGTTCCCCTCTTGGCTCCGTTCAGCCAAACTCCAGCTCTCTGTGACGATACCAATGTCTCTCTAAAAGGACAGCAACAGCTCATTAATTTTACAAGGAACTGAAGATATTTCTTGTTGTCAGAGTGTCCCTCCTGGAATTTTAAGAGCAAGGCAGCAAAGCTTGTTACAGGCACCCTCGTGGGCGAGCTCTTCTGGTTTAGCTTTGAAGGTTTTCCCAACTGCACGCAGCCTGAGAAAGCCAAGCCTGTGGAACGCGGGGATTGAGAGTTCCCTTGCAAGGAAGATGCAGCTGGAAGTTAAGACAGGACCTTGGGGGATCCTGTATCAGTGGGTGTTCAGAGTTTTCTTGCACGCCAGTCCCTCTGGATTTTTCTAATTGCTCATCCATGCAATCAGGAAAAGATCCATGGGGAAGCCTTCAGGATTAACGAGGAAACTTGAAGACAGGCCTCTGATTTATTTAGACAGAAGCAAGGGCAGGGGTTGAGGAGCAGGACAACACTTTTAGCTGAGGTGCTACTTTTCAGACTGGGGGCTGCAATGTTTCCTGAAGCTGAAGCCGACTTGGATAAGAGAGACAGGAAAATCAGAGTGTTTTCAAATTGGGAAAACAAAACCCACAGAAGCTCTGAGACTTAACGGGGGTTGGCTAAAGCCTCAGACACGTTCCTGTACAGACACCTCAGCTATAAAATAAAATAAATCAATTGAGCACTCTCAGAGAACACTGGCACAGATTCCCCGTGCCCAAAACGGAGCTTAGAAATTCATTGATCTCTTGGAACTCGAGGCCATTTTATCTTTCTTCTGCTTACACCTGAAATGCTTATTTGATTAACTGCTGAAAACAAGATCCTCTTTTCTTTTCTTTTCTATTAACAAGGCAAATGTTCCAATCCGCATTCAGGTAACATGTACAATAACACCATTAATTCCCAGGCAATGGTTTCAAGAGACAGTAGGTTTTCTCCAGCCTGTGTGAAAGATATTCCCCTCCAGGTCCATAAAATATGGCAGGTGGCTACAAGGCACAGCAGGCCCTATGAGTTGTAACACAATTCTTCCTGGAGGGTCGGGAATTAAAGAGAAATGGGAAGATAATTGTAAAAATATATTGCTTTGGGAGGCAAAGGAAAAAGCTCGGCTAGATTCTGATGCAAATCATATCTTATGAGAGTGTCAGGGGTTTTAATGTTCTCTTTTATGGGACAGCTGCTCTTTAACTGGTAATTAATAACTTGCAAGGGCAAATTTAGCATTTCAATCAGTGCTGAATGAGAGGAACCAGTGAAACTTAACAACCTGGACGTGGAGCTCTTTATCTCCAGCAGAAGTGGCAGCGCACATCCTTTCCTTAAACACCACACATAAATTAAGCCTTCTCTCCTGTTTTGAGGACACAGACCCAAACCACTCAATACTGACACTCACGTTTCTGCTTTGAGAAGACAAGTCTCCAAAGAGTGCCATCTCTTTACACTGAAACGCTGAATTATTTCCAGATTGTAATTGTTTGACTGTAGGAAACACCTTGATTCCCCAGCTTGATTTCCTAAAGACCTCTACTATACTTTTAGGGTATTTTCCTACTCCTCACACACTTTCTTTCCCCCATTCCCTTTGCCTCTGCAGACAGAACAATCACTGTCATTTTTAAGGAAGATGAAGAAATCGTTCATAGAATTAATCTGTAGAGAGCAAAGAAACAAGTCTTTCATTAGAAAACCACCCAGGACATAGATGTAAACAAAGAGAGGTCTCTGTGAAGGGGAATCATATTAAACTGGGAACAATAGCCTCTCAATGGATATGTTTATTACTTCTAATGCATTTTTCCCTTTCCTCAGGACTCCTTATCTCATTTGGAACTGCTAAGCCTAGATTAAGCCTCACACACCATAGCTTTTTTTGATAAAGCAAAAAACCAGCTTGATAAAGCTGGGAAACTGCTGGAGCAGTTCCCAGGATATGTTTATACATGTCTGTGTGACGGATTAAAAGCGATTTTTCTTTTCAAACAGATAAATGCAATCAGTGGTTTCAGATGATGGGCTTAAGTGCAGGCACCGAGCACCCACACTGGATAACCCCTACGGAGAAATCCTATTACCTCCTAAAAATGCACACTGCAATGGAAAAAACTGTGCCAGTTTTCCTTCAGGACCCCCTGAACTGCTTCTGTGGATCACAAATGTTTCCTCAACTCCCTTTGCCGAAGCTCTGAGCAGGACCTAAGCAGTGCTGGGTGTGAAGCAGCAGGTTAGCGGCCCAGACAGGTCATGCCAGGCCAGCTCCTCTTACTCACCCACACAATATCCCACCAGGTTGAGGTACTGCTCTTCCTTGCAGCTGGTCCTGCACTTCCCACGAGCCAGAGTGGCGTGGGGATGGCAGGTCAAACACTCCTCATCAGAAGGGCCATGGCACGTCTTGCAGGATGGGTGACAGGCTGCACAAGAACATCAACACCTGTTATGCTCCTGGTGTTGTCCCCCTTGCCCTCTCCCCTCCCCAAGACACCAGCTCCCATAATCACTTCCTCCTATAAAACATAGACATAAGATACTCCAGTGTCATCAGGGGCTGCAGGGTTGTGGTTTGGAAGGCTCTTACATTCTCATTTCGAACAAACAAGACGAGGAATGAGGTGTCAATTTAAAAAACGCGATTTGCTCCCTGCATTAATCAAGGTATAGATCCACACACAATGTAAAATAGAGAGAGATTGGCCCTGTCATTCCTCCCTCTGGCACATGCTTGTGCATATAAATAGAGTGAGATGCACAGGAGAGTTTAATTCATATTAAACTTCTCTTGGGACTGTGGCAAGAGTTTGATATGCAAGAGAGGAAAACTGAGGAATGATTTCTCCACAATGCCCTCTGTCTGCTAAAAGCTCATCAAAAAGGTGGCAGAGAAAGTGGCTAAGAGTGCTCAAAAATACCACACAGACTGCTTTTGCATCCTTCCACTTTTAAAGACAGGTGCCAGCTTTCCATGCTATGGATCAGAGGGAGATAAAAATACTACAGCTAAGAATCAGTAAAAAATTCCTTAAAACTCTTTAAAGCTCTTTACGATTAAAAGCACAGGACTTGAAAGATGCCACTGAAATTCTGTTTCCAAGACATTTACATAAGCCTAAAAGGGAGTAACACTGCTCTCAGCAGTCACCACCTCAGAAATGATGAATCCTTACAATGCCCTGCCAAATAAATCCATTTATAAAGCAGTTTCTTGGCTGAATACATTGAATAAATAGAGCAATGGACTTTAAAAGAGGTTTCTCTCTCTAAACTCGAGGCTTTGTCTAATAAAAGCATTTTATGTTTCAGAGCTGTCCAGTAAAGACCTTTTTTCCAGAGCACACCAGCCACAAACACCATCCAAGCCTCCTGAAATCAAAAGCAAAGTATCTTCAGGGAAACAGCCCAGAGCAGCAAAACTGATTAGAATTTATAATTCCAAGTGTACGTCTCTCCCATTAGGAGGAGACTCCATTTCCTGAAATTGGACTATGCTATCCTCCCCTGGAAATACTTAAACAGCTTTATAGAAACCTGACAGCATCTCTAATTATGCTGAGAAACGGCCCCAGAAGGTGCAGGGACTGAGTGTGGCTGGAAGGCAGTGAACTCACCGGAGCAGCGATGGCTGTGGCTGAACAGCCCCTGGGGGCACTCAGGGAGGCACCTGCCTGCCAGCAGCACCTGGGAAGCTGCACAGGCTGTACAGTCCTGGGAAGAATTCCCCACGCAGCCTGCGCAGGAGGGGTGGCACTCTGCAGGGAAGGGGAAAGGAGAAGACAGAAATGAAGCCAAAAATTAGTTCTGGCTTATCTTGGTTTTCACTGGCCCGGAGTAGAGACAGATTGCTGTCTCCCAAAGGATGCAGTTAAAAACTGCACTTCTGCACCTCTTCTGGTACTGACCCTACAACAAACCATCTTGAACTGAGCAATCTGATGAAATAAATACATAAACTCATTAGCTAAAAACCTCCTATTTATTAGAGCAGTGACTGGAGGCTGCAGGTTCCACCCATGAGCTGAACACAAAGACAGATTCTGGACTCTAGGGAGACAAGACACAGGGCTGGAGAAAGAAATTAAATTAAATTATTTATACAACTTATCTATCTGCCAGAGAGATCTTTAAGGTCCTTTCCCTGGCTATGTGAAAGCAGCACTTTGCCCTACACATGAACATGCCTCTGTCCTGCATAAATAATGTTGTGGATTTGATTTTTCCAAGAGGTGCATCTACAAATTTTACATGAGTAATTTATAGTGAGGGGCTCCAAAGTTCAACATCTCGAATGTTCACCCCTTTCTGCAATAAATCAACCCCCCATTCTAATGCCATCATTAACACAGCAGAGCTGTGCTGGGATTCTTGTCCCACAACATAATTCAGAGCTGTCAGCTCTGCTCAGGCCTGTGCACCCACCTGAGGCAGGGGTATATGGATTCCTTCACTCAGTTTCTACACCACGACCTGGACTCAGCCAGGAAAACCCATTTCCCACCAAGGAACAGCCACTGCATGGATTGGAGGCTCTCCACTAATGCCTTCAGGCCCCAGTCCAAAGCACTGGATACTTTATGGTCTCTATAGGTCACTGTTACAAGAATTGTTCCACCAAAAAAAAAGCCATTTTTTTCTTTTTAACATCTCCTAAGGCAAAACACAAGCTTGTGCAGATTCTTTCCACAGGGCTGAGATGGAGAGATAAAATCAAAATAAAGGGATTTTGAAGGATGTCCACTTTTAGAAAATGAGGATTTTTTTCAACAGGAAGAAGCAGCTATCAGTAGTGTTGATACTACTTGGTACTATTGTACTATTACTACTTTACTATTACTTTACTTAAGGATTGTAGAGTCACTGTCTCTATGACTGGTGGGAAACCAGTCCCAGAGCCCAGTCATATATCCATATGTCATTTATCCACATATCCATAAAGAGCAGTCATAGATCCCCCCAGGACCTCACATTACCCTCTTTCCAAACTCTAGCCCTCATGGAAATGCTTCCTGCTTGGCATTTCAGGAGCAGTGATGGCATTTGTGCAGCAAGGTGTGTAGCACAGGAGCTTCCTCAAAAGCAAAGAGTGCTCTGGGATGTCCTGACCTGCTCCAAGGGCTAAGAAGGAGACAGCTCAGTCGTTTTTGAAAAGGATTTAAGGCCTGATCCTGGTTCAAAGTTAAAAATCACATACCCAGCTTCAATGAATAGAAAGCTAAGCTAAGCTAGCTGTGCAGGCTTGAACACAGTGACTTGAAAAATAAAGTACCTGGATCCTTTAGTCACAAGTTGCATGTTGAGTATATTTTCCCTCAAAAGTACGAGTACGTGGCACTGTGAAAGCTGCCCTTTAAACACTGATGGCAGTCACGAGGCAGACACAGGGGCTCCCAGCACGTGGGGATCAAACACGGTACAAGCTCACCCTGAACAGTCTGCACAGCTGCTCCCACCCCTGCTCACCTCTGCAGACTCCTGTGCTGTCCACATGGAAGCGGGCTGGGCAGTGTGAGAGGCAAAGGCCGTGCAGAGCTCCCTCCCCGGGCAGGTGAGGCTGCAGGACATCCTCAGGCACCTGGCACTGCAGGCAGTGAGCGGCCCCGGGGCCGGAGCAGGAGCGGCAGGAGGGGTGGCAACCTGGGCACAGGGGGAAAGAGCCATCAGACACAGCCTTCCCAGCGAGAAGGACAAGGCACAACCACCCAACCATCTGCTCTCTGTAACTGAACAGAGACTTTTGAAAGGGGCTTCGACATCGCTGCTCCTCACCCCCAAATAACAGCTCTTTTCCTGAGAAAAGCTGGGGAGCAGATAAAACACTCTGCCACAGGCAGCCAATCTGCCTTTTGTTTCTGAAAGTGCAATGGAGAGCACAAACTCTCTAGGAGGGACCTTGAGATCACTAAATCATGAGGGTGTGAGGGCAGAAAGTATGTGGGAAAATTCACTTTTCCTCTAAGTAAAAACAAGGAGAGGCAGGAATTACTCATTGACTGGTTCAGCATGGGATAAATGAACAACAAAACCCAGCTTACAGCAGCTGGGGAACTTATTCCAAGCACACAACTTACCCTTGCAGATGTTGTGATCCTGGTAGAAACCCTCCCCACAGCCCTGCAGGCACTGGCCCTGGAGCAAAGCCAGAGGGAAGGAACAGGAGGTGCAGTCAGTGGCCAGAGGTCCCTCACACGTGGAGCACGAAGCGTGACAGGCTGGTAGAGAAACAAGAGCACACAGAACTGAAACATCCCATTTCTCCTCCCTGAGAGTGGTGTTGCTGACTACAGCCTCGTCCAGCTGTGGGGAAACTCCCAGCTGGAATGATATTCAGCTAAGTGAACTAATGAGAGCAGAAGAGCACATGTATTAATAACCACTAACAGCAATAACTCTCACTCACACAGTGTTTCCAGTGTGTGTCTCAGCGTGACTGAATGTGCTCCACAAGGCAAAGAGGTTATTTAAAACAACCCCATCCAATTCCCTGTCCCCACTCACACTGCTGTGCTCTCAAGCAGGTGGGGGAAAGCAGACAAGGTGTGGAGGGTGCTTTGAGAGTGCTAGGAAAGGTCAGGAGAATATGGCCCTCACCTCTGCATCTTCCAGTGCTGCTGGGGAAATATCCCCCCGGGCATTCCAAAAGGCACTTCCCCTCATGCAGCAGCTTCCCCGCAGCACAGGTCACACACCTGCCTGGCTCTGAAGGGCATTCCTCACAGAACTGGCCACAAGCTGCCAAGGACGAGGGATAATTACTGACAGGCACTCAATAAGAGGAGAACAACAGAGCTATCAACCTCTTTCCATGCATGGAAACCACCCTGTAAATCTCTACAGGTCAGTGTACAACAAGCATCAGTTACCAGACTGTTCAGGAAGGATGGGGGGAAAGGGGATTTAAAAAAGGTTATTTCCCCTCTTGTCTCCCTTTCCTTCAAGTCAAAGTGTTGTGTGAAAAGCACATGATAGTGTTCCTTGTCAGTTCCTGTGGGCTGTATCCTCCCGGGCAGTCTGAAGCAAACTGACCTGTTGTCTGAGAGCACTATGGAACTCTGGCTTCCCTAAGGCAAGGGCTTATTCCCCAAGGCAATATGCTGTGGGATATTTAGAAGGGACAAGTGTTTTACTCAACCAATTTTTGTTTTTTCTCACCAGTCAAACCAGCTTACAGGTCTCCAGTTGGGTCTCAAAGTGCCTGGCTTTGGTAGAAGAGGAACCCTGGAGGTTTCCAGGAACAGCTCTGGGGTTTTGAGAAACGCCCTCTTCAATCTGTTCAACTGAGGTGTTTTAATTCCCCCTGGCCACCTCTTCCCCTTTTCCCAGCAAACCTTCCCAGCTCCCAAGGCACATCTGCTCTGCAGGTATTAGTTACTGTGATGCTGAATCATAATTAAATTTACAGAAACCTGCTGGCAAAGGCCATTTTTCTTTCCACAGACAAATGGATTTGTCAAGCCCTCAGAAACAACTCAGGCTTTCAAGCTGTTCAGAGAGGAAAAAAAAGCCCTTAAACCTTTCATCATCTGATTAACTTAAATGAATTAATAATCATACAAACAAACAGCAGCTTTTCTCACCCTGTATTAATGCACAAGGTGCAGCTGGCTTGTCACACATGAATATAATCCCAGCTGCTGCACAGCTAAATGAAATATTGATTCCCTTTTTTTTTGCAGAGCATTTCTCAAAGAGGTATTTACCCATGCAGATTCCATCCTTTGGATAAAACCCCTGGCCACAGCTGGCCAGACAGAGCCCTGCTTTCAGCACGTGTGACGTGTCTCTGCAGGACAGACAGTTGTTCTCAGCAGCCCCCCAGCACGAGGAACAGGACTCATGACAAGCTGCAGGGAGGAAAAGTGCAGGATTAACCAGCAATCCACTTCCAGCCAGCCATGGAACATGGCTGGGACACAGTGGGGGTTTGGATATTCCTGAAGGATATCCCATTCCTCCAGTGCAGGCAGTGGAGAAGCCCTCCCTGTGGCATCTGGGCACAGGAGCACACAGGCAGAACGCAGTGAGCTCGAGCAGGGTGCCACCTTACAAATAAACTAATAACTGCATGGAGAGCAATTCTGCCTCCCAAAGAGTTGCTGAACGAGTCCCCTTAATCAAAACTGTACAAAAGTTCACCTGGGAGGGAAATCCAGCCCACTGTGGTTACTGTTTATAGAATCTGGGACGCAGGCTCCTGTCAAATCTTGTGCTACCAGTGCTTGCAGCAGCTGTGCAAATTACAGCTCTTCTAGCTATTAAGAGGGTTCTTTTTCCTTGATTGCACCTAAATATGTTCCAAAGCCGTTCCTCAATTTATTATTTCACAATAAGGCAGGTACATGCTTGTGCTCCCAGTCCATATTCCAATGTGAGGAGTGTCTTATTAGGACACTGGGCATCCTGTACCAGACAGGATCTACCCCTCAGTGTGTAATTGCACCTAATTGTGGCTGAATCCCAACACAATGAATACCAGCCCTCCCATCCCAAGGCAAAGCTTGTGCACACTTTTCTTCCCCAGCTGATAATTTCCCTTTGCTGACAGAAGACCTGCATCTCATCCCAGGCTGGATGGTTCTCAGGGCACGCCTGCACTCCAAAGTTAACTGCAGAGTGTGAGTTCATGCTGTACACGTCTAAGTGCTGGAATGTCCTCACTTCACCTGCCAGACCTGAGTGTCGTGCTCCTGTCTGAGTTCCCTCTAACTTTCAGCATGTTTTTGGAAGAGTGGGCTCCAGGACTCGGATCCTTCCACGCCACACTTCCCACAGCCCGGCTGGGCCCCCTGGCTGTTAACCTGCCTCACTGTGTCAGCACATGTGAACATACCCAGAGGTCTGCAAAGTTCTCAAGTCCTCTCTGGAGCTGCTGCTCCTCTCCAAGAGACAATCTTCTTCCCCCCGGGCTCTGTAAACAGCTCTATTAAAAACACACTTTTGATGAAAGCCAGGGCAGCTGGGCAAAGATGCTTTGGCTCCCACCATGCAGCATTTGCTGCCTGCACTAAAGCCAAGAGTCCCAGTTACCAGTTGGCTCCTGCTGGCAAAGATCCTGCAAACCCAAAGCAGCCTTCAAGCCTTCTAGTTGGACAGCTGTTGTGTTAAAATTGCATGTCTTCCTAGCTGGGCCTACCAGAGGTCATCAGACTGAGCCGCAGTGAATTTGGCAGGACCTGGGTGGATGCAGCTGGAAGAGCAGCCCCAACCCATTCCTGCCCTGGGAGGGTGGGCAGGCCCTGGCACAGAGTGCCCAGAGAAGCTGAGGTTGCCCCATCCCTGGAAGTGTGCAAGACCTGGTTGGATGGAGCTCTGAGCAATCTGTTCTAGTGGAAGGTGTCCCTGCCCATGGCAGGGGAGTTGGAGCTGGATGATCTTTCCAATCTCTTCCAACCCAAGCCAGTCTGTGATTCCATGATCCTGTGATTCCACACCCTGACACGCGCCCTGCCTGCAGAAGCTTTGGCTCTTTCAGCACTGGATTGCTGCCAGGCTCAACAGCTGCTCCTCACCCAAAGAGCCAGGCCCCAACTCCTCTGAAAGAGCAGGGGAAAAATGGAAGCATTCAATGAGCCACTGTCAGCTAAAACATCTTTGCCTACAGCAACTAAGTGGGTGTGTGAAAACAAATCAACACAAGCGACTGCACTGCCAGGAAACTGTTTCCACCCTCCCTGGCTGTTTCCAGTTTGGATTTGCAAGGGCTGTTTTGCAGCCCACCAAACTGTCTCTTCTGCAAACATGTAAAGAATGGCATCCCAGCAAGAACACAGGGAGAAGTCACTGCTCAGCTCTGGGAAAGCACAGATGGGTCCAACCATTTCTGTGCCAGTCAGTGCCATCAACCACCCCTCCCTGCTGTCCTCATGGTGAGCTGGGCAAGCTCAGCTTAGCCATGCTCGGTCCTGGATGCTCGGGGTGAGTCTCCAGAGCCAGGAAAGGGGGGAAAAACAACAGGTAGTGAGTAAAACTCCAAGTGCTGTGCTAGGGAGTGAGCCGAGCCTGTTAGTGTCAAGTTACACATCTCAAAATTCCCATTTTGGGAGATCAAAGCAGAAACACTCCAGTTCTGCCTGGGCTTTTGAATAATCTTGAAAACATAAATAATTAAGTTAGAAAAATGCAGTGAGAGCATCGAACAGTGCAGGTCCTTCGAGCCCTTCTGTTCTACCAGGCAAAACATCATTTATTTTTGCTTCCCTTTGCTTTGCCTTCGGATGGGGGGGATTTGAATTGTTTCCAGTGGTGGGAAAACCCACCACTCTGCTCTGACACCAACTGATCCATGATCTTTAAATCCACCACTACATTCTTGAACTTATACCTTCTATTCTCAAATTTACTCTCTTTCAATGGTTTTAATACTTTGCAGAAGCAGGTGCAGGGAGGGATGGGGAAGGAAACAACCCTGGTATAGGATTAAAATAGGGCAGAGATCAAACAACTGCAATCAGAAATTCAAACCAGATTCAATTAGAGCAGAAGTTACAAAACATTAACAAAAGGAAAGGCTAATTCACTGTGTTCTGCTACAATGCAGACAACAGTGTTCCAACAAGAGGATGGAGTAAGAAACCTGGTGTAAGTCTCTTTCAAGTCCAGAGCAAATTCCTCAGGAGGGAGTTTACTGGAACTATAGCAATTAACACAGTCTAGTTCATCCTTTCTGTGATTTTGGAACATGCTTATTGTAGATGTTAAAACCATTATGAGAAAAATCTTCCTGAGCAGTCTGAGCCTCATCTCGGCAATCTGATTAGAGATTTGTAAAAATAAAAGAGGATTCAAGGAAGGAGTGAATGGCAATGAATTACGGAGCGTATCCGAAATGTAAGACTTTCTCCACTGGTTTGACTTTATGCAGAAAATGCAGCCAGGCAGAACTAAAGCAAATTGGTTTAACTCCCTTGAGGAGAGAGGAACAAATTTTCCCAGCAACTTTCAGCTGCAAGCACGCGTGACTGCAAATTTGGATGGAGTGCACAATCAGTAATCTACAAACCAGCAATAAAATGAAACATTACCCTTTCCCCACCGCTTCAGCAGCACTTGGGCACTGCCAATTAAAACACCAGGAGCAGGTGGAAAGGAAATGGCAAAATAAAAGCAAACGAACTAGAAGATTATTTGATACTTAAGTCTACAAATTCTTGTGGACTGGGCCTCTCTTGTCTATTTTATACACTCACAATGGTGCCCTGGGCTGTAGTGGTTGCTGGACGACATGGGTTTTTCAGACTTTCAAAACCTGGAACAAGTGGTCAGCTCTTCAATGAAAGCCATTTCAGAAAAGGAAGCTGGACTTGCCCTCTAAAGTGTTTGCCCCTGAAACCTGCCAAAAGCCCTAGGCCTGTATTTAATTTTAAGCAGGATGGTTTAGTTCCAAGGAAATCAAAGCGATGGCTCAAGAAGTTAAGTATGTGCTCCACCCCTTTGCTGAATTAGAGCTGCAGAAATAATTAGAAGCCTTCTAAAAAGGCCAAAATTGATAGGGAGAAAGTGCTAATTTTAGAGAAAACAATTAAACTGTCCTGACAAAAAAGGAGCTGCTTTACAGTTTGGGAAAAGTTAAGAGCATTTCAAAGGAGCAGGGGAATGTCATAGAAGTACTGTCATGGTTCCAACAAAAGAAAACTCACTTCCCAGTCTTACTGTCAGTCTTTCCAATTGCTAAGATAACGGATTTAGACACATCTCGGTGTTTTATAGAATTACTCATCAACTTTGCAAATATGCTTCCTGAGAACAACGAGCCTGATGAACTTTCAGGAAGAGCTCGCAGCTTGAAACACAGATGAACGGCGAAACAAAGCAGAAAACTTCCCCAAAAACTATTTTCTGAGTCCTCTCAATCCCCCACCCCTCCAAGCAATTTGCTACACACCCCAAAGTACCATCTCCTGAAAGGTCTGGTCTGAAAGGTCCAGGCACAGCTGGTCTGCACTGAAGTCAAAGAAACACACTCAGCCCAGACCTTCCCGGCATGGCTCAGGGTGTTCTGTCCTCAGCAGAATTAGGGCACACGTGCCCTTAGCACCACAAAACCCACAGCCACGTTTCCAAAGGAAAATGAAATTGAAAGGAGGAATTGAAAGAGGACAGTGATGGAAACTGTCAGTGTCCAAAAGCAGTAAGTATTAGACTCCTAGAACTAAACCAGTGAGGAATTGCCATCAATATTTCCCCAACCAGCAATCAGTTTTACCCTCTATGGCTTGGTTTCTCTGTTCACTCCTCCCTTTACTCCAGGGTGAATACTCACACCTAGTTCAACAGCAGAGGGTTCTCCCAGCTCAGGTACAGCTCCTGTCTGCTCTTTTGCTACCACAAAGGGCTGCAGCCTTTTTTGCCTTGAGGTACCTGTGCAGAGTTGCTGATCCTGGAAGTATCCCTTCCCACAGGAAGGCACACACTGCCCGTCCTTCATCAGCAGGGATGGCTGGCACGAGGAGCACTCGAATCCATTGGTACAGGCTGAGCAGGTTTCATTGCAGGCTTCCAAGAGAGAGAAGAGAGAAGAAAGATATATCAACCCCGAAGCAGCAAGACCCCTGCCCTGCTCTGATAAAATGAGACAATAACCCCGTAGGATCCTAGAGCCAGAAGTACAGCTTGCAGCAGAGAGGGGAGTGAGCAGAGGGGGTCTAGCCCTGGGGGCAGGATTACCTAGGCAGGTGCCCCCGTGCTGGTAGAAGCCCAGCTCACAGGTCTCCACGCAGCGCCCGTTCTGCAGCTGCTTCCTCGAGTCCTGGCAGGCGTCACAGTGGTCAAAGGCCCAGGAGCAGGTCACACAGTCTGCGTGGCACCCACCTGGCACAGGGAGAGGGCACACAGGGGAAAACCAGCAGCAGTTTGCAGTCAGCAAGGCACAAAACAACGCACTGCCAGCAGCAAAGTGAAATGCATCACTTGTTTCCGTGGGTGGTCCGAGGTGTGTTGGTTTTGGAGTGGGGTTTTTAATACATAAATAAACCTGTGTTATGCTAAATATTTTATTGCTGTATTTATTGTGTGAGAGGTTATTATAGGGACTCAGATTTTCTAGGCTATTGATTAAAAGGATGGTCATTGTCCACATGGTTTCTCAGCAGTAAAAATCCTCAGTCATCAGGAATTAATGGTCTGAAACAACCTGAATTTTGAGTTTCCTTCAGTCAAAGCCTGCACTAAGTCAAGACTGTGTCCATGCCAGGTCAGGATACAGGTGCCAGACCATTCCCCTCCCCAGTCAAAACCTCGATGTCACAGCACCACCGCAGTATTTCCTGACCACAGGTCCTTGGAGAGGTACAGAATGGCACAATTACTCCTCTAAGTAAAAAAAAAAACCAACCCTCTGCTCCAAGTCAAAAGTTCTCAGTGAGAGGGAATATTTGCTGCACGTCTCTAAGGAGCAGCAATCAATTTTTTTGCTGGCTTTATGGAAGCAAATGTGTCAGGGGCTCATGTTCTGGGCTCAGAGATTGAACTGCTGCAGGCTGCATTTTGCATTTGTCTCTCATTCCCCGCACTGCAAGACAGAGGAACACAGAGGGAAAACAGCAGGCTTGGGTAAAGGAAATTGCCAGTTACCTTTTGGGACACAAAAAAATACAAGTTTGGCTCTGGATGTCCAGTGCCATGACTTCAAAGCCTGGGTTTTCCCCAGTGATACCATTATGGAAGCTAAATTTTCAAGGGTCAGCTTTCAAGGTTAACCAGTAGCCAGTGGCACTTCTAGATAAGACGGAGAATGGAGGGGTGCTGAGAGTGCTGTATCATCCCTCCCCTCTTCAGCAGCCTGTGCAGATGCAGTTCCCTTTCAAAACACCAAGACAATTTCATCCAAACTATCCAAACTCCATTTTCCTCACTTTTCAATCTGTAGTGCTTTGCATTTTCATTAGCAGTAAATAACAAGCTCTAAAACACGAGGATGGCCAATGCACCCAGAGGCACTCCAGCACACTCCAGCACAATTAAACTGTGAAGCTATTTGCCTTTTCCTGAGATAAAACATTAACTGGAGCACTCTGATAAAAACCAGAGTTATATGAATGCAAACAGAAGAGATAACAACATGAAAAACTAGCAACCCACAGCTAAAGCCTCCCAACTGAGAAATGTAAATGCAGGGGAATGACAACATCCTGGAGAAAAGGGAATTTATATGCAAAATTAACATATAAGCTAAGGCTATCCTAATCTTTCCAAACAATTATTAACTGGCAGCCATTCAGCCTCAGGTGAGCTTGTGGCATAACAGGGGAAGCAGATTCTTTCTTCCTTCCACTCCCAAGAAATAATCAGGAGCCCATAAACCCCATGTTAGGATTCAGAAAGGGGAGGCTGAGGGAAAAAGAAGACAACAAAACATTTCCAAAACACCAAGCCCAAGCAGAAACTCCTCTGGCAGAAGAAAGCTGTGATTTACACCAGGGGAAGTCAGTGGGAGCCTTTGGATGAGCACTAAACCTCGCTAGGAACTAAAAGCAGTCAATGAGCAACTGCAAACAGGGCAAGCTACAATCCCACTCAGGTGTCAGAAGGGAGCAGGGGGAGTGAAGGAAGGAGTGCCCTGGCTGTGTACCTGGCTGGCAGCGTGGACAGCAGTGCCCCTTCAGCTCCAGAGCCAGGCTGCCCCGTGGGCAGGGCGGGCAGGAGCGCTGGAAACAGGTCACCTCCCCGTCCTGGCACTCACATTCCCTGCACGGCCCTTCTGGCCACGTTGCTCCATCCTGCACGAGAAACACGGGGTCAGGAGCCGAGGAGAGCCCTGGCACACAGGCACAGGAACCTCTGGGTGACACACCACGGGGGTGACAAGGGGGACAGAAAAGGGACAACAAGCACTTTCAAAAGTCCTCCTCTGTCAGAGCAATGAAAAGCCCATTTTTGGTATATTTAAGCCAAGATTCTTAAATGTTTCCTTTCTCTTCTACTTCAGAGAATATTAATAATTGCCTCCTGGGGCAGTAAAGATTATGATCAGTGGGATACACAGGCAGAAAGCCACACATTGCCCCAGCTCTGTAGCTTCTACTTTGTAGGATTAAAATCATATGTCTTTAACTCTGTGAAATGTGCATGGGGGGGGATATTAAATATTAAAAGAAATGATTGATTGTACTGCACAAAGGAGAGCAAGGAAAGCTGGAATCCTGCAGCAGACGCATGCCAGTGTTTCTGTGAATTGCAAAAGCAAGCTGCAGACAATATTAATGGATTATTTTCCTGCTACCCTTGCAAACAATATCCATCCCAGAACTGGAGAGAGAGGCAATTCCTCCAGGCCCTTAGGAGCAGAACTCACTATTCCCTGCTCCAAAGTACCGAGATACTCACGGCTTTGGTATGTCCTTTGTAAACACAGTAACTCCGACTAGAGATACATTCGGGGCAGCACTTCCCATCGAAGTGAATTAATTCTTCACCCTGCGAAGGGAGAGGTTGCAGCAACTCAAACGGAACCAGCACCACCCAAAACACCGTGAAATGCAGAGGCAGAGCAGCTCTTGCCCTGGAATGCAATCTCCAAAATCTAATTTCACCTTATCTTCTCTCTATCCCACTTCATCTCTGTAGGTATAGCTTGAAAAATGTGCTTAGTGAACACTGCATCTGCAGAACAAACCTCAGAAAAGGCGGTGGAATCCAGTGATAAAGCCATTACTTCATCCCTAAATCCCGCCGTGAGAGACCCCCCCCCCCCCCCGCTCCTTT
>JAWWEW010000131.1:1061418-1097386 GCA_035583185.1 Anabacerthia variegaticeps
GGGCAGCCACAGCTTCTCTGGGCACCCTGTGCCAGGGCCTGCCCACCCTCACAGGGAAGGATTTCTTCCCAATATCCAATCCAAAGCTGCCCTGTGTCAGTTTGAAGCCGTTCCCCCTTGTCCTGTCACTCCAAACCCTTGCACACAGTCTCTCTCCATCTTCCTTGTGGGCTCCTTTCAGGTACTGGAAGGCCACAATGAGGTCACCCCAAAGCTTCTCTTCCCCAGGCTGAACAATCCCAGCTCTCTCAGATACTGCAGTGACAACACAGCAATCTTATCCCACTGCAAAAAAAGGCAATTCAAAGCATATTTGTACACGTGTAGGTGAAGCACCTAACCCTATCTAATGCATTTTGCTCATCCACTACGGAGCAAATGTAACATAACCTGGCTGGGGGGATATGAGATTTGGAGGAAACAGCACTGGGGATAAAACACCTTGCCAGCTTCAATTCCATGCAATGGCATGGAAAAAAAATGGAGAACAGTAGAACATCCATAGAACATCCATTTCCATATCCAAATACCTCACTGAAGGCCACTGTAGCACAGAGAATGAAGAGGTAAAAGAAATTTTTCTTAAGCTTTTAACTCTCTCTGACCTGCAGCTTTCTCCCCATGTTCAGCTGCTGGTAAAGTCATTGAATCCTCTGGGTGTCTGACCCTCCACTACAGCACAGCACGGGGAGGGGAATCCAAGTTAGATGTGTCACTGATTCACACTGCTTTGCTTCACAATGCAAGCCCACTGTGCAAAACCTGCATGGAACACCCCAAGTCTGCTCTCCTTCCCTGGGAAATGTTTTCAAGGCAGTTGCACTAAACAAGTCCTGAGTGAAGATCCAGTTCCTGGAGCGTCTCAAGTGGAGAAAAAATGAGAAGGGAGAGGAAACAAAAAAGTCCTAAGGCTTGCCAGATACACTTAGGAAAAAGAAGAACCATTCTCACCTTGGCACAGTCCACAATGTCACACTGTGCCCTCTGGCAGGTGACCTGCCCTTCCTCGCAGACGCAGAAGTCACAGCGGGTGCTGTTCCACATGTCCCCGTGGTGCCTGAGAGTGCCACCGTGCCAGCAGCTCCCCTTGGAAGGCACACACTCCTCACAGCACTTCCCGGGACGCTGCACCTTGCTCTCCCCCTGCAGGACAGCAGCCGGCAGTGAGCAGGGCTGTGGGAGCACACCAGGGGCAGGGGTGGGGGGTCGGCACTACCTTCTCACAGGTAACAGGGCCACAGGTCTCCCTCAGGCATCTCACTTCTCCTCTGTGACATGCACACGCAGTGCAGGCATTTTTTTTCCACTGTTCCCCATGCTGTTCAAAAAGAACACGAAGACAATTGTTAAACGCTCTTGGGAAACAGCCAAATTCCTTCTGGAAACGTGCTTATGGAATCTGATGGCTCCTTCTGCACGTCTGTATCAGATAACCAAGTTTGCTTTAAAAATGCTTATCTCTACATCACCCTCAAACAGGAAGAAGAGGGATGAGGTCTAGAGGACATTGTGGTGTGTATTTTTCATGAATTGCAAACTAGTGGCATTGGGGAGGCCTTAACTGCTGTTCTTAGCAAAAAATAATCATTAACAGAAAAGTCCACATACATACACTCATTAAATAATGCATTACATTAATGCCAGATGATACAATGAAAGCCATAAATACACTGACCACTGGTGCTTTCTGCTTTCCTCCTTCAAAACAGTGTGAAAATAAAGTGCCTCGTCTGCTTCACCTTGCAAAATTCCTTTCTGCTGGCCAGCAAATTCTTATCTAATCCCTTTTTCTTTCAACTCCCCTGGCTTTCCAGGAAGGAAAAAAGCAATGGTTGCGCTATCAGTGCTGGCAGAAAGTCAGATGTCGAGGAGAAGGGAAAGAGAGATGTGCCAAAAACTGTGAGCAACTGCCTTGTGGTGTGGTTTGTCACCGGTCACCTGGAACGCTCTTCCCGACACCGAGCAGGGCTTTGGAGCACATTCTGGGCAGCACTTCCCAGGAGACAGAGCCACCACTTCATCCTGAGCAGAAAGCAGAGACAAGGCAAATAAGAGCATGAACAGTTAATGTAACAGGGGGTCAGCACCACAGCTTGGAATTCCAGGCATTTGTATCCTGTATCCCACTTCTGGCCCCACAAGCAGCATGAGGTCAACGTACAAGGCTTGAAAGATGTTTCCCTCAACTCATTTTCTGGGCTTATTTGGGTAGCAGCTGAGGTCTGAACACATGTACAGATGCAGATTAAGACACACACACACACACACACACACAAGATAAAGTGCTTATATTCAGGCACACAAATATACAGAGGAGAAAATATACATAAAGCTATGCAGGGAAGCACAATAAAGCCGGAGATGGATGAGAGGAGTTTTTTTTCCTGATATTGCCACATTTTGAGGTTTTGAAGGTGTGATTTACACTCACCACCTCTCAAGCATCTGCAGTGTTTTAGTTAAATCCATCCATACTGTCTGAGCAGGTGTTAAATTATGCTTAAAAAGCGGATTTTCCTAATTTAAACTTTTTTTATGACTGATTTAAATCATATTGGGATAGACTGGTGCTTCACATCAATACAACACTTCCTGCAAGCCTCAACTCCATCCATCCAAAATGTCTGTAACTCCACTGCTACAAATGCACATCCATCCAACAATCTGGAATAGCATCCTTCACCAGCACCTCCCTCCAGCCACATCAGGATGATCAGAAGACTGACTGGAGGACTGGAATTAGTGTGGAAATGCCAAGCACAATCATCTCATCTTTGTCAGGCAAATCCTTGGCTTTCAAGGAAAGAGTGGAAGACTTTGTATAGAAGTTATCAAGGACAGATCTCCCAGCAGAGTTAAAAGAACTCTTCCGTGGATTTGGGTGGGATATGTAGTGGGACACTCAGGTGTAATGGGAATTTTTGGAGTTCCTCTCCCTCAGAGCCTAAGGGAGAGCACAGTTATCTGAAAGATGGAAGACGGAAGTTGAATCCTGGGAGAATTTATGTCTTGGCTTTTGACAGGGAGTGGAGAATGAAGGAAGGGACAGAGACAAAGGCATGTACTTGGTGTGAGTGTGATCAGAACAGGCTCCTTGCACATCCTGCTTAATGTCCCTTCTGCTGGGACACATCCTTGGTAACAAACAGCTGGAACACCACCAGGACTGGCTTTCTGCTGCGTTAACTTGGATGCTCTCAGCCAACTACCCTCTCAAAGCACACCACAGCAACAGCACAGTCGTTCCTTTTCCCACAAATTAAACCCTAATGATTAGCTGATTAAACATTAGTGCAAAGGCTCAGCAGGTAACACCAGTCCACTTGGAGTGGGACAGGAGGAATCCAAAGCAGGCATAAATTTGTTTTAATGCAGAGTGTTTAGCAAATTAATACTAACTGAGTATCTCAGGACAAAGCAAAACACAATTAGCATGCACACAAACAGGTGAGCTTTCCTTCTATCCAAAAACAAAACAGTGTTAGTTGCCCAAACATCAGGTCCGATAACAGGAACCTGGGAAAGCACCAACAGGAAAGAAAAGAAAGGAGGATTTCCAGGGATGCTGTTGTAAAGGAGCACACCAAGGAGCCCAAAACACAAGTACAATGAAAAGGATTTCAAGAGCAGAGTCACCCCCTTCAGCACTGTCAATATAACAACAAGAATTCCAGACATTGAGAGATTTGCCCAGTCTGGAGTGTAGTTTGCTGCCTTTACCAACCCTGTGTCAACACTGCATGGGATCCCACAGGGTTTTGGCTGGATTGATCCCTGCAAAAATGCTAAAAACCTCATCCTTTGTCCACAGGAAAGACCTTGGACACAGGAATGTCCCAGTTCTCCCAAACTGACTAAACCCACAAGCTTGCCCAACTTCTCCTCCTGGTTTTGTTGGTTTCTAAACACAAGCACACTGAAGGAACAGTGCTCTGAGACTTCTTTCAGCTGGATTTGCCTTATTTTTCTGAACTTTTGAAGTCAAAAAGGGAATTTCATCCACATTTGAACGCTCTCAACTGTAGTTCTTGTAAAAAAAAATTAAACAAGGCCTGCAAATCAAACTTCTCAGCCACAAACCAAACATGGAAATGTGAAAAGATAAACTCCACGAAAAATCCTGTGTTTTCATTCCTTGGTGCAACAGAAATGAAAACATTTCCTGACAAATCCTTGATAATTTTTTTACTATAAAAAACCAATCAATTTCTTTAGCCAGAATTTGTGCTAGCAAAGGGATGATCAAAGTCAAATGGTGGGGGAAGGAGGTATTATGGAAGAGACAGACAAGGCTTCCCCATCATCACCCCATACCACTGGTTGAACATCCCTTTTCCAAACTGCCCCCTTGTCACCCAGCAGCTTTGCATGGAAAGCGAGGGTGCTGAGGGGTGTCCCCAGGGGCTGGTGGGTCCTGACCTGGCTGCACAGCAGGGGCTGGCAGGAGGCTGTGGAGCACTGAGTGGTGCCATCCCTGCAGACACATCTGGAGCACCGACCCAGGTGCCAGCTCTCCCCGTCCTGGAACACGTGGCCATCAAAGGAGCAAGGCTCTAAGAGACAGGAAAATAAGAGGGGATTTCTTTTCCAATGCCCTTTAATCCCTTTCCACCACCCATAATTAAAACATACATTCTGGCTTGTCCAAGCAGGTAAAGACAGGAACAATTTAGCCAGTTTCCAAGGGTTTTAGACTTGCTAATTAAATGCTCTGGATGCACTTGTCCCACTGGACTTCCATGAGAAAAGGTATCCAACAGCTCAAGAATTTTTGGAACTTGCAGTCCAAGTGCACAGGAAATACCTGCGCCTTTTTTCCCCGATTTTTTTGATCTCCAAGATAAGGACAAGTTATAGGCAGGTCTGCTCATTGCTTAGAGCTTATCCCCTCCTGTGGGTGAAGCCATTCAAAATGTGACCACGGCAGTGGGACAGAAAGGGTATTAAGAGACACATTGGTGTCTTCCCACCAAAACTGAACAGGGATAGAAAAGCTTTCCAGATGTGGGGCTAAAAGGAGGTTTCCAGCTTGGACGAGAGGAGCCAGGCAGTGCCCCATGCCCGTGCAGTACTCACCACCACTGCCCAGGCATGTGGGGCAGCAGGAGCCCTGGGCAGTGTGCTGCAGCTGCCCTGGAGCACAGCTGAGGGCTGGGCAGGTCCTGGGGGTGCAGCTCACCTTCCCCTGGGCACAGGAGCACTGGGCACATCCCGAGCTGGCCCACTGCGTGCCGTGCTGCAGCAAAGGAGACACAGTGAGACCTGGAAACAGAGCTCCTCTCCCTTCCCAAGCACCCCTCCATAGCACTAACTTCCCAGTGGGATCCCCAGGCTGCTGCATGCAGCCCCTCTCCCCTACTAGCTTCTGTGGGGCAACCTCTACATTTAGAGACCTGTTCTCTTTAGAGAAATATTCAACATAGGCCTCAACACGCACCGGAGCACAAGGTGGGCAGGTGAACACCACCCACCCCACATACCTAACACACTCTGCAGTGAGTCAAACCTAATTAGATGTGCCTACTCGTCACTGCAGGAACAAATACCCCTCCCCTGGGGCAGCGGGAGGGAAATCTGGCCCCAAGAAGAAACAAGTTGGTGTGTTGCAATACTTTCCAACAAAGAAAGAATGTTAATTTTCACAAAAGATGCAACATTGACTTAGGCAGGGAGTGAAAAAGCTCTTTCCAGACAGAGGATATGTATTTTCCTCACTAGGGCCAGTGCTGCTAGCTGGACACTTGCAGAAGGAAGGTCAGGTCCTGAAGTATGCCAGTGGCTGGCTGACAAAAGAGGAAAGTTCTTCCTTCAGGAAATCTGTGCTGACCATCAGGATGAGACTTTGCACTGAAAAGAAGTTGCTTTCTGACCACCTGGCAGTGAAACAGGACTAGAGGCACCAGGATGTCCATGTCCTTGTGGGGATGCCCACCCAAATATTAGGCTCACAGAGAGCCCAAGAGAGCACAGGAAAATGCAGCAACAGCACAAACTAGAAGAAATATAATGTAATATGATATAACATAGTATCACCCAAATCACAGGCACAAAGAAATAGAGTAGGATGGATGTGCTACCCCTCCACTCCAGTTTTTGTCTGGCTCAGAACAGATTCATGCTGGTCATGCCTCCTGCTGAGACAGAGGGTTACAACATCCATCTCAGGGGCAGAGTGCACAGCCCAGATATGCAAACGGTCTGGGCATTTTGGCATATTTCTTGAGAGCTGGCCTCTTGTCAGACAGAGAAGTCTGTAAGAGCCCAGATGCAGGACTTGGGTTCGCTCTGCAGCCATTTTGCTACATTTGCCTAATGCTTGACATGATTCATTAACTGCCACCCACGAATCTTTATTTCTTTCTTATCTGCAGACACTTATTCTGATTGCTTTGGCCTTTCAGCCCCCTCTGGGTGAAACCACATCCCGGAACCCGCCTCTTGAATAATTCAGGACTCCAAAACACAGAGCCCAGGTCGCACAACAGCAATCAATCTCTGGAGCATAGAGGGCTGCTCTGAGAAAAGCCCTCTTTCACACAGCTACTATGTGCTCTGGTTCCCTCCTGACTCTACTGGAGCGTCTCAGTCACCCACAGAAACTGCAAAGGGAAGGAACAGTGGGAAAATGTCTCCCCTTAATGTCCTCCCACACTGGACGCAGTGACACATTCCCTTTCTGCAAACCTTGCTGACCAAGCTCCTGTTAAATTCCATTATCTGACAGTGGCAGAATATAAACCTAAAGACCTACCCTTGCCCTGTTCAGCATCCTTCACTGACTGAACCAAAGAGAGCTAAAAATGGGGAAGGACTGTCCCTGCTGAGGAACAGGATGGAGCACTCACGCTGTGGATCTGTCCTTCGTGCCGGCAGAATCCCTCGTGTCGGGAGGCACACTCGGGGCAGCACTTGTTGGAGGCTATTAGGAGCACTTCTCCCTAAAAGAGACAAGAATCCAATAAACACGTGACATCAAACAGAGAATTATCATGAAGATATAAGCACCATGGCCCTGCTGCTCCCGGTTTAGAAAGGAAAGGTCCCAAGTTAAATATGTAACGCATCCATTTGCTGAGAGGTGGCATTATCACTTCAGGTCTTTGCCATTTTAGCCTCAAAACAACAGCAGGGGAATTTCCACCCCTAAGAGTACAACGAGAAAATGCCCAGCCAGACTATTTTTCAACAGAAAACACTTGTTCAGTACAAACCCCAAGGCTATTCAGTGAAAGGTCTCTGAGAGACAAGGGACAGAATGGATCTGTGTAGCATTTCACCACACCAGAGGTGCAGAATGAACACGGGACCATCAACTGCACTTCTCTGGTTTAATCTTCTCCTGGTTCACACTACAAAACTGATGTTTGTTGATTTTCCACTGCAAGCACAGCAGTGGGTCTCACACTCAAATGTTTAGATCCCTGAGACTGCCTGGGTTTGTTTATGCCTTTTGCTGCAACAAGAGCAGCAATATTTGCATACATCTCACAATAGCTAGGTAAGAAATAAACCATGGAGAAGGATGGGGATTTAGCCTCGAGGGATGACCAGATTGTTTCCTTCTGAGATCCTTGGTGATCTTGTTCAATGTTTAGGTGACCAGCTGTTTATGGAACACTTAAAACATTTCTGTTTTGAAGATTGCCCACATCAAGGAGTCACACAGGTTCACTGCGCGCTATAAATCTATTTCCCTTTATGAGCTTTAAAGTTGCCACCTTTTCATTTATCTAATTTTTATAATCTTTCCCAGCACACTCATTATTAGGTGTGCCATGACAGCACTCTTTTTTATTTCTCTCCTCTTTAGCACAAACATTCCTAGTATTTTATTCTTGCTTTAATCAATACACAGTGACAGTAACAGGAAAAACCAGTAAGAGTCAAAATTATTTCCTCATTAGTGCTGTCATACTGGAAAACATTTTAACCTGCTTCACAAAGCCACATAATTATATTGGCAGTGCTTCTTTAAAACACTCATTTTCCTTGTCATTTATGCATCCTGCCCCAGTAATCCAGATGTTAATGCAAGACCAATTCCATGGCCAATTAATGAAGGCCCAGACAAAGACAAAGGGGAGACAACGAAAGCTTAACGAGCATCCCAAGGAAGAAGAAGCTGCAAGACAAACAATCTCAGCTCTGTTGTTGCTCAGCAGAGTGGAACGTGTCCATCTGCATCTTTGAGGGAGCCCCAGCTCCACCTTCAAACGAAGGGGGACTGCAAGCTGGGCTCCTGCTGGGAGGTTTGAACCCAGTTCAGGGGCTTCCTTTGGGATCAAGCTGTTCCAACACCAGGCCTCTGGCTGGAGAGCGGCGAAGGAGACAAAGGCTTCCCACACCACGTGTTTCTTGCACCGACGAGGAGTGAAAGGGCACAGAGCCCGTGCCTGACCCCAGGGCAGCCACACACACTTGTTGCAGAATCCTCCCTTACCTTCTGGAAGTCGCACTGAGGGGCTCTGCAGACTGTGGGCTCACAGGTGACAACACTGCTCCGGCAACGGCAGTCCTGGCAAGAATGCGGCTTCCACACCGTGTTATTCTGCAAACAAGCATAAGGTGGAAATGAGACCCACGGGGCACAAGGCGTGTGCTGCTTCACACAGCAGCAAATGGCTCAAAGAGCTCAGTACAAACAGAGTGGAACAGAGCAGCCCTCCCTCCACCATTCACTCAACAACTGCAACCACGCAGCTGAAAGACAAGGCCATGCACGGCAAATAATCAGCTCCGACGGCAAGATAATCCACAGGAACCTCCAGGTGATGAGGGCATCTCTGGGAAACTTCTCTGTAAGCAGGCTCAGAGTGTCCACACTGCAGCTCCTGGGTGAACACATCCCTGGACACATGGCCAAGGATGAAGAGGCTCCACCTGGGCACATTTATTCCAAAACCTCATCAAGGACACTCTGGCCAAGCAGAGAGTCGGAGAGATGTGGGAATAGCTGTTGCCACCACTTGATGAGTGCACCCAGCTGGAACACCCATGGCTAATTCCCAAGGGTTTTCACCAGCCATGCCTGACCCCTTCCCATCCCCTCCATGCTGAGGTCAGGATCCCACGCTGCCACCAAATGAAAACGGGCAGAGGAAGATCTGATTCTCATCTGAAAAACTCATTTAAATCAGACAATCCCTCTGTGCACACTGGGCTAAACTCACACCCCACAGACAGCCCCTATCCCAGCCACTGAGCCCTATTTTTAATGGATTTGCAGGTAGACCAGGCATTGCTACTCATTTCCACGATGTAGTGATTTACTCACAGTGTAAAGTACAACTTAGGCAAATTAAGACACGGAGAGATGATTAACAGTTGACTACTATGAGCATATTTGGAGCCAACTACTGAAACTGTTAAGCATAATGATACAATACTGAAATGTGACTTCAAGGCCCATTAGGCCACTTAACGAGAGGGAAAAAGTCCTGAAAACCCTGACCACTTGCTCAGGCCCTTCTACAAAAGCTGTTGGGTGCTGGATCAAGAGTGTAAATCTGCAAACACTGCAACACCCAGAAACATTGCTCAGAAACCCTTGTGTCTCTTCCCTGGAAAACCATTTCTTCCCCACCTCTCATAGTAAAGGTTACAAGCACACTGGCAGCATCAGAATTTACAATTTAGGGAGGTTCTCTGCTAATGGAATGATGGCGGCAATGCTGACCTCAGAAATGGTACACCCCTTGGGGATAAGACACCAACAGGGCTAAGAGGGCTGGTTATTCCTGCTCTGGAATACAGCTGGTTCTCCTCTCGCTTCCACAGCAACCTTGACATCATCCCTGCCAGCAGATTTATGGTTCAGTTAGAAAAGAAATTAAGGTTAAGTTATGTGTGTGCCAAGCTTTAGCTAAAACACGCACCGGAGTTAACTCACCCCACTGGCTTTAGCAGCAGTCTGGGTTTCAAAACTGGCAGCTCCCTCCAGGGAAACGAGGAGTGGGGAGGAAAAGGGCAGATTTAGTGCCTCATCTCTTGGCTCTCCTAAACCTTCACCCATGGCCTCTTTCACTTACTAAAACATAAACCCAAAAATAATTTCCACAGTGGAATAATGGCCAAAGGACTCGCATGGCACGAGGTGAGTACAGAGCCACCCTTACCCACATTTTGAGACTTAAGTGCTTGGGTTTCTGGTAAGAAAACCCTCTCCTTGGTCTCCTCCCTGTGGGCTCAGATCACCTGCTCCTCAATCCACGTGGTAGCCATGGAAGCAGCTACACACATCAGTGAGTTCCCTTTGCCAGGTGCCAGATCAAAACCGACACGTCTCTGCAGACTTTTAAACATTCAGAAGGTAGTTAATAGTCAGGAGACTGATTTTGTGGGGTAGGAGAGTCCCCCACACAGCTCAGTGTCCAGTCTTTGGACAGTTCAACACATACCTTAAGATTCCTTGCAACTGACCCAAACTCCAGTTTGGAAAGTCTGGCTCCCACCCACCTGTCCTACATGTTGTGAGGATTTGTTAGTCCTCACCCAGCACTTACAAGGACATTTTAACACTCCCAGGTAATACTGTTTTAAACATAAAGCAAGACTTTTCAGCAGACACTGAAGGAAGTGCTGGAAATCCACCTGACACCTTCTCCAAGGCCCTGTACCTCAGTGGACAAATTATCTACTGCCATTTAAGCGCTGAATTCCCATCCTGTTGAGAGTGTATTTTTCTCAATAAAAATTTAAGGGGCTTTTTCCTTACAAGTACTAATATAATTAACAGCATAAATAATGAAATACTGTGCACTTTGAAGACAGAAAGCACTCCTTAAGAGCCAAGTAGTGCCATTATGATTTATTAATTCTTTGGATTTCCCTACATCAAAAGAAGAAACGATACCTCATTCAACTGAATATTAAAACAGCAAGATGAGGATTTCAGAAGAGGGGGGAGAGCTGTACATTAAGAAAATGATATGAAAAAGGGGCAAGAACAAAACCAGCAGTAAAAGCAATGGAGGGTTGAAGCAGAGAATAAGCTAAAGAGACAAAGAGCAGAGCTGGCACGGAGGGAGCCCAGAGCAGCTGTGAGAGCTCATGTCTGGCTGCTGTCACACTGTCACATTAACCAGAGCACAGAAACACCCAAATCTTCACTGCCTCTCATAACTTCAGACAGCTGCACCTGTTCCTCCTCTACCTCAGCAAAAAAAAACCACTCCATCCAACAAATCAAAAATAACCAGAGTCTGCTATAAATATGCAAAAAGCCTCAGCAGTTTAATCAGATGCTGCTTAACATGGGGTATCATCATGCCAGATAAAAGTGGAATGCTATTCTGGTGCAGTGACTGGGGAAATGAGTACCTAACAGCTGCTTTGTGCCCCCTGTGCTGGCTTCCTGAAAATACCCAGTCAATCCCTAAAATGTCACTGGGTGCTGGCAGAATTCCTGTTAGCCAGGAGCCAAGCTGCAAATCTTTACTGCCGTGCCAGCCCTGAGATGGTGGTTGTTGCTTACCATGTACCCCACTGATTACCTTCCCTGCTTTGACGAGAAGCCACTAAAACTCACAGCTCAGGAGAGACAAGGAGCTGCTGGGGAGGGTCCAGTGGAGGCCACAAAGATGATGAGGGGTCTGGAGCATCTCTCCAGAGATGGGCCTGGTCAGTGTGGAGAAGAGAAGGCTGAGGGGGGATCTCATCAATCCACACAAATATCTCCAAGAGGATGGTGCTGGACTTCTTGGTGGCGCCCAGCAACAGGACGAGGAGCAACGGCCACAAACTAAAACACAAGAAGCTGCACCTCAACATCAGGAAGAACTTCTTTCCATGAGGGTGGCAGAGCACAGGAACAGCTGCCTGGGGAGGGCGTGGAGTCACTGTCCCTCTTTGAACACATTCCAAACCCACCTGGACAAGTCCCTGTGTCACCTGCTCCAGGTGCCCCTGCTAGGGGGGATCTCCAGAGCTCCCTCCCAACCCCAGCTATCCCGGGATTCTGTGATCACCCCTCCAAGGGGCTGCTCTGTTGTGTGAGGGTGGCACCCTGCCCTGGGAAGTGAGGAGGCCCCCATTTACCTCCCAAGCCACCCTGTGCCCCACACAAGGGAGGGAAGGAAGGCAGGGATCGGGTGTTCCCGAGGAGGAATTCCAGGCCGTTTTGTCGCCACGGCAGGCAGAGCCCAGAGCAATTACACTTTTGGTAACAATTCCCAGCATCAGCCAGCGGCTGCCAAGCAAGGAGCCTTGGCAGCATGGCCAGCATGTCTCGTTTCCACTCCAGCTACCTGACAATGGCAGGCTCTTGGCAGGACAAACCCACTCCATGGTCTGTGGGGATACCCCTTAGCACTGCTGAGAGGAGATGAGAGCAGCTCAGAGACACACAGAGCGTGCCCACCCAGGTTCCATGGGCCATCCCTGGCAATGGGGAGCTGTTCCTGCGGCTGAGGATGTTTTGAGACCTGACTTTTGCTGGAATAGAATAGAAACTCCTTGACAATGGGCTTTTAATGGGCTTATTCCAGCATGCCCCAAGCAGAACAGCAGAGGAACGACTCGGACTCACAAATCCATTGGAAACGCAGCTTCTCTCAGTGGAAACAGTTTTAGCCCTACACTCCTAGGGGAGAACAGAGTAATTAAAGCAGAGAATAGGGCTTGATTAACAACCCAGTACCATGAACACGCTGGTTCAGGAACTGGGAGCTAGTTCTCCCCTTCTTCCAACCGAGGAATTAAAAAGTCACACAAATTAAAACAAGGACCTGTTTTCACAGTTCACTAATCTGCTGGTTTGCTGCATTTTCTAACTGTCAAGTCTTTCACCAGTTGTACCAGCCTTGTAAAAATCAAGAGTCTAAAAACAGCATTTCCCAGTCATCCTAAGCCATTGCAGGGATGGGAAGGCTATTTTATTTCAGGCTACTTTTCAAATATTTAGGTGCGTTATAAACTTTATCCTATCTGACAGAGACACAAAAGCAGTCACTAGGAAAGGGCCCAGAAGAATGTAATGCACTGAGCAAACAGGGCAGAGGAATTAAAACCATGTTTTAAAATCACTGGTTCTAATCAGGATTTAAATCAGCACACAGGAACCTTTGCTTAGACCAACAGGTTCCATTTTTTGGGAGCAGCAGTGTTCCTTTAGAAAGGTTCATGCCTTTTGGTTGGCACACAACAGCAATTCTCCTTAGCATCCAGAAAAAAACACTTTGGGGCCCTCCCGGCTGGTTTTTTCCCCTTTTACTCAAATATTTCCTAACGTGCCACCTGGCAAATTTCAAGCATCCTCCCCAAAAATGACTTCTGAATGGATATCGACCCCTGAATGGATATCAAACTTTTAACCCATTTCTAACAAAAACCCCCACGAGACCATGAAAATCATTGCAGCTCAGCCAGCTGATTCAGCAGGGAAAGGGAATATCCTCCAGTACCAGCCACAAACCGTCAGAAACACTGCACTGGGTGAAACAGAACTTTAATTCCACTTCTTGAAGGCAACAATCCACTCCATAGCAATTTTGCAAGCCACTTCAGCAAATACAGAGGTATCTCCAATTCCAGGCTGGATGTTTCAGAGGTATCCTTTCAAAGCAAGGAATTACACACCCCCAATCCTACTACTGTCACTGTGGATCCAAGCACAATAATCTCCCAGCAAATACAACCCCTGGGCAGCAGATTAATAAACTCGTTCTCTCTTTCCTTAAAAATGGAAAGGAGATCCCTGCACAGTCATTAATCTTAGTGCACAAAGACTATATTACTGAAAAAAAAATGACAAGGCAAAGCCTAGAGAATAAGGAATTTTGCAGACTGTCTTCCTTTCCTCTGTTTCAAGAGCCTCTGATTTCCAACACAAAGCCAGGGAGACGTCAAGAGATGCTCTGAAAAGAACCCTCATCCGTACTTAGCCCACCTCTCCAATTTGCTGCCTTTACTGCAGTTTTTCTTCTATAGAAAACCCAACTTTACAAAACTTGACTGGCCAGAAGAGAAGCAAGCTAAGGGACAGAGATTACCACAACCTCTACAGCTCCTGCACATGAATTTTTCCCCCTCACCCCCTTCTCAGTGCTTAACATCTTGCTCAGAATAAATCTCGGTAAAAGCCGGGGAACAGTTTCTATGGCAAGCCAGTAACAGGGACTGGAGAAGGAAGGGTAAGCGAGAGCACATGCATAAACACTTATTTAGACTCTTGAAAACACACTGGGTGCTTCTTAAATCTCTCCAGCGCTCACCGTTTAAAAAAGGGACAGTTTTATATCAAAGCACTTGGCTCCTTCACTGTGGTGCTGCCTCAGTCTACACAGGCTGCTCCATGAAATATTTAGCAGAGGCAAAGCATATGCATCCCTTAAGTTGAGGCTGAGGAAGAAAATGCATCTTCCCTCCGTCCTCAGGCAGCAAGAATGGGCCAAATATGACAGGAAATGACACCTGAGAACGTGCTTTTGTTAACCCTTTTAATTCTGCTTCCTTAACGAGCTGAAGTGAGTGGCTGGCAGGACGTTTTTCAAAGCACATCTCTGGGGTGTGTGAAGCCTGAGGCGTCAGTGCCTGCACTCACCCAGTGACAGGAGGAACACAGAGCTTCCCTCACACCCCTCTCTGTCCTGCCCTGGGTATTTGCCAGGCTGGAGTTTGCTCACTGACACGGTGTGAGCTGATTCCTGTCATGTTATTCACGCCTGGTTAGAAATAATTGCTGCCTCATTACAGATTTAATAATGACACCGTGAGAGGGTGGAATCCTTCCTCGCAATCTGCTTTTTCTTCCTAAGGAAGATAGGAAACAGATTAATCATCACAGAGCGCAGGTACTTTTAATCAATTTCTTCCCCTCAAAGAAGGAAATCCCATTTTCCAAGATTTTGCTCAGGTAGTTTTTACCAGGCTTAAGAAACATCTCACAATGCTTTTAACGCCGAGTTCCTGCAGCATCCTGATAAGGCTTTTGGTTTCCCTTCATCTGCATCTGCTTTGGGGAAGTCTGGGAAGAATCCCACACCTGGGGGCTGCCTGTACCCTGAACAATTCACAGCTTCCCTGAAAAATAGAGAGGTTTAGGGAAAAAAGAAACACTCTTGAGGGAAGTGTCCTCTCTGCTGAATGGGTCAGGAAGGGAAAGCCCAGGATGGAGAGGGAGGGGAGTTCCCCCATCTTATTTCTAAGAACGCCAGAGCAAAGCAGGAAGGGACATTCCCAGAAATACAAGTACTCTGAGCAGCTTGAATCACAAGCTTGTTTCCTGAAGATCTTGGTGATGGGAATTCCCAACAGTAAGGCCTTGGTGCTGCCAATACTTACTCATGTCTGTCTACTTGCTACTCCCCATGCTTTTAAAATCAGCAGCACGTAAATGAAATAATGCATAACCTGATAATAAAAAAAAAAGGAGAGTATTTAGAAAAATATTCTGCTATATTTTTCCTTCCTCTCCTTTCTTTTTTAGTTTTTTTTCCCCAGCAAAGGAAAAAGCTGAGCTGGGAGATGCAAGCCTCCTGAATCCACTTTCTTTCCTGCACTGCTCTTTCCCTCCTCTGCACTGGCACACTCCCAAGAGCTCTACACACAACAGTGTGGATGGATGGAGTTGCCAAACACCTGCATCCATCATTTGGTCTGACCTCCAGAGGCCAGATTCTTCCCTGCATCTTTAGTTACTTTTATCTTAAAAAGAAAAAAAGGAAAGCAATGTGGGTCACCAGAGAGAAGCTGGCAGCCAGACACCCTCCCTTCCTGCCTGCAGGGGAACAACTCCCTGGCTCAGGAGAGCCAGCACAAGACACAGCTCCTGGGCTGCACCATCCCAAATCACAGCCTTCAACCTGTGTGTTTCCTGCTCAGGGCCACGAGGAATGTTGTTCCGGGCTCGGCAAAGAAAGTGCCATAATGTGCAGTCCTAGAAGACAGCCTGTTTTCCAGTAGCTTGGGAAAAACCCAGTGGGAATTGCAGCCATGCAGCATCCTCCCCTCCGAACACGCACCAGGGAGCTTCAGAGTGATGAGAGACCGCTGAAAACACAGAGGAAAGCAAACCTGGAACTCTTTTTTTTAACACAGCACAGTAAAAATTCTCCAGCTCCCCCCGCCTTCCGAGGCCACTGAGAGATGCTTGATGAAAGCCTGGAGAAAGCCAGGGCTCTCCCTGCAAAAGATTGCTCAAGGGAAATCCCAAACTGCCCAGCCCAGCCCACACGGGCCGAGATATTAAGGCAGCCAAGACACACTGTTCTTGGAAATGAGGAAGCACCAAGGGATAAACCACTGCTTCTTATTCCCTTACTAATCTGCAGAGCTTTCCCATCCCCTGACGAGCAAGAGGGAGAGACAGAATGCTGGAGCCTAGCTCAGAGCACACTGGGCCTGAAAACAAGCCAACCCATGGAGTTTTTCCTACCTTAGCCTGTGTGATTACCTGGGCACCACTCCCATGTCTGCAGACACGATACACCGTGACTGAAGTGCCCATGAGCTACGTGCACAAGTCCTATCGTGTCCCACCCCTCCCCAGCCCACAATCTGCACTGGAAAAGTGGAGGTTTATAAAACAAGAGACTTCTCTCTGAGCAGGGGATTAGCTACCCCAATGTAACTTCTGTAGAAGGCAGAAGTGATTTCTAAGAGCTCTGAACAGAGGGTAGGGAAGCATCCTTCATATCTTCCTGCAATGCCCCTCTTTGCTGATATTTTTCCATTTCTTACTCCCACCATGCACATTGAATTCTTAATATTCAGCCCATTTTACATCACTTACCCTTCCCCACTTGTTTTGGGCTCTGCTACTTGTTAGTTTTCAGAAGTTTACCAGCTTTGGGAGGTCAAGCTGTGACAAAAGGAAAATCCCAAGTTTGCCATTGTGATGCCATCTCATTAATGGAATGTGTTCAACATTTTCAGATTACAAAGCCTCCTTATCTTTTAAGTTTTTAAACTTTCCCAGAATGCAAGGATACTCTGCAAGGAGATGACAAGGACTAAAAGTAGTTACTGCTCTCAGTGAAGAGCCACAGCAGCCAGTGTGACACCAGAAGAAAATCTAAAGCTCAAACACACAGAGGGGAAAAAATAATATCACGTTTTCTCTCCAAAACGTCTCCCGTGGACACTGCGCCCTAATTTTTAGCTGGTCACACATCCCATCCCAAGAGCTGAGATTTTGATTTGAGCAATGCCAGCGTAATGTAAAACAACCTGACTATTCCAGATGGATGGGTCTGGCAAGTCCCTTCCATCCAGGTGTCATTTAAATTTTATAGAGGCATAAGAGAAGTGATTTATGCAAGGTGGAAGCCTTAGGAGGAGCAGCCTGTCACAGACAATACTTGTACTCGGGCTGCTGCTCCGGTGTAACAGCAAACTGCCCAAATTCCAAGGCAGGAGATAATAGGGAATCTCTTAAAAACTGGGAGAAAAGCAGAGCTTTCCCCTTCTGTTTCAGCAAGCTGGTCGTGAATGATGATCATTGCTGCTTGGTGGCCTTCACAAAACGGGCTGGTAGTGCCAGCTGTACCCCTGCACGGTCACAGGGCTAAACCACCTCGGGAAATAAGTGGCAATTTCAGCAAAACACACAAACCCCGAGGAAATCTTAAAGAGGACAAAGTGATGTTTGATGCCCACAAAGCACATGGATCAGGCAGCCAGCAGCAGCCAGACCTGGGGAAGCCTTTTCTCCACTATCACATTTCCTCCTTCTGCCAGCAAAACAACCATTCCTGCTGGTGTTCATCCAGGCAAGCTCTCCTCCCTGTGTGTCCGGCTAATGATCCAAACCCTGTGCTTAACAAACCCCATGCTGCCCCTCGCCCTGCTTTGATTCCCCCGCAGACAAACAAAATAAAACAAGGCTCTGGGCTGCCCTGCTCTGTTTCATCCTCTCCCCCAGGCAAGATGAACTTCAGTCCCACTAAGGATGGGGGCACTGGAAATGCCCTTGTATAAACATTGGGCTTGTCTCAATTACCTGATCTTTGTGTGTTCAGCATTTTACAGACACATGAGCAAGCACAGGCTTCCCCTCTCCTTTTTCTCTCCTTGCCGCTTCGTATGTGGTTAAATTCAGGGCAACTAATCCTTCAATTACAAGCGGAGTTAAAGCACAGAAAATGGTGTGTGAAGTGCCTGTTTACACCTCCAGAGACCGACGGAACCATTACCATCCATCCAGCTGTCACAGGCCTTTGTATCATCTGGTCAGGCCATTAGGATTTAATTCTTTTACATGATATTCCACCAGCCGTTTACTTGTAGGAACTTGCAATTAAAAGCATCGCATCAAGCCACGCAGAGCTGGGAAAAAGTAACACTGGAGCCAACAGTAATTGCACTGTTGCCCAAAGCAGCAAAATGTGTTCCGGTGGCTAACTGGATCCATCAAATCCTTCCAGCTATTCCATCCCAGGAGGATGGAATAACATTCACACTTCCCTCCTCCTTGAAGATCACACTCCCAGCACAAGTGCTGGTGGCAAAACCTCATCAGAAACAACCCTTTTTTAATTGCTTTACATTGCAACGCTCTGCCTAATTAGAGGCGTTATTTTGGAGCTTCCCAGAGTCCAAGGCAGGTAAGAGGGATGCAAATTAGGACAAGGTTTACCCAGAAGGCCAGAAAACCTAATTTAGCCTTAAAGCAAGACAAAAACACCTGACTCCAAAGCACCCAACTGTCCTGGCATGAGACTTTTTGGAAACCTTCCCAAAAAATTCACGCTTTACCGTTTTCCAGGGGCAGTGGAGCTGAACTGGATATTTGGGATCAGAGCCTGCATGCCAAGAGTCCCTTTTCTCCTCTGGGAATCCAGAGGAACTCCAGGGAGAAACCTAGCTCCCAGCAGTGCATCACAACTGGATCATCTGCCCTAAAAAGGTTTGAAAAATAACACTAAAAAAAAACAAAATAAGACATTTAACAGATACCTTGAGGAGAATCAAATAAAACAATTACCTTCAGTACATGTTGCTTTTCAGGGCATCTACAGAAACGTATTGACTGTGCTGTGTTGATACAGATCCCACATGGAAAATAAATACCTTGCTAAATGGAAATGCACCAGTGCCTAAAGTAGCTCTTAATTCCTGTTTCCCCCTAATCCTTCCAGCCCTGGTGTGTAAAGACAGCAAACAGAAATGCAGCCTTTCCTCCCTGTCCATGTGCACTTCTGGACTGTCACTACTGGATCCTTCCATCCTGCAGTTTTACCACTCCACCTTTCACCAGCTCCTTTTTGTTTCTCACATCTGTTTCCTGAAACAAAACTTACAGCTACACATGAGCCAAAAGACGTATTTCTTTTTAAAATATGCAATTAAGACCCTTCTATCATTATGGCTTCCATAGAAACCACTTAGAATTTGAAAGCAGCACTGTTGGTTAAACCACCCAACACTCCAATCGTGCAGAAACAGCAGCCACGGTTTAAAAAGTATTTCCTGCAGCAGGAACTGTGCTCAGAAAACTTGCACTCTCCTGTAATTTGTGATTTCAGGGTCATTTGTAATTATTTTTCTCACATAAAGGAGCCTCTGCCCTTGACGTTTATTGAAGGCAAGCGGTAGGTAGTGGTTGCAGGGAAGAGGCAATAGTTCAAACCATAATTATCTCCTGCATTTGCAAACAAGGATTTGTTTTCTAACCTCAGTAATTTTATTTAAAAAGCTCTGCAAACCTAGAGAACAGCAAGAGAGCCAGGAGGAAGGTAAAATACCTCATTCTTTCGGGAAAAGAGCCACAAAACAATTTATCATTTTGTGCACGCAGGCACAGAAATGACACAGCCATAAAAAGCCTGAGTGGAAAAGTTCAAGGCAATGGGTGTGAAGGCTGCAGGATGGGCCAGGAGCTGCAGGAGATGGGTTTTCAGCCTGCAAAGTGCCTTTGGGCACATTCCCTGCAACCCTTTCCACCAGGGCTCCCAATGGAATACACAACACAGGGGGACAGGATTTCATAGGCAATGCTCCCTTCTGAGCTGCAGACACACATTACATGCCTGCCTGTCTCATCCAACAGCAAATCCTTGTGGGGAAACACAAAACCCGTCCCAGAGCAGGGGCTGCAGATAACGGTAAGGAGGGAAAAAGGGATAAAAGCCTGAAGAAAACCAATGCATCTTCACCATGGCTAAAGCTCAGCCCCATTCCAAGCCATTTGAAGTTCGGCTGCCTTTGGACCTGCATGATTTTATTAGTTGTGGTACTCCAGTGGATTGGCTGCTTGCCCAGCTCGGGATCTGAGGAAAGCCATGTCCCTCCTTCCTGAAAAACGAGCTAACAGAGATCCCATTGACCCTCCACTCATCGGCTTCATAAAACCACTCAGGATGAATCACACGCGGAGCACAAAACACACGTGCTCTTCCCGAGCCCTTCCCGAGGAGAAGGGAGCAAGGCAGGGAAGGACAGGTAGTGTCTGGTTGTCGTGTTTCCTACTGCAAGAAGCATTTACAGAGCAGCACTGAGGATTGCCCTTGGGGGAACAGCTTTGAAAGGAAAAGATAAAGGAATTTTGCAGCATTTTATGATGAATTCTAAAAATTCCAACACTTCCCCTACAAACATACGTTTTCCAAAACAGGTAAGCAAAGTCAAGCTCCTGAGTCTAAATTTAGGTAACAAATTGTTCAGTGTTGCCCTCCAAAAAAGACTGTTCAGGTGACTCTTCACGAGGCTTGGGGAGCCACTGTGCAGCCAAAACAGCAGAGAAAAGAATCAAACGTCTATCAGGAGCCCGAAATCCACAGCCTAGGTTTAGGCTCCTGATCTTGAGAGAGCTACACAAGTCCTGCCCACAGACAAGGATTTGGGAGAGGATGGAGAGACAGGAGGGTTATTTTGAGGGAAAATAATACAAAAACCAAACTCCCTTGGGTATTAGATCTCCTGTAGTTTCCTTAAGGACAGTCCATCCACTTGATTGTTCAGCCAGGCAAAGGGACACACTGTGAGTGTGTGTTGTCAGAAATGTCTAACACAACCTCAGACTTTCCAATCCCAAACAAACAACTGAACTAAACAAGCACATAAACCTTCTCACTGGCCACCAAGAAGTGCTTCAAAGCAGAAGCTCAGCTTTCCTTCCTTGGTTAATTCTCCCTGTCTGGGAAGTACAAGCTCAGTTCATTTAATTGGCCTGCAGTTCCTTGCTAGGTCAATAATTGAGTTGCTTGGGGTGGAATTACAAAGCTGCAGATGAATTAATCCCACCGTGGCCTCTGCTGTGACCTCCCAAGGCCACACGCTCTCCTCGGTGCCCCAATTCCCAGCCCCAGCACCGCCACTCATGGGACTCTCTGCTGAGCAGATTTAAGTGGCTAAATCAGCAGAGAATCAGTCACCTTTGCCTGATTCAGGCTTCTGCCTCTGAGGGAGGCAGGGGGAACCCGAGCACCCCTTCCTGCAGCAGCACATGGGTACCCACGAGCCAGTGGGAGATGGAAGGGCACCCTCACATCACCAGTGACAGCCGCATGGCTTGGCATTCCTTGGGCTTTTCTTTCAATGAGGGATCATCATTTATGATATCAGCATACAGAAATGCTTGACTTTTAGACTAAAACAGCAGCCAAAGTTAGAATCGAACCCTACACCATAACCAGAGTACCAAGCTGATCATCTGTTTCTTCCTCTCCATTTCCACAGGTAAAAAAGAAATAATCAAACACACGTGGTGGCAGAATATCAGGAAGGATTTAGCATATCAGATCAACTGGGATCTGCTGACACAGAGAGGAATTCAGCAGATATTAGCAGAAAGTTGTCATTAATTCATGCTGCCAGGGCTTTGCCAGATAATAAGTTTAAAAGCCTGTGGTTTAAAACTCCACCATTAAAGCAGGAGAGGGAGAAGAAATTGCTTCAGTGGATTTAGACACAGAAGGCTTTTTTTAACTTCCTACAGAGTATTTTCCTTTTCTATCCTCGTCATCCTATCCCATCTCTCATAGATTACAGCCTTGCCACTGCATTTGTTTAATGAAGTTTACACAACATTAGAGGCACTTGATTTAGCTACCACAGCCACCATCTGTAATTAATCCTCCCAGGAGCCAGAACGCTGCACAGCTTGTTCCTGCAAGCTGCGTTTCTAATGTGGTACAAGCTTATGACCTCCATAATTCTGATTTTCCATCAGTTTTATGCCACCACAACTCCTCTGCATCCATTTGGCCACTCACCCTGGGTGCTGGAGAGCAAGACCCACAGGGAAAGGGTGTAAATCAGCTGGCTGTTACCAGGAGTCCTTTCCCTCCTTCCTTTCCTTCTCTTTCTCTTTTCCCAGAGCAAGAAATAAGGCAGCACACAAATAATTTGGCTCTCTAATGCTGGGACAGCATTCTACTTCTACTAACTTAGACACAGGAGTATCTGTGGAGTAGAGGTACAAAATTACTTCCCCTTCAGGGTGACATGAAAAGGCAGGTGAGACAAATCCGACACCACTGTACTTCCACAGGCTCCACATCCAAGGGGAACCTGCCTGGTTTGTAATGCAAGGACGCCTGTGCTGGCTGACTTTGCTGAATAAATAAGTGAATTCCTGATTCTGGTCCAAGAGCTGCAATTTAAGGGAAATATAACTTTCACAGGGGGGAAAAAAAGCCAAGCATGATTTAAAGATTTCTAGTGAAACGGAATAATTCACAGCACACCTCGGGAAATTGTTCCAATGATTTCCTATCTTCCCAGTAAAAGTCTACCTAGTTCCTAAGCTGGATTTATCTAGGTTTCATTTTCTGGCTACTCCATTTTCTTATGGACAGAACAGGTTTATTTATAATAATTTCTGCTCCCTCTGCAGCCTTTTACAGATTACCCCTTAACTTTCCATTTGAGACTGATTCAGAGAGAGCTCAAGTCTTTAGTAATGAGGAATCATGACTCTCTCCCAGATCCCCCCCATCCTTGTGCATCCTCCCACATCCCTCCACCAAATGAACAGTGAAAAATCAGATTAATGTCCCCACAGCTGTCACAGCAATGCCAGATACCCAGCTAATGTAACGTTGCTCCTCCTGAACTGCAAGCCCCTAATATTTATTAGGAATTATGTCGTGCCTTGCCACTCAGGCGTTAACACACCAGGAGCACCCAAAAGGTTTTACACAATCTCAGAATCATGGAATCCTTTAGGATGGAAAAGACCTTTAAGACCATGGAGCCCAACCATTTCCCCAGCACTGCCGAGGCCACCACCGAATAAGGTCCCCAAGTGTCACATCTACACAGCTTCTGAATTCCTCCACTTGTTTCCTGGGAGAAGGGACCCATTCCCACCTGGCTCCCCCCTCCTGGCAGGGAGTCCTAGGGAGCAATAAGGTCCTGGTCCCACACCGTTTCCAATAAAAGCCAGGATATGTTTGTCTCCTGTACTCCAATTCAAGTATATATTCATGTGGGGATTTTCTTGGAATTAATACTGAAGTGTATCTTCCCCCCCCCGCCCCCCCAGGTCAGAAGGTCTGAAAACCCCAAACTTTTCTCCTCTAATCCATCTCTGCCTGCAGCCAGTTCTTTGGGAACAGAAACAAAAACGTGCAAGTGGCCCTGGCCTCTGGGGCAAGATAAGAAGGAATGAGTGCTTTTGTGGCAGGTTCCCGAGCTAAACTACGATGCATTCCCAAAGGAGTCATGTGCAAACATGTTTATTGACTCCACACCATAAATCACTGCTTTCCAAAGCAAACCCAGCTTTGCATTTCCAGTGCTCCAATTTGGCTGAGACAAACGAGGAGGAGCAAGCCCTGAGCTTCTGAGCCTCTCACTTCAATGAGATTTCCTCTCCTTGGGGCTGGAATGTGTGTCCTGCTCTGAGGAAATCACCGTGGAGTTAAACTTTCAAAGTGGGAGTAATGAAATGAAGCATCTCCGCCCCCAGGAACTTTTATTAGTAATTATTAATGGGTGTTACAGAGTTTGAGAGACCTAAAGGGGCTCAGGGTCCCCTCAGCCAAAGCCTCTGCACGAACAAATGCCGTGATGGTCACAGAGATAACCTAAAGCTGGGAGAGGAGCTGGGCCTTCTCTCAAGAAGGGGAGTGGGAAGGGGGTGTCACTGACAGATCCAAGGCACAGCAGAAGTGTTTGCTCCTCTCCCAAATACCTTCTCCTACAACCCCAGCAAAGGTAACAGGTTTATCAGAGCTGGTCTGAAAACTGAACCGAAAAACTTCCAGGGATACAACATTTTGAAAACAAAATGCGCAGCCTCTTTTGTTGGATCAGTTCTGTAGGGTTTGGGTTATGGTTTTTGATGCTGTTCCAAGGAACTACCCAGAACGTTGCGTTTACCAACACCTCCATTTCAGATTGGGTGTGCACAGAATGAACAGCAAAATACCGGGCAGAAAACAAATCTCCAGCAAACCTGAGGGCACAAAAATACAATCAACCACTGTTTTGACCAGCTTCCAAGCTGCTGGGTTTTTCTTTAAAGGGTACACACACCTTCCTCAAAAGCTTGGCATAGGAGGTGCACACCTGCTTTTAACACTTCAAAGGTTTGGGGTAGGTGCCCTTTTGTTGTTCTCTCTTCTCCTACAGGATTTAAACTCTGGCCTTCACTGAATGTGTGAAGTCCACAGGTAACAGTGGAAAGGCTTTTTCCTTCCCTCAGTCTGTAGCAAAATCAGATAAAATTAGAAACACGCTCCTGTAAGCACAGCTATTTAAAAGTACAGTGCCAAAAAAAAAAAGTATGATGCCTGCAGGAACTTTTATTTATTCATATACATACTCAGATTAAAATGGGAAAAAGGAAAAAGAGGAGAAAAAGAGAAGAAGGGAAATAGCCCAGGAATTTATCTCTAGAAAAAAACCCTTGTCACTGGGGAATTTTAACTTCTTGTGTTAAGGATAGCAAAAGAGTCCAGCACACCAGTCCCACTGCACTGCTTTCATTTCAAGGTCCCCAGCATTACCACAGGGAGTGGGGTAACTCACACCCCAACATGTGCCTGTAGCTCAGGCATGGTCCCAAAAAAGGCAGAGGGAAAACAGCAAAAGCATCTCCTGAGGGAATCCAGCCCACAAGTCTCCATCTACACACCATTCCCAACACCCCTAATCTAACACAAGTGTCGATGTTGCTGTATCTGGCTCAACCTCAGCCTTCAGACACCCTGAAAAACAAGTACCCCGAGGAGTTACCACCTCCCCTCACTCTAAACTGGCCCACAATAATGGTCAATAAGCTCAAGAGTAACACAGGGAAGTGCCATTCCCAACCAGGATAGCTGAGGATTGAGGTGTCTGAAGGTGGCCAGGGGAAGGGAATCTCACCTGCTTTAGCAGCTCCCCCTGTAAACACTCAGATCCAATGCCAAAGCATTTCTTTATATGTGTACATGGGAGTGTAGCTCACAGGAGCCAAAACTTCACGTGTGGGACCCAGATGAGGTAAGAAAACGAGACAGAGCATGGCTGGGTTTACTCCAAACCTCTTGCAAGGGGAGCTAAAGGCAAATCCACGCTCCCTCTGGAAAACACCAACTGGTAAGCCAGTGTCTGCAGCCCTGCCCCACGTGTTAAATGAGCTCAATGACTGACCCAGAGCCAGGGTCAAGTGCTCAGCTGGTCAAATGCCCGGCTTCAGTGACATCAAAGCAGCTCCAGCACTTACAGTAGCTCAGGACTCAAGGAATGTGGGCTCCCCAAATAGAAATGTGCTGATCGTGTTTCCGTAAGTGGCTCTGGCCTCACCTCCAGTTTCTCTGCAACGCTGCAGACTGGCAGGTCTACAAACCCCACCTAAATCACCCGGGCATCACTTCCCAGAGACTGAAAGATGAAGCACGAGATCAGTTCTCCGTGCCAGCACAGGGAGGATATTCCTCATTTTCGTGACCTGCCCAACACTCCTCACACAACCCTGCTCTGTCACTGCACACAGATGCTGCTGTCAACACCATCCCAGGGAAATCACAGCCTTCTTGCTCCCACATCCTCACGGCCGAGGGGCTGAGTGCGAGCTGAAACGTGGCTCTGTTGTTTCAGATGCCACTGCTGACTGATGTGGTTACAGTGACACTTATGGCATTCTGATGATATTAAATATCTAAAGCCTTCAAAATACTGGTGTAATCATCTAAAGGGGGAAAGGCTCAATTACCAAGGTTATTTTTCCCTCATTTCATCAAACAGCCGCTCAGAGGTTGTTGTACAAGATGTGATGGATTTAACCAGATGCTCCCATCATTTCTACTGCAGTGCCTGAAAAAACAGCCTCTATAAATACCCTGAAAACCCAATGAATTACAGAAGCATGAAATGACTTCAGTGGAGGTTAAAAACACTCTGGCAGCACGCAGAATGCACTAAAAATATTAAGTCTAGAGAGCTCACCGTGCCTCTTCCATAGCCCTACTGCTGCTTTTCACAGGGAGGTTACTCAGGGAAGCTGCCAGCTGAGGAATTATCATGCCCCCAGCCCGAACATGTGGATTTAGCAGCTATTTGCAGAGGCTAATGAAGGCATCTGTGTAAACAGGACGCTGAGGAAAAGATATGACCTTGAAGGCCAGATCAGCCCCCCGGCTGGGACCTGCAGAACCAAATCCATGTTCCCGTGCAAGACCAAAAGGAGGGAAATGATCGTGTATTAACAAACAGCTGTGGGCCCCTGTGCTAGATTTTAATCCTGCACGTTCTTAACAAAGCCACAGGCTCAAAAGCATCAAGCACTGCTTGCTGATATGATACCTGGCTGATAAGCAGTGAAAGCCCAGCAGAAAGATTCTGCTTAGAAAGCATCATTCACACTTTACTTTTTATACTAATACTTCCTGGTTTTATTAGGGAAATCAGCATTGGAATAATAATTTTTAAAATGGTCATGAGAGGGCTTTGATCACAAATCAATGCTCCTGACAGCCTGGGCAGGAACGTGCAGCAGGACCCACCAGGTACCCACAGCCAGCTTTTACTAGACAGAGATGCCATGCCAAGTGGATAAAAGGACAAGGAAAAGCATCAGACAGAACTGCACAGCCCGCTCCTAGGATGCAAAATGTCATGGATGATGCCTTCTCTTAGGGATTTCAAGAGGCTTGCCTCTGATCTCAGAGATATTTCTCTGCCTGAAGCAAGGAGGAGAATTGACACATCTTGTGAGCTTAGATCTTCCCCCACGAAATGAGGTCAGAGGAGATGGATGGATCTGTGGTATCTCCAGCACACTCCCCTCCAACCAGTGAGGAGATTCAGAGGTCTCACCGCCCTCCCAAAGCCAGCAAATTCCTCTGAAACTCCCTGGAAAGGAACCTGTGACTAAGAAACCCATGGCATACATAGGGTGGTTAAGACACATCCTCTTCCAAAAGAATCGGTGGGATCAGTGGTGTCTTAATTAAGTCTGCTCAGAAGAATCAAAGTATTGAGGGCAATACATGGAAAAGAGGCGTCAAAATTACTCCTTATGCCACTCAGTGGAAGCACACGGTTCATTTTTGGTTTGGGAAGTTTCCACAAAACAGCAGATCGAGGCACTTTTAGGGTTCCTTTTCCATAAGCACGATGATCCCACATTTTCACTGGGAAACGGAGATAGAAAGGAGTAAATGCAATTTTTAAAGTGCTTCCTATTTACAACCAAACCTATGGAACACTTGAAAAATCCTGATTCTCAAAACAACGAAGTAAAAAATGATCCACTGGTATTAAAACGTAGCGAGTTACTTCGCAATACTGGGAATTCCACGGTAAATTAATCCCTTATGTACCGCCGAAAATCAAGCTTTTTACATATAAAGAACAATGCATAAAGCTGCAAAAAAATGTGGGAAGGAAATTGCTAACAAGTTTGCTCACGTTTTCCCCTGAAACCACTTGTCTAGGCTCAATGCATGGAAGGATTTACTGCACCCACTAGCTCAGAACTGTCGGCAATGACAACTCAGTCTCCATCCAAAGCTCCTTATCTTTGCCATCTCGCTGCAAGACCCCAACTTCCCGCTCCTGTTCACAGCCCTCAACATTTACTATACTTCAATTAAAACTTCCCCGCTCTCAGCCCGCAAGAAGTTTCATTTTGATCTCCATAAAACACATAAAGCAGGTTGGGAAACTGTTTTTTGGGTTTTTTTTGAGGAATGAAACATCTGGTTTAAAATGATTCAAATTAATCCGGGAGGGACTCATGTTCAGGATTTATGATTTAGGGAAGGAGGGAGAGGGTTTCTCCCATCCCTGATCCTCAGAAGCACAGAGCCCAGGACTCTCCTTTAGCTGCAGTGTGGCAGCTGGTAGGTAATACAGGGATCCTTTGGATGTTGAGCTCCCGGGGTTCGTTAGAGGATTCATTACGGAATGATCCCGGAGTAGCTGCAATGATTAGAAAATTGAGGATTTTATCTTAACGGGTCTCCTTAATCCACAGCTCAACAACAAACCACCTCTCTAGGAGAATTACAGCAGGCTCCCAATGGAAGGCTGTTGCCTGTATTCCCACTAGGAGCTGTTTAATATGCCTGGCAGAAACACTGGCATCCCAGCATCATAAACTTCCCGGCATCACGTGGCTCTTGACAGCCACTTTCAAGGCTGACAGGTCTGAGTGGAGACATAAAATCAAGGCTCCCATCTGGAAGAGCTTCAGATTTGGGATTTTTTGTGTCCCTGAAAGGAACAGCGTGGGCCCCTTGTGAATTCAGTGGCTGCAATAGCACCAAAAGGAGAGCTAATGTTTGCTGAAAAGACTCAGGGAACGATTTATCCTGGACAGCACTGAATCAATTAATTTAACTATAATGTCATTTCTGATGGGGACAGGAGTTATTCAAGGGGAAAAAAAATGGGAAAAGAAACACAATGAAGCCAACCTGGAAGATAAGAAATTCCACATGGGACTGCTGTCCAGACATGGTAGCTCAATTTTGCCTGAGGTTTATGATGGATTGGAACACTAATAATCTATTTCAAAAGCCTGAGCAGACATTCAGTTCCTCAGAATTTCTTCACCCAAGATGTTTTCAGGATGAAGAACGAGGTCTCAAACACATCCTGGGCTGGCAAATGTGCCAGGACTAGAACAGAGCAAAGTGCCCAATTTCCAATCAATGCCAACAAGAGTAGGGGATCCACTTTCCACTGTTTTCTTATCTGTTTTCCTCTTCTTCCCGTTATTTCTGGGTTTACCTTTTAGATCCAATCAAACAGTCACAGAGAAGTTGGATTCTCCACTAGGAAATACCAACCCTCCTGTACTCACAACCCAAGATGAAATCCATGTGTAAAGCACCTGCTGTCTCCCAGGGACTGGAAGTGCATTTTCCACCAGGAAAACTTGATTTCTATCATTTCTCTTATCAGTTAATTAAACATCACAGCCCCTCCTCTAAAGACAAAATGCAAATTGGAATCCTGATCAAGGCTTTGAACGGGTTGAGGAGAGGGAAGGAATGAGGAAGTGACCAAGCAAAGGAAAAAGGCATTTTGCATGACGGGGATTTACAGACAAAAAGCAAATGACAAATTACCAGGTATTATTCCTGGTATTATTTCCTACCAGAGCTCTTCCAGTGCATCTGGAAAGGCAGAAGGCACAATGACTTGTGAAATTTCTAAATGCTGTGTAATTGTTCCATTGTTGTCCTGGTGAGTGAATGCATGAGCAACCCAACATCTCCTGCCAAGGCTGTGGCACACAGCTCCTCTAAGTGTGTTATTAAATGTTAATCACCTACTGAAGTCAGTGCTCATGGATGAGCAGCCACCACCGGGAAGCTCACTGGAATGGAAAAGGGGGGACAGGGCAGTCCTTAGAAAGACCCTGATCTCCAAATAATGCCGATGCCAGATCACCTCCCGCGACACAGGGAGGATTAAAACACGAGTCTTTCACCAGCCAGAGCGGAGGACAAAGAGGGAAGACCCTTGGAGCAGAACACCATAGCCAGCAGACACTCACAGCTCCAAGGAAAAGTCCCTGTAGACAGCACCGAGTCTCCAATTACAGCTCAAAAGCCCCCCAGCCCCCAGAGTTGTCTCTTGGAGTTCAGGAATTTTCCCTTGTTTCTTTTTTGTGCTGTTCAAAGCAAAGAGAAGCTGTTTGAAAAAATCTCTTCTTGCCACAAGCACTACGTGTGAGTGCTCAGGAAGAGCCTCCCATGGATTCCAGGGCCAAAGGCTGTTCTTAACCATGCACGGAGAACTGAGCAGGACCACGACTTCCCTGCTGGGTCCTGAACAGCTGGAATATGAGATCCAAAAAAAAGAGGGAAAAAGAACAACTCCAGCGTATTTGCAGCCTGCTGGGAGAGCAGGGCAGAGGAATCCCTCAGGGTAAGCAGAGACACCCTGGCTTCGTGCTTAGCTGCCTCAGGATAAATGTTAAGGCACAGTGGCTGTGCAGGAAAAGCTGCCTCATGCCAACTTGGGCACCTCATGGAAGGGGACATCTTACACCTAAGCCTCCCGCAAAATAAAGAGCCTACCCCCATTCCTCTACACTTCATTGTTATTTTCAAGGAAAACAAAGAAAGAACATACATACAGCACACACCTGATTCAAAAAGCTCTTGTATTTTTGATACTCAGTTGATCTCAGAGTTCTGAAACCCACGAGCAGATTTGCTACCTGAGAAGCAACTCATTACCATATTAATAAACCTTAACTGCATAACATTCATGTACGTCCAGGGGATGTACCTCCAGGCTAGAGCGTGGCATTTAAATCACATTATTTAAAAACAAAAACACCTTGACCATTGTAAGAGTCAATGACCAAACCTTTCAACTGAAATCTTCACTTCTGATCTAATTTTTCAGTAGTAACTTGTTATCCTTCTAAAGAAACTGAAATTAAGATCATTTTCCTCTTCTAATTTGAAATATTCCCTACCCAGAAGTGCTCTGCACCTGCCAACATTTATTTTAGAGAGTCACTAAATGTATTCAGACTAGAAGTTAACTGGAGTGGAAGATTTAAAAACTTGGAAAAAACCATCATTTTTTATTTATTACCTTTCCCCTCTCATTTCTGTCCAGTACAAGCTACAGATGGAAATGGAAATCTGATTTAAAAAGCATCAAATCAGGCTTTCTTTAAACTCCTGACAACTAAATGTACACAGGTAACTACAAGATGTTACTGAATTTATCAGATTTAAAGGGATACTTGAATGAACAAGAACGTGCAGTTGGTCACATGAGATACTTCAAACTAATTTGTTGTCACTGATAGGAGCTAAATAAGCCAAACGACTTAAAAATCAACTCTGAAGCTGAGCAAGCAGCTGCCTCACACTTTGTGGATTAAGTTAGGGCTTTTTATTCGATTCTCATTCAAACTCCAAGATTAGAAACATTTCCTTCCAAAAAACCAGAAGCTTTTTTAGTGTTTTACAGCATTAAGAAAAGAAAAAGCCCTATTTGTGTCTCAGGAAACTTGCAAAAGAATCTGCCAGTCCACAAATTCATGCTTAGGTGCACTGCCAGCAGTGGTGCAGCAGGCAACATCCATGTTTCACCAGGGACAAAGTGAAATGTCCTGGGGATGGCTCAGCTGAACTTTTTCAAGTGTCTACCAGACATGGAGTCATTTATCAAGTCACACCTGCCATTTAAACCACCTTCATTCACAGTCCTCTGCTTCCCCTCCCCTTTTCCCAGGGCTGAAAACTCTTCTTGGCACAAGCCAGACGTGGATTTGATCAACACCTCCCACACACTGAGTTTGAGAGTGGCACGAATGTGCCCTGCAGCTAAGAAAAAATGCTGTGTGTTTTCTTCTTTGCTAAGCAAAAGGAGCTGCTGTGCTGGCTGTGTGGCTCTGACAACTCCCTCAAAGGTGAAGCCAGAGGGAGGAATATCAACCACCTCCACACAGCTGGAAATCAAACCCAGAGAGGTGTTTCTCCTCTGAGGAGAGCCATGAACACAAGCTGACCCTGGACGTACAAGGAGCTAAGTCAGTCGAGCAAGATGCAGAACTTTTGCAGCGTTAACAATTTCAGCAACTCTGCAGTGCCTGCCTCACTACACTTAAATGTCTGATTTATGCACTAAGGATTTTCCAAGTGACTTCAGAGACATCTGCGGCAAATGGCATTCCTACAAAAACCCAGCAGAAACAAAGAATGGCCTGGGTGGGAAGGGACCTTAAAGCCCATCCAGTGCCATGGGCAGGAACACCTCCCACCAGCCCAGGTTGCTCCAAGCCCAGTCCATCCTGCCCCTGGACACTTCCAGGGATCCAGGGGCAGCCACAGCTTCTCTGCCCAACCTGTACCAGGGCCTGCCCACCCTCACAGGGAACAATTTCTTCCCAATATCCCACTTAATCCTGTCCTGTCAATGTGAAGCCATTCCCCCTTGTCCTGCCACTCCAGGCCCTTGTAAAAACTCTCTGCCCATCTTTCTTCTAGGCTTCCATCAGGCATTGGAAGGCCACAGTGAGGTCATCCCAAAGCCTTCTCTTCCCCAGGCTGAACAATCCCAGTTCTCCCAGCCTTTCCTATCATCTTGGTGGCCTTCTTGGTGGCATGAAACATGGAGAAAAAAATCCTGCCTAACAGGAGACACTAAAAGAAAACAGTGTTTCCAACCATAGTTTTAAAACAGCAAAAAAATCGCTACAGGTTTCTCTTGGAGGGTTGTGAACAGCTCTGGGTGCCACAGGTGTCCTGTGTCGTGCACCATCTTCAGGTCTGCTCCCAGTTTTGCTGCAGAGCAGCCCTCTTGGGCAGCTAATGACAACTGCTACAGTCACTTATTAATAAAAGCACCATAATCTCACTGAACACAGTGAGAAAGACCAACTCAGGGACACCAGGAGCAAGTCTTTTAAAGAGGAATGATCTAACGTAGAATATCCCTTAGTCCTTGTGTCCAAATGGTACCACAGACAGCCCCAGCAGCACTTCAAACACACAGCAGCAGAGAAAACACCCAAACCATCAGAACACCAGGAAAACACAACAGGAAAAATAAAACACGTGTGAGTGACATGGCAGTGATAATCAGGGATATGAAGCCCTCACTTGCCAACACTTCAGATCTGTTGCTGCCCTGGAGAGCTGCAATGCCCAGCAGGAAGAGTCCTGCCATCCAGTTCACTCCAGCTGGAATCTTTACACATTCCAGTGGCTGTCAAGACCCTCCACAGTGCATTATTAAGAGGAGCAAACATATTTACCCTGCTTCAAGTTCCTCCCAAGCCACTCGCCTCCAGCAGCTCTCCTACCTTCCCTTCTTGGAGCAGAAAAGCTTCCAAGCCCCCAAATCCATGGTGGAAGGCCAAAGGACCCACCTGCCACCAGCTGCTTGCACCATGCCCAGTGGCCGCGTGTCACTCCTGCAGAGCACACATCCAGCTTTGCTCCAAGAGAAATAAAAGCCCAGACAGCTGCTGCCTCCCTGCCTGTGCTAACAAATCCCTGAGCCAGCCTGCTGTGGGACTGCGGGCAGGTCCAGAAGCATTTCAGAGACACAAAGTTGCTAAGCCAATTCCTTTCAGCCCGGAGTACCGGAGCAAGGCAGGCGAGTGTTACAGAGCAAAACGCTGCCCATGAATTCTTAAAAACTGTGAGTCCTGTACAAAGTCATTCACGGGTTACGTGCATGCAAAGAGAGACACCAGAAAAGGAAACATGCTGGGTTTATAAAGGAGAGATGGGGTACACAGGGCTCGCAGTGATCAGCTGAGAGGAAGAGATGTTAAACCGTTGTCATTAATTCAGGGAAAGAAACATATCCTGGCATTACAGTGACATTTTACAAAGCATCACCTCCATTCTGCCTAGGGCTGGATATTTGTGACTCACGTGGCTTCCAAGAACCTGGAAACCTTTCACATCAACACCTTTTCACACGCTGGCCAAAAGGTTCCCGGTTAGACACAGGCAGCAGGTGCAAAGGCCCAGGGAGAATTCCTAACCTCTCAGAGGGCAGTATTTACTCCACTGCTGTTTTCCAGCAGACTGAAGGCTGACAGACCTGTGACCTGCACCCCAGTCCCAGGGATGACAAAAAGCAGCAGCTAGAGCCCAGCTCAAAAGCACCTCCTCAAACCCTTCCCCAGCACAACACGTTTGAGCTTTCACCTACCTCAAACAAGACGCCATGGTAGACACAGGCACCTGAGGGACCAAAAGGAAAATAAAACAGGTTAGAGGCGAGTGGCAGCAGCACATTCTCCAGTGAACCTGCTCTGGCACAGCACGAGCACCACTGAGCAGCCACCTCTGGCTGGGCACTCGCCAGCCACACAGAAAATGCAGTTTTGGGCCAGCTGGGGTAAGCGACAGGGACTCTGATCTAGTCGGGCTCAAGAGAGGCACAAACAAGGCACAAACAAAAGGGGAGACCTGCCAAAACCCAGCCTGAATTCCTGCTCCTAAATCATTCCTCCATGGACAACAGGACAGCTCACAGGGCTCCTCCTGGCTTTAGCCTTCCTTGTCCTCACTGCTGGCTGAGAGAAAGGTTCTCCAAGCCAGGGAGACAGACACCCATCCAAGCACACTTTACATATTCTACTCCAATAATCACATAAAAGGTTAGGAAATAAAACCACGAGTAAGCGGAATGACAGCTCTCCCACTGATTTTCTGGGAAAACGGTTGTTCTTGAACAACTACACATATCTGCCTCCTGAAAACGTGACAGGAATGTGTAAGCACAAGCAGCCCAAGAAACTCAGAGATGAAAAGGAAAGAGAACGTGGGAAAGGCTGCCTTGAGGGACCACCCGGAGAAGTAAGAATTTCCTTGTCAAAGAACGCTGTTTCCCAAGAAATGCATATTAGACAAATCTGTACAGAAAACCTGGGAGCTAACACTGCTTGGAATCAAAAGCTCCTCCTTTCAGCCCGTCTTCAGTGTGGCTACAAGAGGCTATGGAGGCACCACTGGGAATTATTTTCCCCTGCCAGGATGAGCCACAAGAGCCCAATCACGTGTCTCTCAAATTCAGCAGATAGCTTTTCTTTTGGCAAGAGAGGACAGCTTCAAGGTTGATCACACACCTCAAAATCCAAGGTCACAGATTCTTGGAAGGCAGGTGGGGAAAAAAAAAGCCACGAAAAACTTAATACCAGTTAGTCAAAACCAGCACAACTCACGTGGCTTACCCCTCATGGGCTGGCTGCCTATTTTTTTAGCTGTAACTCTTTTTTAAGCTATAATTCCTTAAAAGTACCAGTGTGCTCATCCCTTCCAGCGTCAGAGCACGGAATAGGGACCACTAAGGAAGCCACAAAGATTAAAATCTCCTCCAGAGAGGGCAAAGATGTACTTCCCTCCCTCACAAGTTACCAAGGGGGGGATGCTAAAATACAACCCAACTTTGCAGGACTTGGGAGACCCTTGGAGATCTTTGATTTGCACTCCCAGCTGTGAGCAAGCCAAGGACATCACACACACACACACACACTAAGCAGCATCTCTCCGTTACAGTGCCCTCATTTTCCACACAACACCTGTTGCAAAGCACACCCAGAGAAGGCTTTTTATCAAATACTGACCTTTCCCATGCTGGAGCCGCTCCGGAGTGGCACCACCGCACAGCCCCGACCCTGCCACCCCAGGACACCCCGACCTGCCCTCACTGCGGGCTCCCGGAGGGTGAAACCCTCCCCAAACACACCCCAGCTCCCCACAGCCCTCCCCAGGGCTGCATGGCGGGTGTGAGGGCTGCAGGCTGGCCCTGTGAGCCCCCATCCCCTCACACAGCACTGAGGGCTGGCCCTGTGAGCCCCCATCCCCTCACACGGGCAGTGAGGACTGTGGGCTGGCTCTGAGCCCCCATCCCCTCACTCTGTGAGCCCCCATCCCCTCACACAGCACTGAGGGCTGGCTCTGAGAGCCCCCATCCCCTCACACACAAATAGTGAGGGCTGGCCCTGAGCCCCCATCCCCTCACACACAGGCAGTGAGGGCTGACCCTGAGCCCCCATCCCCTCACACAGCACTGAGGGCTGACCCTGCGCCCCATCCCCTCACACGGGCAGTGAGGACTGTGGGCTGGCTCTGAGCCCCCATCCCCTCACTCTGTGCCC
>JAWWEW010000131.1:1097486-1242014 GCA_035583185.1 Anabacerthia variegaticeps
CTCCTGCCGGCACCGGGCGAGCCTCTCCTCCTTCTCCCTGTCCTTCTCCTCCTCCTCCTCCTCCTGCCGGCACCGGGGGAGCCTCTTCTCCTCCTCCCTCCTGCCGGCACCAAGGGAGTCTCTCCTCGTCCTTCCCCTCCTCCTCCTCCTCCTCCCTCGCACCTTGCGCAGGGGGACACGGGGAGTCTCTCCTCCCCTCCTTCTCCTTCTTCCTCTCCTTCTCCTCATCCTTCTCCTTCTTCCTCATCCTCCTTCTTCTTCCTCTCCCCCTCCTCATCCTCATCCTTCTCCTTCTTCCTCATCCTCCTTCTTCTTCCTCTCCCTCTCCTCATCCTTCTCCTTCCTCTCCCTCTCCTCATCCTTCTCCTTCTTCCTCTCCCCCTCCTCATCCTCCTTTTTTCCTCTCCCCCTCCTCATCCTCCTTGTTCTTCCTTTCCCCCTCCTCATCCTCCTTCTTTCTCTCCTTCTCCTTTTTCCTCATCCCTCTCCTTCTTCCTCTCCTTCTCCTCCTCCTTCTTTCTCTCCTCCTTTTTCGTCATCCTTCTCCTCATCCCTCTTCTCCTTCTTCCTCTCCTCCTCCTCCTCCTCCTCCCTCCTCACCCCCTGCCCGGCTGCCACCAGGGGATGAAGGAGCCCCCCACAATCCCACCGCCTGTCCCAGCCCCAGCAGTGCCGGCATTAGGCAAAGGCAAACACGTTTGCCTCGGATCCGACCCCACCGCCTTCCTCCTGCTGGCTGGGAAAGGGCCCCCTCTGTTTATTTGTTGTGTTTGGTTGCCGGTTTTGTTTGTGTGATTGTAACAAGAAGTGTGACAAAGGGGGAGGCTTACAGAAAGGATGGTATTCTTGTCGCTGTCTTGTCCCTTTCTTCGTGCCACCTCCTTTGCTCTGCCTTTCTAGAGCAAATCCACAGAACACAGGAAGACTCCAGCATCAGAAATCACAAATCGAGCACTCATACTAAGAAAAACAACCAAAGCCCAAGCTAAACTGTTCCCCTTACAGTGTTTTCCTGTTTTAAGCACCTCGACACACACACAGTGTCATGTCCACTCATGAAAAACTCCCCATCTCACCCCTCCAGCACTGCACACTCAACAGGAGACGCTGGAGCCAACTTTTCCAAATGAAAACTGGGCTCCTTTAAGCCAGAGGACAAAAGAAAACCAGCCCCACGCTGGAAGTCACAGCCATTACACTGCCACCAGCCAAAGACTCAAAGGAACTAGACAGGAGAGCTTAGTTTTACCAATCCATGAATGAAAATGTATTTTTCCCCACCCAATGTCAGCGTTCCTGCTTCAAAGCAGCATCCCAATTCCCACATCACAGTTGGCTGTTCAGGGCTGGGCTGCTGCTGCCTTCAGCTCCTGACTGAATGCAACGGTGGCAGCCCAAGTGGATAATAATTCCTCATGGTAATTCCATCTGTTGGGTTCTGATTCTCTTCCTAATGAACACTTCCCTCTTGAACTCTGAGCTGGAGGGCAGGTTTTCATTTCTGCTGCAGGACTGTGTGCTGGAATTCCAGCAACAAATGTGAGAAGGGAAATGTGCAGCGTGGCACTGCTCCAAGATCCGAGCAGCGATTTGCATGACGAGTTTCTGGAGTTAATAGTCATTAGCTATTAGCAGGAGGTCGTTTTTTATAAAAATAGCAGCAGGGAGACATAACAACTACCCCTGCACACAGCAGCACGATGCAAACAAGTATTTCACGTTCCTTTCAGGTACGGTGGAAAGGATGAAAGGAAGAAATGCGCAGGCTCTTATTTCCTCCCTGCCAATTCCTCAGGACAACTTGACCAAACTCAAAGGAGCACCAGCAAGGAAGAATAGGTGGAAATACGAAAAGCCAAGCACAGAGAGGGTTCATTAACTTAATAAATGTGTAAAGTCCATCTTTCAATCATTGATGTTGTTCTTGGTCAGAGTTCACACCATTCTGGCCTCCCCAGACCCCAAAAAGTAGATTTTCTATCAAATGGAGAGAAAAGGTATTTCACCACTGTCACAGGTCTTAAGCCATTAGAATTACTGAAAAAGTAACTTCAATTAATATTAATAGTGCTCTACAGAAACTGTTAGAAGAACTCAAGATCCATAATTTACATCACTTTGCAAATTTACCCCTTCCAAAATACAAGTGCTTCCCTCTGGAAAACACTCAGTTAAAAAAACCATTTCTCAAGTTTTGCACTTGGTGCAAAAGGCTTTGAATTTTCAGAAATTCAAAGTTTGGTAAAGTTTTGTCCTTCACACTCTTTTTTTATAACTCCTATTTAACACAGCAGCAGCATTTCTCTTTCGAGTCTATTTCCAGGCTAACAGCAGATGAAATTACAGAAGAAACTCCAGATTCTCCAGAGAAATATGACAGTGTTCTAAGACTGAAAGCTTGGAATTTAGTCCTTGTGGTCCATACTCAGAAATCTGTGGGTTAAACAATCCAAAGAAGTTTGAGACCTTCATAAAGGAACTTGTCAGCTACAAGTAGCCTCTGATGTCGTAGCATAAAACCAGTTGTTTTCTGGGACCATTAAAAACAAAATGGCAAGTGGGCAGATTTTTCTGTGAATTCCCCATTTCTAGAATCCCTGACAGTTTTTTCCAAGTTTTACCTGATATAAAGAGGCACTCTTTGCCTTAAGGCTGTTCAACTACAGAAACTACTTCTGTAAGTTATTTGTACATCTAATTTTTACGTGTGCATATGATCAAATAGCATTCGTTACATTTAATCGCTTTGAACTTTTGAATTCTGGCCAAAAAACGGTTCCAAGTCCCTGAGTTACTGCCTACCCTGTTAGCACAAGGCTCAGGAAAAGGACCTGTTATCCCATCACTCATCCCAAGTGTCCACAGCCCCTGCCCAGCTCTGCCAGTGACCCAAACAACGTGTCATTGCAGTCACCACGTGCAGTAATGTTTTAACTTAACCCAGCATCCCCCAGTACCTGGCAATTTGGGAAGACTGGGGTTTTCCTCTTGTTTTCCAAGAGCTGACACTAACAACTCTCCCTTAGTGTCACTGTGGGGTGAAGCCTCCAGTCACCTGCAAGCTGAGGTGAAATGACAGAAATAACACTTGGAAAATAGTAATATTTATCCCTAACAGTATTTTCAGTCAGACTTAAGAGCATTTTTTCCCCCCTCCCCTCTGTCCTGCTTCAGTCAATCCAAGTTTTACCCCTTGGACAGAACTCCTCACCCAGAGTTTGGAAGCTGCCAAGACCAGTGGCACTGCAGAACATTAAATGTAACCATATTTAACCACTCAGAATGCCCATCTCAGCACTAAAAACACCTCACCCCTGGCAGTCTTAAAGGTGGCATTTGTGACATCCCTGCCCTCCTCTTCCAACCTCACCTCCATGGCAGAATTCACAGTAAAAGCCTCATGGACTCAGTTTGACCCACAGAGATTCCAAGTTTTTGGGAGTGCAAGGAATTCCCAAACAAGTCCAGGTCGAGGCTGTCAGCCTAAACCTTGCACTCCCCACAACCGCACAGGACAATTTCTTCCTTGTTTGGGCAAATGTTTCTGTGAGCTCTCATCAGGAATCCCGCTGAATTCATCTTAAACTAACAGCAGCTCCAGACAAAACAAATTCAGAACCCACCACACATCAGCTGCATCCCAAAGGTACTGCAGCCCTCCCTCTGCCCCACAACTGCCGTGGTTTCTAGAAGGCAGCAATGCACAACACTTTCAGTAGCACACACAATCCCTCAGCAATGAGCAGCACAGTAACCTCCATTCAAAAGCTTGAAGGGTTCATGAGCTGCTTCTCTTGCTCCCCTGACTTCCCCAGGTCCAGGTTTACGGTGTTCCCACAGTATTCCAAGTTTCCAAGTACAGATTTCTGCAGGGACTCTGTTATTCCACACTTTGAGAGCACACTCAGCAGCCTCAGAGCTTTTGATTTAAGCTCACCTGTACTTTTATGCTTAAGCATCAGGTTTTTTTTAATCCACCCAGCAGGGCAGATCTTTTTCCTTAATGGGTAGTAAAGTCTTGGAAATAAGCCAAGTGAACAGACCAAGAAACCCCTGCAAATGATGTCCCAGGCTTTGCTCCTCTGCACCAACTGACCTTCATGCTGCTCCTTTTGGGTCACAAACGGCACCTAACCACTGTAATGCCACATAATAACCATTATAACTGTAATTCCTTGGAAATAAAGACATTCCTGCCTTACACACAGGCACAAACTGTGATCTTCAGGGTGAAACAAAGGTCCTTTTGCTAAAATTCAGAGGGTTAATCACCCACTAGTGATCCAGCTGGCATGCACCAAGAGCCAGCACATCCCTGTGGCCCCAGGCTTCCTGCTTGTCCTCAGCACAGATTCCAAGTGGGAAAAGGTGGCAGCATCAGGCATGTACTTGCAGAGGATGCTGTACACGAGCTAAGGAAGTGAAACAGCCTGCAGATGAGGTGCTTATGCAATATGATTTTCTTTTTTTTCACTTGAAAAAACAAGATAAAACTTGTCAGAAGCAATCAAGCCTTTTGTGCAGACTGATTTAAGTGACTATCCCTGGACAGGGACTAGCTACCAGCACTTAAGGCATGGGATGGAGGGCAAACCCCCTCCAAATCTGAAATAATTAAAAAACCCACCTGTTTCTCCTTGCTTACCTACCCTCAACTATCTTCTCAAACTGGTGCTCCAGACCAGAAATTCCTAGACATCAGTATCAGGGAGCTAACAGAGCTTCACTCTACAACTTAAACTTGAGCAGAACAAAGGAAGGAGGGGGAAAAACATGTTCACATGGACATTCAAGTGCACTGGGATTGAATTTTGTGATCAAACTCTAAGCAAAGCACCCCCACATAATCCAAAATCTATCCCCACAGCCTAACAGGAACATTCCAAGCCCCCTGACTGACAGCAGCCAAACGTTCCAGGTGGGAGCTGAAAGAATTTCCATGCAGACACATCTGAGCAACCTCTCAGAAAAACAAGCCCTGCCTCCAATAAAAGGAACCATTTAAAGCCAGACATTTCCAGATTTGTAAACCAGTCGATCCTTTTTGCAACCATCCTGCATTTGGGGGTGCAGTTTTACTAACATGAAAATAAAGAAAAAACAACACCCAAGGAGAAATTCTTTTTCCAACACCTCTAAAGGCAGGAAGAGCACGAACGCCACCTCCTGGAAAGACCAGGGAAAAAAAAACAAGAAAGACACCCAGGTCTCAAGTATTTCCAAACTGTGCTGGAAAAAAACAAGAAAAATAAGGAATCAGAGCAATTTGAATGAAATCAGTTCACATTCCGAGCACACCCAAGACTGGCTGATCCACTGATCCCAAGTGGTTGTTCACAAGCCCTCCAAGAATCACCTCTGGGATGGAAAACAGACAAGGAAGTAGCACTTGGGAGCTTCAGTCAGGATTCATCCCACAATATTTTAAGCACAGTTCTGCCTGGGATGGTGCAAGGAAAGCATTAACTGCCTGGATTCCCTGAGGGGCTTCGTGTCAGTGCCACAGAGAGGAACCTGCATCCTTTGAGAGAGAAGGTGCAGGCTCTCCCCTCCCACACAACACATCCAGTTTCTCCTTAGAAAAAATAATTCTTTGCCTCTGACAAGGGGCTCCTGTTTGTGACATCGTTACACTGGATTTATGAGTGAAACTCTAAAGTTCCATTTATTTTCTGTTTTCACAGAGCATGATTTGAATGACACCGTTTGCCTCCCGGGCTTGACTGCCACATCTACAAGGAAAAGACATCAGGAACTGACAGGTTCTTGTACACGTCTTTCTTCTTCCTCCTCCTCCTCATCTGCAAGTTTTTCTTCTTCTTTTTCTTCTTCTACTTTCTCCACCTGAGGTAAAATCCCATCAAGGATCAGTTGCAAACCTTCACTGGTTGAAGATCTGATAACCAACTTCTGCACAATGGGATCTGGAAAAGCAAGACCACCACACATTTTGTCACTCTGTCCCTTTCCATGTCCCCAGGCTGACTGATCTTCCTCCTGTTTCCAGCATCCCAACAAGACACATCCCTTCAGCCCGTGGCTTCCCATCCTCCCTGGCATAAACCTGCTATTACCCATGGAAAGCCTGAAAGGAACTAATTAACTAACTTATAGAGAACTAGTTGCTCTAAGTGATTGATAATAAAGCATACCCCGAGTCCACTGTTGTCAAGATGTGGTAATTATCAAGTTTGCTTCCTGTAAACAGCAAATGTTATTAATCAAGGCCCTCCACAAGAATTAAGCAGTAAGAAATGCTACCAAGACCAGATGACTGAACTAGGCTGGTGTAATTCACATCTCAGCTCATCAAGAACAAAAATGCCAGCCCTTTCTGTGTCTATTTGTTACATTTCAAGTCAACCAACCCCTTACACTTATTATTTGGACTCCTCCAGGCATGGCCTGGTCTCTCAACAGCAGTTCCCAATAACAGCATCCCTGTGAGAGCTGCAAGATGATCCTTTTGGCAGACATGGGGAGAGGATTAACAGAGAAAGTTGTTTTCTTAGCTCACAGAAGGCCATTCCCCCCTAAAATTCTGTCCATGAATCACCATTTCCTCTCCAGCTAAGGGGAAATTTTAGAAATATGAAATTACTTTCTTATTCTCAGGGTAACAATCCAGTTAAAAGCACTCAATTCTTAGTTTGGGTTGCTGGAACTTCAACTCCCACGTCAGGACAGCAGCTCCTTACCATAAGTTGATGGCTTGAAGGTGCAGATGTCATGGATAACTGTCTTCAGGTTGGCAATTATGTGCTCAGTGGGCATATCCAGCTGGAAAAGGACAATGCCAAGTCAGTCATGGTGGTACTTGGGGCCTGGATGAGTAAATGTGAAAGCTTTGGGTGTTTATTTATCCATCCTGCATCTGGGTAGATTTTCCTTGTGCACGTTAAAACCCCCCTGAACAGCTCCAAACTGAACCAGGTAATGCTCAGAGGGTTTCAAAATGCCTTCCAGACCCAAATAAACACCCCAACTTCCAAACAGACATTCCCCAGCAAATCCAGGTGCATGGACAGTCACCTATCCCACTGTTTATATAAAGTTTGGAACAGTTCTCTCCAAACCAGCACGAGGTGCTGTAAAAGGTTCAGGGAAAGTTATCTGTTCCCCTGGTTTTTTGGGGTTTTTTAATAAGTTTTACTCCCTCAACAGCAAGATCCAGAATTCCAACTCTACACATAAAAAGTGCATGTATTTACATTTCAAAGGCAAAACAATGAAAAACAAATTCATAGCTCTGTTTTCCAAGCAGGTACCTTTTGTCTCCTCATGCTTATGAAGAGGTTTACCTTTTTTCACCAGTTTTACCTTTTCACAGTGGCAGGACATTCCTGGAACTCAATAAACTGCCAAGAAATGGTGACTTGAGCACCCCTTAAAAATGTGCAACCCCTGCCATCACTGTAACAGAACCAGATTTCCTCTTCAATTTCAACACAAAATGCTTGACCCTACCAAACTCCAAGAACTTGCTCCTTTCTTTACTATACAAGAAGAAACGTGTCAGTAAGTTTAACTTGCAGGTGTTTTTAGGTTGATCTACAGGATAAAATTAAAAGCAGAGCAATAATGAAAGACTAAAATCACAATACTTGAAACCAAGACTGATCTATGGATTCGAGGAGTTTCATACAATCCATGGAACTCCAACAGCTAAAGAAACTTCCAGCCTGGGTCCAAGTGCCATGTAGAACACACCTGAGTAGAACAGTCCCAAAAACCTCAGCTTTGAGTAAGTCTTTGGAATTCACATGCACAACTCAGAGCGATCAATCAGAACTAATGAACTTATTCATCTCCAACACTGCCAAGCAAAGCTTCAGGGGTTGTGTTTTGGACCCTTCCTTCCTGTGCCATCACCAATTAGAGGAAAACTAAACACCAGGCAGGATTAAAAAGAGACAAACCAGAAGGAAAATGAAAAACCTGCAGTTTGGGGCAGAGAAAATAAATAAATAGGTAGAGATTAATGTTATATTTCAAGTGTAACGCAGTCCTTTCTGCCCCAGTCCAGAACTACAGTTACCAAAATCAAAAGCCTTGAATTATTTGGTTAAAGCAAAGACTTTTTGATCCTCCTGTCCATATTGACCATGGACTTACAAACCCATAGTTTAGTTACTTTAAAAAAAAAAAGAAACAAAATAAAAAGGGATCAAAACCAGCTGAAGATGCTGCACAATGAAGAGTTCCATTTCCTTCCCAGATCAGTTAAAGAACATGGTTAAATATCTTGGGGAACAGACTGAAAACATGGGGTTTTTCCCTTCTTTTCATACTAACTTGAGCTCTGCTTGGAAGAGGAAACTCTGCCCGTAGGGAGAACTCTCCATCCAACTTACCCTGGCTATCCTGGTCTTGATTACACGCTCGTCTTGCACCGCGTACTCGTGACATTCTCTGAAGAGCTGCACCATTTTGGGGATGTCTGGGCCCAGGGAATCTATTAAAAAAAAAAGAAAGCAAAATAAAACAGTAAAAAAGTTGTCTGATTGATGCTTACCAGCACAAACAAGTGTGGTAATAGTAAAGAGATGATTCCATCTGTTACTTAAGGCGCTTGAGCTCCACTCCAAAATGCAGTTTCACTAACATGACAGTGGTGTCCTCATGGATATTGTATAAATAGTTTCCATCTTCCCTCCTGCCTCACTCATCAGGATTCATTAAGGGCAACTAGTAGGCAAAACTACCTTGGTTCTAATCCCAGATTTGCCAGTTGTAGGAGGAAAGTACAAACCTGAATTCCTAAAATCACCTTTACCCAAGACAGAACAAGTGGTTGGGTCAAAGACAGTCTAATACTCAACACGATTACACATCCTCATCAAAACACCTTTCAGTGGCACCTCCAGAGTTAAATCTTCTTTCAGTAATTGAGAGCTGCAAGAAGGAACTGCTCCTTACTTCTTCTGGTGCTTGGGAATTTCTGTTTCAGTCTGTTCCTCAGGGGTATTAGCTTTGGTACTATGGCAGGGACAGCCACGTAGAAATCTGCTTGGATTTCGCCCTCCAAGATCTGCAACAGAAACAAGCCAGTATACTTGGCACACAAAGGGTCCTACAGAGGTGTCTGAGCACAGAAACCCATCTCTCACTCCTCACCCTGGCTGCTGCCTTCAAGCTGAGAGCTCCCTGGACATCAGGGTCCTCCCCCTCCCCAGGCCCAAACACTGTTTCAGTTAGGATATTGATATAATTCTTCAAAAATAAATAAATAGAAATCAATACCCATTTGATTAATTCAACTCCTCCCACGATAGCAGCTCCACTCTCTCGAGCTATTTCAGCTTCTTGCAGGTTCTGTGGGGAGAAAGAACCAACAGCTATAAACAGCTGTACTATCCATTAGTCTGTACCAAAAAGGCTTCAGTTTTGTCAGAACTTTGGCTCAAGCTTCTGCTCCAAGACCAAAACGGACTTTTCCTCACAAGAACCAATGGAAGAGCTCCACACTTCCACCCCGAAAAAAGTGGTTCAGCTGCTCAACCTTTTTCCAGATAACCCCTTCCCAAGGCATGGGACCTCTTAGCCCACCTGAATTTGAGTGAAGAGAGAAGGCTGGGGGATACACACCCAGGAACAGGGCTCAGGTCTGCTGTCAGCCCTCCCTCCTGGCGTGGAATTCCCACCCTGGAGCTCAAGCAGAGACTTTTTACAACAATTAAGGCCAAAGGATGATCAAATAAACCCGTGACAGCTCTTTTGGGTGGTGTCATGCAGACACAGGGCAGCCTGTTCTGTTAGAGTGATTACCTGGCCAAGGACAGCTACAGCAGTTTCCCAGACACACAAAACACGTGGAAACAAAACCAATCCAGGCTCACCCACCTCTGTGAAAACCAAAACCTTATTCACTTCCTCTGTAAAGCGATGGGGAAGGACGACAGCACCGGAGAAAGGATCCAATTTTTTCTAGGGAGTGAAAGGGCACAAAAAAACCCCAGTAAAAACAAACAAAGAGAAATCAGGACTTAAGGGCGAGTCAGAAACCCATTCAAGGCGAGGAACTGAGGCTTGTCTTCACAGCAGCCCCATAACAAAGCACACCCGGCAAAACCACAGGAGCAGCAGGGAAACCCGGGGCAGATTTCACCTCACCTTCTTCAGGGCCATATCCAGGAAGACATTGATGTAGACAAACTGCTTGGGGTGAGTGAAGTCCAGCTCCTGGAATCTCTTCAGCATGCCCACGGCCTGCTCCAGCCCGTACACGGGGCGCCGGTACAGCCAGGTCAGGTACACGTCGTCCACGGGCTTGGTCATCAGCGGCCGCCGCCGAGGGCATGGCTTGTCCTTGCCCTTCTCCTTGGGCTTGGTCCCCTGGGCACCCTTTTTGGCAGGTCTGAGTCCAAAAAAAAAACAAAACAAAGCCACCCCCTGTCGTTAGACTATCAATGGAAGAGTCTGTCACTTGTTAACGACCCGCTGCTGCACCCCAGCAAAACCAGTTGACGGCCAACACACCCACTGGGGAAATCCCTTGCAGAAGGAATTTTATTTCTTTGTCTTCTTGTGGCAGACCGTGGCAGTTTCACCTTATAACAAAAGGTTTCTCCTCCCTTCCCTGTAGCATTCTGGGTGCAGTTAAACACCACTCCCGATTCCCACTCTCCTCCCCGTTTCCAAAGGGTCTCAAGGCAAGGAAAAAAACATCAGAATATTTTTTTTTTTAATTAATAACTAGATACTCCGTTCCTTTCTAACCACGGTGAGAGAGTCTGCAGCACTTCAGAGCACTCAGTGCACAACACACTTCGCTCGCCCGTACACTGAGATCGTTTTCACCCCTTCTAATTGCGCTGCGTTATTAAAGACACGGCAAATCAAACCATAAAAAGCGAATCGGAGGAGGTGTTCGAGCTCACCGTCTGTAACCCTGCCTCACCCCCCAAAAGCACACCCCAAACCACCCCCTCCACCCTTCCCCGAGCCCGTGGCGTCCTTTAGGACACGGGGAACAGCAAACCCCCCCTGTGAGGCCCGTGTGCCCTCTGGGAGCCCCGGGGGTGCCACCAAGGCCACCGCACCCCCCGAACCCCCCGCACCCCGCTCCCCCCGGCCCAGGGACCCTCCTGGGCAGCCGGCCGGCCCGCACTCACTTGGCAGCCGCAGCGAAGGGCCGCGCTGTGGCGGCGCTCACCACGGCGCTGGCGAAGAGATGCTCCGGCCCGCTGCGGGCCCACCCGCACCGCGGCGCCAGCGCTGCGGGGGGGGGGGAAAGCAAACACCGCCTCAGACAAAGCGCCGCGGCCTCCCGCCACCCCGCAGGCTCCCCCCGGCCCTCAGGGCGGCCCCGGGAGCGGCGGGAGGAGGCGGGAAAGCGGCGGAGAGGCCCGCGGGGATGCCCGCGGTGCCCTCACCTCTCCACAGGCAGCGGGCGCTGGGCGCCGCCATCTTGCCGAGCCGCCGCGGTGCGCCGCGCAAAGCGCTCCCCGCGGAACCCGCTCCCCGCGGAGCACCGGGGAGAACCGTTCCGGGGCTGTCGCGTTCCACCCCCTCCCCAACTCTCAACTCCCGGCCTGGGGAAGGTAAACCCTTTGCCGCGGGGTGGTTAAAAAACTCCAGTCCGCTTCTCCGCGGGGCTGAGCGGGGCCTCGGGGCAGCGGCGGGGGTGTATCGGAGCGCGGGGAGCAACACCGGTGTTCCTCCCCCCCCAGCCAAGATGGCGGCGGCCCCTGAGGGCTGAGGGCGGCCCTGGGCGCGCTGCCGCCTCTGCCACAGAGAACAGCGCCTGGTTAGCGCCGGCATCCACCCTCAGCGCCCTGCGGTGTCTCCTCCGGGCCTTGTGTCACTCTGGAAAGGTGTTTTCTGCCTGCTGTCCCTCACGGATGGATGGAGTGGGGAAGGAGCCGCCTGCCCTGCTCCCACCCACAAGGACTTTCTTTGTGTGTCTCCTGAGGTAAAGTGGGGGGCCTTTACTCCACAATGATGTGCTTTTGACTGAAAACGGCCCGATCCTGATCAATCCACGGCCAAGAATATTTAAAATCAGGCACGTGTGGCTGCATAAAACGAGGCGCAAAACTGATCTTGTGTTTGGACCGATGGAACTCCACACCCAGCAACCTGGGAAAGGACAGATGAGGAATTGTGAGGGTGACAGGGGGGAAAAGAAACCCTCCTTGGCTAAAAAAACCTCAGTGAGGAGCGACAAAGCACGAGTTTAAAACACGGGGTGGCGGTGGGGGGGAACGGAAATTATTTTGGATGGGCATTGGGCGTGTTTGACTCTGCAGAGGTGGCAGATGTGAGAGTGTTTAATGTGCACCTGAGGCCAGGAACGAGCTGCATCCTTCAGGGCCTTACACACAGGCCAGGGAATGCACTGCATCCTTCAGGGCCTTACACACGAGCCAGGGAATGCTCTGCATCCTTCAGGGCCTTACACACGAGCCAGGGAACGAGCTGCATCCTTCAGGGCCTTACACACGAGCCAGGGAGTGCACTGCATCCTTCAGGGCCTTATACACGGGCCAGGGAGTGCACTGCATCCTTCAGGGCCTTACACACGAGCCAGGGAACGAGCTGCATCATTCAGGACCTTACACACGAGCCAGGGAGTGCACTGCATCCTTCAGGGCCTTACACACGAGCCAGGGAATGAGCTCCATCCTTCAGGGCCTTACACACGAGCCAGGGAACGAGCTGCATCCTTCAGGGCCTTACACATGAGCCAGGGAATGCTCTGCATCCTTCAGGGCCTTACACACGGGCCAGGGAGTGCACTGCATCCTTCAGGGCCTTACACACGAGCCAGGGAATGAGCTCCATCCTTCAGGGCCTTACACACGAGCCAGGGAACGAGCTCCATCCTTCAGGGCCTCACTCCATGGCTCTGGAATCCCCTTGCTTGTCAAACATGAGGTCTCCACCGTGGGTCATGCATTTCGGGAGCAAAACACCGGCTCGAGAGGGTTAACCTGTGCCCACTCGCAATGCCACGCTCGCTCCAAAGCCCGTTTCCCACCAAGGGAGCCACGGTTCTTCCTGCTCTCAGTGCATCCATGGAGTCCTTGGAGCCCAGGCAGCTGCTGTGGGAAGCAAATCCCAGTGAGAAGCCCTCAGGCCTGCCCTACTGGCCCCCTCTGTGCCCCCTCAGATACTTGCAGGGTGCTTTCATGTCCAGCATCACTCTCCCACCTGGGAGACCCACATCCCTCCACTTTATGTTCCCATCCATCCTTCCCTGCCAGGATGCTGCTGTGCCCAGGGAAGAGGAGGATGGGGGATGCGATGGGCCACATTGACCTGCCCCGCTGGAACCCACAGGAGGAGCTGCTGCCTGTGGAGGAACAAGAGAGGTCAGACACACAGCAGGGAGATGCCAAATCCCCTCCAACAGGTGGACTCTTCCCTCTATTCTTCCTCAGTGCCCCGTCCCCCAAGTCCCTTGGGCACTGTAAACCAGGGGGGTAAAACCCAGGGGGAGTAGAACCCAAAGGGTAAAGCTAAGGGAGGGTAAAACCGGGGGATAAAGCCAAAGGGGGAGTAAAAACTGGGGGGTAAAGCCAAGGAGGGTAAAACCGGGGGGTAAAGCCAAGGGGGAGAGGGGGTAAAGGCGGGGGGTGAAGCCAAGGGAAGGGTAAACCCGAGGTGTCCGAGCGGTGTCCCCGGGCCCGTCCCGGTCGCTGACAGTGCCCGCGGTCCCCCCCGCCGGGCCGCGGCACCGCCCGCCGCCTCCCCGCGCCCGCCCCCGGCTCCTCCGCCCGCCGCTCCCCGGCCGCCGCCGCCGCCGCTCCTCCTCCTCCTCCTCCTCCTCCTCCTCCTCCTCCTCTTCCTCTCCTCCTCCTCCTGCTGCTGCTGCCGCTGCTCCTGGCCGCCGCCGCCGCCCGGGCCCCGCGGCTCCGTCCCCGCAGCCCGCGGGCCGCCGCCCGCCCGCATGCCGTGGGTGCCCGCCCCGCCGCCGCGCCGCATGCAGGTGAGGCACCGGGGGCACCGCGGGGGACCGGGGGCACTGACACCGCGGGCACAGGGACCCGCACCGCCGCCATGTCGGGCCCCGCCGGCCGCACCGGGGCCGGGGCCGCGCCGGGGCCGGGGGACAGCGGGCAGGGCCCCGACGGCACGGCCCCATGGGGGCACGGCACGGCACGGCACGGCACGGGGTGAAGCACGGCCGGGGGACGGATCCTGGCCGTGGGATGGATCCCGGTTATGGGGTGAATCTTGGCTTTGGGGTGAATCCTGGCTATGGGGTGAAGCCCGGCCGTGGGACGGATCCTGGCCGTGGGGTGAATGTTGGCTTTGGGGTGAATTCCAGTTATGGGGTGAATCTTGGCTTTGGGGTGAATCCTGGCTTTGAGGTGAAGCCCAGCCGTGGGACAGATCCCGGCCGTGGGACAGATCCTGGGTTTGGGGTGAATCCCCGTTAAGAGGTGAATCCTGGTTATGGGGTGAATCCTGGCTTTGGGGTGAAGCCTGGCTGTGGGGTGAATTTTGGCTATGAGGTGAATCCTAGCTTTGGGGTGAAGCCTGGCCATGGGACAGATCCCGGTTATGGGGTGAATCCTGGTTATGGGGTGAATCCTGGCTGTGGGGTGAATCCTGGCTCTGGGGTGAATCTTGGCTTTGGAGTGAATCTCGGCCGTGGGGTGAATCTCGGCCGTGGGGTGAATCTCGGCCGTAGGGTGAATCTCGGCCGTAGGGTGAATCCTGGCATTGGGATGAATTTTGGCTACAAGGTGAATCCTGGCTTTGGGGTGAATCCTGGCCATGGGGCAGATCTTGGCTGTGGGGCAGATCCTGGTCGTGGGGGAAATCCTGGCCCTGGGGTGAGTCTCAGTCATGGCGTGAATCTCAGTCATGGGGGGAATTCTGGCCATGGGGTGAATCACAGTTGTGGGGCAAATCCTGGCCATGGGGTGAATCCTGGCTGTGAGGTGAATCTTGCTCATGGGGCGAATCCTGGCCACAGGGTGAAGCCCAACAATGGGGTGAATCCCAGCCATGGGATGAATCCTGTCCGTGGGGCAAACCCCAGCCATGCAGTGAGCCCAAGCTGTAGGGTGAAGCTCAGCCGTGGGACAAGCTGTTGTCCCCAGTTTGCTCCGTGCAAGCCCATGTCCCATAATGGGACCTTCACCTGGCACCGTGGGTGACCCCCCAGCAGCGTGGCAGGGGTACTTTTTGGCTAAGGATGTTTTTGGGGTGAGAGTGTGTCTGTGGTGAGGGTGTTTTGGGGCCTCTCCACCTTTTCCTAGTGGTTTCGCAGTGCTCCACAGCAGTCCCGTAGGAGGAGGATGACAGCACTGTCACCTGTAAGAAAACCTGTGCTGCCAGCCCAGCCCACGGTGCTTGCAAACAGTGGAATGCACCTAAACACCGAGGTTTTGTGACAGTTTGGGACCTGCTTTTTAAACTGAAGCGCTGGTGGTAAATAAGGCCAAGGGCTTGTTTCCTCCCAGCCACACACCAGGTTTTATGTGACCTTCTGGCAATCTTTAGGCCAGTGGCTTTTATCGGGCCATTTCGGAAACTTTGAATAGGCTGAGTATTTGTTTTGGGGAGGTAGAGCTTCTCAGGACCCGGCCTGCTGATAAGGATTTGAGGTGGCCTTGGTTAGGCAGGGAATTAAATTCATACCTGTGCCCTCCCCTCTCTGTGATGGTGTTCCACAACCCAAAACTAATGTGAAGGGGAGCACACCCCATCCTGAAGTCAGTCACTGATAATGAAAGTGAAGTTCGTGTGTTTCTGTTTAAAAAGAAAAAAACAGTGTATTATTTCTAACAACAACGCCACACAACCCAAGGAATTCCTAGAAGCTGTGTCTGGATTTGGAGGGCCGGGAAGCTCTGAGGAAGGCAGAGCACGGCCTTTACAAACATGGGACTGCCAGTGGCTCTACTTCTGTGTTCTCCCTGTGAAAAACAGGGGAATTTGGAGTGCCAGAGGTCCCTCTCGCACGTGCTGGCGGTGCCTCACAAAAGATGCAGGCAGGCTAGACCTCTGAGGTTTGGGAGCGCCGCAGCCTGACCTGCCTTCCTGGACGTGGCCTTTCTCCGTGGCTTTCCTTCCCCTCCCGGAGGGTGGTGGGAGGTTTTTTGCAGCTGGGTTTTGTGATTCCGCTCCGGAGCAGATGGGCAGCGTGCGCCTGTGGCATCTCCCTGCTCCGTGCCCTGCAGCGATGATCCACAGGATCGTGGGGACTCACCCAGGCAGGACCTGTGTGTGAGCGCCAGCTCGGCCCTTCAAGCTCCCCCAGAGGTTTGGGAAGATGCCGAAGGTCCCGTTACAGTGCAGCTGTTGGGTTTCACGGAACGGTGGGAATGCTGTCTGCTAAACAAATCCCGTTAAACGCTCTCAGTTTGGTTCCCTTCTTCCCTTTAAAAGCGAGGGCGGGCAGCTCCGAGGGCTGAAGTGCAGCACAATTTAATTTATTCCCTTTTATCTTCCCTTCCTACGGGGGCTCTTCCTCGCTTAGTTTGTCTATTTAATTGGAGGATAAAGCACAGTGTAAATGGCTCGTAGGTATTGCCGTGTGTTCCCCTGTGAAGTCTGGTTTCCTTCTGCCCTTGGAAGCAGGAGATTCATGTGTCCTGGGTAAGACGGACTCCCCACAGCCAGACTGCTGGAAAAACACAGGATTTGCAGATCCATTTTAGTGGCTCCCGAGTTTCCCACCAGGTTTGTATGGCAAACTTCTGCTGGCACAGCTCTGTCTGCGCTCGCGGTGCCGGAGTGTGACCCGTGACTGACAGAGCTGTGCCAGCAGAAGTCCCAGCTGCAGGAGCAGTTTATCTGCAGAAGTGCACTTTTACTGATAGAGCTTGTTTTCGTTTTTCTAAAGGCTGTTTTTCCCTGTCTGCCAGTAGAGCACCCTGTTTCCAGGGATGTAGCGTGGTCAGGTGTTCATGTGCCTGGCTTGGAAGGGAAGGGCTGGCTGCTCCAGGTCTGTTTGCTGTGCGCATGTGGCTCTCCTCTTCCCATCGGGAATCTGTAGGAGACCCAACAGTTTGCAGTGAGAATTCTCCTGTGGAAGTAAGTGATGTTGTGGCTGCTTGTTTCGTTTCCGTCCAAAGGTTTTGGTGAAACTCCCATTTCATGTGATGGACTGGGATTATCTTTCTGTCACGTGTACTGGGGTTGTTTTCCATTAAGACCCTTGGTTTTGCAAAAAGCCAGGCAGGCTTTTGACCAAGTTCAGCTTCCACACCAGTGTTAGGAGAAACAAGCCAGAAGGTGATCCCAAGGTGTGTGTGGACTCCTGTAGGAAAATGAAAAGGCACCAGTGGAGAAAAATTAATTAATTTCCATGCTGGGTAAGTCTCTACTTAATTTAAATCCAAGCCACCAAAAATTAAAACTTACATTTGGGTAGATCACAGCAGCTGCTGCCTTTTTTTGTTCAGGGTCAACATGCACAAGTGGGGAGGTGTATTTGTTTTTTCTTCTTAAAACCTGCCCGAGCTCATTCTGGTTTTAAGGGGTAAAATCAGGTGTCTGTAGCATGCATAATTTCTCAGCAAACCTTTTTGAACCGCCCCCCAAAAATCCTAAAAAATTATCAGAAGACACTTTTGGGTTATTTGAGTTTTAAAAGGGAGATAAATCCAAATAAATGGCTTGCTTACTACTTATTGGAAAGAGATATTTGGGATGCCAAAAGGGCACTCAAGGCACGGGATGTAACCCGATTTGCATACTACTGAGAAAGCAGAAGTAACAGTGGAGCTTAAGTTGGGGAGCCTAAGATGGCATTTGAGAAAACTTTAAATAAATAAGTTAAAATATGTCTTAGGCATATTTAGATTCAGGAGGATTTGCTGTGGATTTACTACTTTAGAGCATTAAATGCTAAGCCTCTTGTAACATTTTTTTTTTTTTTGGTCCAAATTCTGTGGTTCCCTTGATGACAGGCTGTAATGAAGTCTTGGGTGCTGCTCATGGTGTAACCTCACCTTCTGATTAATTCTTTGGGTTTCAGTGATTTGGCTCTGCAGCTCCGCAGCTCCTCCAGCTCACCTGGAATGATTGAAAAAAAAAGAGTGTCTTAGAATGTTTCTTTGTCAAAATCTTTAAGTGGTGACAGTATTTCTGGAATTCTGCTGCTCTCCTTCCCTGTTCCCCTCAGGAGAATTGAAAACAAGAAAAAAAATCCACCCCTCCCAAAAAAAACCCACCCTCAACCCAAACTGAAGTTACTCTGAATAAAAGAGAGCACTGTAAGAAAATCTCTCTGTAGCCCTGTTTAAAAGAACAACTTTTGCAGTTTCTTGGGCATCTCCCAGAAAGCAACTTTAGGAGTGTTCAGACACCACCAGAAAGCAGTTTGAGGGGTGATCACTGAAAAGAGGATTAAACATAGGCAGAAATGCACTATGTGGTGTTGCACAAGAATTTTCTGCCTTTCAAGGGATAGCCAGAACTCGAGTGCAGGGAACAGACAGAGGGATTTGGGGAGCTGCCCCAGGGAACAGGACAGAACCCCACAGAGCAGTGGTTTAACTACAGCTTGTAACCTGCTCGTGTAAACAAGGAGCAGATAAGGCCGTGTGTGTTCACCCCTCCTTTGGCATTTCCTGATGTAAATGATTCATGGCATTTATGATTTACCTGTGGAGCCTTTCCCCTTCCCAAGTCATGCACCCACCTGCTGTCTCCAGAGGCTGTGTTGGACATGGGAACACAATCCAAAGCTCCCGATTAAGCATCCTTCATTCTGGCCACCAGTCCTTCCACAACTCCTGCTGCAAGTCAGCAGCTCCCCAGACTGCTGCTTCCAACCTTCTGGAAGGAAAGACCCAACTAAACATCTGAAATGCTTTGTTTAAAGGCAAAAAGCATTCCTGGGCTGAGGCAGCTCCGCAAAGTGCAGGAGAGGGAAGAATGTTTAGCCTTGTGTTGCTGCAGAGGGACCCCCCTCTTTGCTTTGGTGTCAAACATAGGATTTTTTTTTTCATCCATCAGATTTCACAAGTACAAAGAGAACTACAAAACCCATAAGCTTTTGGTCAAGCTGTTAATGATAATCGGGATTTGTGGATGGTGCTCAAGTTTGCTGTTTACCCTTTAGGGCAGCTGAATGAATTGCTCGGGTAGTTTTCCCCTCGCTTTTCAGGAATGCTTCCATCTGAGTGAACATCTTTGTGCCTTCTAATCACAAATTAGTTTTGCTTTTTTTTTGCCCCCCTTCCTAAGAAATCAATCTAAAGGCCCTCTCAAAAGGCTCTGGCTTAGGTTTAAGTACCAGAGTGTTGAAGACTTGCTTCTGCAGATTTTTAGCTTTTTTTTTTTTCCCCCACACGGAGAATATCCTTTGCTCTTCTCCCTGCTCCAGGCTGGGAGCTGGAGCAGAATTTGAACTCTCAGAGGGAAATATGAAGGTGCCACCCAATCATCCATGGGGAGCAGCACAGACAGGAACCACTGCCAGCCCCGTGGAAGTGCCAGCCTTTCCTGGCCTTTCCAAAGGGCTGGTGCGCTCGCTCCTTGTCGGAGCACGTTGTGGAATGCTCTGCTCAGCCCCTGCCCTCCCCAGGTAAAAGGAAACACTCCTCTCCACCTTTTCTTGGCCTCACAGAACTTCCAGCTCCGGGCAGGAAAAGGCCTTTTGGGGCAGTGCTGAGAGTCATTCCAGCAGACTCGCTCCTTCTTCCCCTAGAGCTTAATATTCGATTTCTCCTGCCCCCTTCACTCACAGCTGGCCCTGGAAGGAGCCGGCACAGGATGAATTCCCCGCCCCGCCGAAATTTCCACTTGTGAACGCCTTTCCTCTGAATCCCTTTCTGTTTTGGAAAGTTAAGAAAGCAGAAGGAAAGCGGGGCCAGATGACTTGTCGCATACCAGAATGCAGTCCCAGGTGCCAGGAAGAGCCGGGTTCCCATTGTCAGCTGGCCCCTGTCTTGCAGTTCTTCCTCCAGCCAAATGACATTTCACCTCTGGGAGCAGCTCAGTCTCCAGGCACGTGTTTGTACCTGTGCAATGAGCTTCTTGCTTCCTCTCTTTAGGCTGGAGCAAAAGGCTCTGAAGGAGTGCAGCTCACCAGAGAAATTAGGAATATTTTGAGTGTGTGAGAGAAGCACATCTATAAAGTATTTTGAAACTGGGAGGTTTTAGATTAGTGCTGAGCTCCAAGGTGTTTTTCTGCCTGCTTCCAGGTGCTGCCTGTGCAGGTAAAGGTGGAATAGTTGTGTTTTAAATCATTGGCCATTTATTTCATGGCAGGTCTGGACAAAACAACCCTGGATGTGTACATGGGGACATGAGTATAACTCACAAGTATTTTCTGCTTGGAAAATTACGTGGTTTAAAACCTCAAGCTGTCAACAAGGCTTCAGCATTCCTGAATCCCTACCTGCCTCCTGCACGTATCCACTTGGTCTTGTGCTCTTCCTTTACACTCCATTTCTGTAAAGCAGGAGAGGTAGGACCAGGGCTTTGGGCTGTATTTAATCTTCTTTAACTTCCTTGCAGAAAACTCTGCAATTAACATCTCCTGTGCCAGTATATTAAGAAATATCAGAAAACCAACCTGTTTGAAAAACTTCAGCAAAACTTGCCAAAGGTATTCCCTGCCTTTAGGTTAAATCCTTTTGGGTGGCTGAACAGAACAACCCCACACTAGTTCAGCCTCTCTTCTGGCACAGGGTGCCCAGAGAAGCTGTGGCTGTCCCATTCCTGGAAGTGTCCAAGGCCAGGTTGGACAGGGCTTGGAGCAACCTGAGATAGTGGGAGGTGTCCCTGCCCACGGCAGGGGGTGAGTCTGGATTGTCTTTAAGGTCCCTTCCAGCCCAAACCACTCTGTGATTCTGTTTGGAAGTTTCAGTATGGTGTAAATGCTCCTGGGAAAGATTGGGATAATCTGATACAGAAGCAGCTGAACTATCTTTCAGTATCCAAATAATATGCTTTGCTCGGGCTATCAGACAGGCTTTTTTTACTTCCTGGATTTAAAAAGCAAAGTACATTTAAATACACCCCATGCAGAACAGGGTTTATGCCTATAAACTGCTTTATTCTAAACAGATCCCTTCTCTCTTCTCCTGAGCATACAAACCCAGATACTTCGAGCAGCATCCTGTGGCCTGTTCAAACTGGGCTCATTTATTGTGCCAGCAGTTGCAAAACAGTTTCCACTATTGATGTGTACTTTTTCCTTTGGCTTTTTTCTCCTTTTTTTTTTTCTTTCTTCTTTCCCTCCTCCTTTCTTTTAAAATCTTGACTCATCCAAACCTACCTGTAGCCGAACAGGGCAGGCCTTGTAGCTTTGAAGCTGTCTGAAGTGAGTTTTATGCTGGCAGGCTGTTAATTATTGCTGTGAAGAACAGATTGTGGGTGATAAGCTGGGCCTTATCTCTCCATCGTGGAGGGAGAGTAGCTGAAGTGTTGCTGGGCTTTGCTTATTGTGTGAAAGTGCTGGCAGCCTCCCACTGAAAGGGGGAGATAACATCGTGGCCGTGGAAATAATCTCACTTCTTTTCTCTGAGCACAAACTTTTCTGCGAGGGCTGAAAGGTTATTGATGATTCCAGCTGTATGTGAGAGAAAGGTTCATTGAGAGGGCCGCTCCCCGTGTACTGATTCATGATTCCGGTGTGGTTTCCCTCAAAAAACAGGTCGATGGCTGACTCCTCTCCAGGTATCGATCCCGAGGAGCCGAGTGACACGAGGTGTTGGCTGAGCAGGGTCCCTCTCTGCTCCTTCTGAGCAGGTGTCACATGAGGCTTGTCAATAGCACAGCTCTTCCCCTCCTGGCTCCCAGGGACTTGCACACACCGCAGCACTCGCAGCTTGCTCTGCTCTTGCTGCTGGGAGTTTTTTGTCTCCCCGCTGCAATGGCTGTCAAACCAGTCCTAGGAAAACCTGCTTGAAGTTCTGGCCTCTGCCCACAGCCCAGGACAGCGTTTTGGCTTGATCTGGTGCTGCTTCCTTCCCACACTCCCGGTGACTGCAGTTCCTAATCCTTTAAGCCACTCTGTCCTGGATCTCATTAGAAGCCCAGCACTCTCCAGGGGATGGAGCAGCATTGCAAATGGGTCATTTCTCTGAAACACTGCGAGACACTCGTGTAAATAAATAAATATTATACTATTTAAACCAGCCCTCTGGGGGCTTCTGATCAGGTTTGTTTACAGGATGGTTGTTGAAACTCTTCTTGCTCTATAATAGCCCCTTGTAAGCATTTCTGTTAAGCAGAGCCTTACTTTTTGGGAGTGCCCTGCCCTATGTTTGCATGTAAACCAGCCCCAAGAGCTCCTCTGAAAGCATAAAAATATAAAGGCAGCTGCAGACAAAAGCAGGTATCACTCTGACTTGATGCAGGTAATCAAGAGTTGTCATGCACACAATGAGAGGTAACAGGCTCCTTCCGACAGAGCAGAAACTGTCCTTTGGGAGTGAAAACCGAATGCTAACTAAGTACAGAAATAAAAACTACCTACAGAACACTATGTAGTATTTCCATGCAGTAAACAGTTCTGCGTTCTTGTAAGTGGGGGTGTGACACAGAGGAAAAGGAAGGGTGTGAACCTGGATATTCTTCTGTTACCTGTGATTTCAGAAAAGACTCTGTGCTTCATTTACAGGAGATGAGGGAAGGGGGGTATAACTAGTGGTGGGTGTATGTCAGTAGGGCAGTTAGCATTTCCATCAAGTGTGTGCCAGTTGGCTCTGGAATTAACCAAATACAGCTCGTTCCCTCCCTTCCCACTCCTCCCCTTGGCTTTTGCTGGTTTTCTCCAGGGTTTGCTTCTACGGCTTGTCTGTTTCTGTGGCCTTTTATGGTCTTGGTTGAAGAGATAATAGGAAGCCCCCTGAGATCCCACCACTGCTGAGTTTACTGCCTGCTGCAGGTTCGTGGTTACCTCTTACCTTTCCCTATTCCCACCCCCAACTTTTATCTCCTTGTGCTCTGTGTCAGGCAGGGTTTGGTCTGTTCCTTTCTCCTTCTCAGCACAAATATCCTGGCCAGTTACACCTTAGAGGAACAGCTCTCCATCCTCTCAGCACCAGTACAGAGATCCCTAAAGGTTTCAAGTCAAGGAAAATAAATACTAAACCTAAGAGTTGCAAAGATGTTTAACTCTCTTCCTGTTGGTAGGATACTTACTCATGGCCAAGTAGTCTCTATTTATCTACTTGGATTGTATTTTCCTCAAAGTTGGTTTGAAAGCTCCTCAAAAATTGTTTCTGAATTGTTGATGAGGCATTTTTATTTGTTGCCCTGCTAATCTCTACTCCCAAATAAGTTACTTGGAATAAGAAACTGAAAATACACAGTACCTGGGCTGGCACACTCGGGGTGCTCATTGAACTCTCGGTAGAGACAGCAGACACAGAGGTGGTTGGACACGTTCCTGTAGGAAAGAGCTATGAAGAAAGCTCAGATCCCAGCAAAAGGCTGCCAAAATTCCCCATTCCCCAATATTTTCCTGCTGGTGTATACACACTAGGTACTATATATACATAGATATATATATGCACACCAAGTAGTTTACCTTAAGCTAACACATCTACACATATCCCACTATTAGCAGGGGTTTTTAAAATCTACTTAACATGCCTTTAAGAAAACACCTGTGTTTTCTTGATTTTTCCTCTCCCCCAGAGTACTCTAAGCAAGTTTTGTGTGGGTAGTGGGGAGGCCAAAATGGGGAGACTTTTGCCATGCACTCCTAAAGGCAGAGCACACTTGTGCGGACAAAAGCCTTTCTCTCCTCCCTTTGCAGCCTGCTTACAAAAGACATAAATAGATATTTAGATCATAGATAAACAGATAAGCACCGTTCTGTTTCCCAGCTCCCGGCCCAACTTGCCAGCGTCAAACAACACGTGCTGGTGTGTACACACAAACACACACACACTGTGGCCTCGTCAGCCAGCAGGATTGTTAATTCCTGGGAGGGATCACCATATGGAAGAGGCTGGCCGTGCAGAGGAAGGAGGAGTGATTCAGGGCTGTCTGCTGCATAGTTTTCAAAACGCTTCAATGCCTTGACTCATCCGTATACAGGGGCTGGAAAGGCAAAACAAAAAGGATCACAAAGAATGTCACTGTGCTGGAGGGAGGGCTTGGAGCTGTCCCAGACATCCATGAGCAAAGGGCTGCAGGGAAAAGCAGCCACAGCTCCTTGCCATTTGCTTCATCCTTAGACACAGCCAATTCATTTATGCACTGAGGTGTGAATGAGCTTCAACAAAACGTGCTGTAGTCACTGTAAGTTAGGAAAGGCATTCTCTGCCCTCCCTGGGGAAGGGACTGCTTGTCTCAAACACAGGAGCTTCTGCTCTTTGTTGCCCAAAATACATACCTTCAGATTAAAAGCCTGCGGTGCGACCTCATAGCTCAGCCTTTCTTCTTTGACACCGCACACCTTCGGTGCTGTTCCATTATTCCTTTTTTCCACAGACTTCCAATGATGGTCAGCGTGGGCCACGCACAAAAAAACAGCCAATAAAACACCATAGAAAAACAGAAGTCAAAAAAAAAAAAAAGGCAGGCAAAGGCCTACTGCTGGCAAACTCAGTATCTGCCCCTGGCTCTTCTTATATACGCCTGAGCTAGAGCTGCTTAAGCTCACCTGGGACCACTGTTAGTAATCCTGCTCTGCCAGTCAGCTCCAGCTTTTTGGGGATGGATTTGGACCCAAAGAGTTATGTTAGGAACGCCCAGGGCTTAAATATTGTTCTTAATAATCCACTGATGTTCCCATCTTCAGGTTTTCTTTGATTTACACAAAATCAGGAAGAGATTTGGTGTTTGGTTTACACAAAATCAGGGTCACACTGTAAATTTACATAGTTGCATCTGTAGCAGAGAGCAAGTTTTAGTAGTCTGAACTTTTCCAGGGGGAGCCTTTAGAAGAAAATTTTCACTGGTGAACATCTGATTTTGGGATTAACTGATTCAGGGAATTCAGTGTAGCTTCCCTGAGGACTGAGCCAAAACAGGTTGGGATTTCTGGATGTTGTTTCAGTTCCAGGACGAGCAGGGTGGGAGATGGGAACAAGAGGAGTTGGGAAAAATTTGGTTTTTGCCTAAAAAAAATACGGTGGCTTTCAAGTCTTGCTCAATGTTGCTGCTATGTAGCAGGGGAAAAAAGTATATTTGATTTAGGTCTATTTTCCCTTTTCTGTAACTGTGGCAATGACACTGCTGCCTGCTTGACTCACTACTATTTCAAAGCAGCATTGAAGTGACTAACAGCTGAAAAATGTGCGTATGTTTCCCTCACAGCTCAGGGCTCATTTCTTTGGAAGGCCTCTGAGAGCCACAAATCACTCTGAATTGGCAGAGCACTTGTCTTAATGAGTGATATTTCAGCATAATTTAATTGGGTGCCCTGCCAAGGAGGAAACTGCAATCCTGGAGCTTTGGGACGGTGTCACCTGAGCAGTGGTCATCTCTGGGCTTCTGTGGATGAGCATGGGGTGACTCAGATGGTCTCACCATCACGGTTTTAAGGACTTCATCAGGCAGCACTCACACAAATCCTGGGAGCTGGACAGCAAAGTTTGCCACGTCCCGGGTCCAGATGTGGTAAAGTGCAGACTGTTTTAAGATATGACAGATTAAACACAAAACAAACAGCCACCTGGGTCAGTTCAAATGTTTGATGACTAAGACTTAAAGGTCCTAAAAGCTCTGCTCCATTTTCCCCCTGAGAGCTTTGAGGTTTCCCCTTGGGAATCTGTTCAGGTGCTCCCCCATATCTGCACTTGTTGCACAGTGAAGATAAATCCAGAAAAGCCCAAGCACCAGAGCTTGAGCGGTCCCAAGGCACAGCCTGAGTGTGTCAGGAAAGGCTGTTCCCAGTTTTGGGGTTCTGGGACGAGGAGAGGAGATTTCAGGGCTAATCCCTTGTCCTTAAGTAACCTGTTTCATTCACGGCCCCACTCCGGGCACTGTGAGCGCTGAATCCTCTTATCCCGTGGCTCTCCTCGCCGTGTGACTTCACCTGGAAATAGCAGGGGGCTATAATTAGACCCGGGGCTCGCATTTGCCCCTGGAATTTCCTTGGGCATTCGGGAAGGAAGCAGCAGAGCTGTAACTGAGACCCTTCTCGGGGCACAGCACTGCCAGCTGCTGCTCCCGTGCCATGCAGGAATGCTGCTTTGGCTGTCTGCACCAGCTGGAAAAAACTTCAGTGCTTACACTCGCAAAGGGTCTCTGTGATGTCTCTTTAGTTGGACTTGCTGAAAAAAGGCCCCTCAACTTGTTTCCTCAAACTCCAGCTATAGCTGTTTTAAAAGAGTTTCACAGCTATGGGAGCCAGTTCTGTAGGTGTGAGGGAAAAGCTGCATCCTGTGGAGCAGCTGCTTTGGATTTGTATAAAATCAAGGCTTGTGGGTTTTGTTGTGTCTGGGGAGGAAAAGACCAGTGAAGAGCAAACTCTCCTAGCCTGGTGTTTTTTCACCAAACACACACAGTCCTGCCCAGCAAAACACTCTGGGGAGGTATGGAAGAAAAACTTCCCTGATGTTTTTTTTTGAATGGGACATTGGAGCTCCCTTCTGATTAGAATCATTAGGACAATGAGATGGGATGAATTTGGTGCTCCCTTAGGACATGGGGGCATCTGATACTCACACTTTGCACTGGGTGTCAGAACTGCAGAGAACTTTACCTGAGCTCCTCTTACGGCTCCTGGGCCATTAGGAATGAAAAGGTCTTGACTGATCCCGAGCATGATGAAAATCCAAAAGAGAAAAGCTGGATAGTTAATGGGAAAATGGAGTGAATGAACATGAGCCATGAACTCCAGGAGGTGTTATTGTAAAGTGTGCCTGGGGAAGGGAAATGAAGGAATGTTGTTGTCCAGTGGCAGACAGTAACAACTGTGATGGTCTTTCAGACTGACAGGGATGCCAAAGGAAAAATATGATCCTCCAGATCCTCGCAGGATTTACACCATCATGTCAGCAGAAGAGGTAGCCAACGGGAAGAAGTCACACTGGGCTGAGCTGGAGATCTCAGGTGAGTCGGCTTGGGTTTGAATTCCCGTTGTTGCTGCCCCAGATCACAGCAGACCCTTCCAGACAGAGGATCCTGCTGTGAACACGGCGTTTCTGGGGGAGGAGGAGCAGGGGCACGAGACTTGCACGCTGGCGGTGTCACCCTTCTGGCATCCCCCACAGTGAAGGGATGGTTCCCTGCTTTTCTCCTTTAGGCAGAGTGCGCAGCTTAAGCTCGTCGCTCTGGTCGCTGACGCACCTGACGGCTCTGCACCTCAATGACAACAATCTCACTCGCATTCCACCCGATATTGCCAAGCTCCACAATCTGGTTTACCTGGATCTGTCATCCAACAAACTCAGAAGTTTACCAGCAGAACTAGGAAACATGGTATCTCTCAGGTGAGAGGAGCTCTTCTGGTTAACCTCTCAACATTTTGTAGCGTGGCAGAGGGGATTTCAGTTTGCTCTCTGGTCTTGCGTTCCAAATAAATCCTGAAAAATTCCAGATTGGTGCAGAGCTTCACTTCTACGAATTACTTTTGGGTTCACTGCCCTTCTTTTCTGGTCTCTGATATATCACTGTAAGTCCTCTGCTCTGAAACGTTGAGACTTGGGGATTGCATGCTGTTTAAATTCTCCCTGGCTTCATTTTCCATTTTGGAGGTTTTGTACTTCTTTTTTTCCCTAATGAATGTATTTCAGTTATTCTTTGACACGGGGGGATTGGCTTATCTTTTCATAATGAAAGTGAGGGTGAAAAGTGTCCTCTTTGAGGATGAGCAGCTTGCCTGAGTTTTCTTCTGCAGTGATACTCACCCAAGGTGTTTTTGCATTTGCTGCAGGGAATTGCTTTTAAATAACAATCTGTTACGGGTTTTGCCTTATGAACTTGGACGGCTCTTCCAGCTCCAAACCCTGGGTTTGAAAGGTGAGCTCCTTCCAGTTCCGTGTTCCTGTGAGTGCTCAGGGATTCCTGGAGTGGGTGGGCTCAGAAGCTGTGTCTGCCACCTCAAGGGGTTTTTTGCAGTTTGTGTGAGATACTGTGCTCATCACCCCACTGTTGTTCTCTGCTGTTGGCAGGCAATCCTTTATCCCAAGATATTCTCAGCCTCTACCAGGATCCAGATGGAACCCGAAAGCTACTGAACTACATGCTTGACAATCTAGCAGGTACAGCCCTACTGATCTGATGGACAGAAGGGGTTTAAAAGCAGTGTTTGCTGCTAAAACAAGGCTCTCACCCCCTGGAAGGAGAGCATTTCCTACCTGCTGTAGCGTTTTTGTCAGGTGGCTCTGGTTGTACTCACAAACACACCCCCTGAAAGAGGCTGACATGGATTGTCCAAGCTTTTCCCATGTTACAACCAGTTTCTGTTTGAAACCCTTCAATTACCAACCAAATGCACAGTTTCCTTTGCTGAAGCCGTTTTGGCACTTGCCACTAAAAATGATCATCTGAATGCACACAGAATGTCAAATTTAGATTGAAAAACACCCAAGGCATTAAGAACATCCAGTACCTGCCTTAAATCCTGCTCTGTGGTTCCACAACTGAGCCTTCTGCTTTGCCACTTGATGTCTCCCAAGTTAAGACACTGCAGGAATGATGGATACAGGGCAGGCTTCTTGGAGAAGGGATGTCTGAAGCACGCCAGGATTTACCCCTCCTTCTTCAGCAGATTATTCAAAGTGCAGGAGTATGTCAGTGGTGCTTCTAAATCAGAAAACAAGAGACAAAAATAGTCATGAATCTTAAAACTGACAATTTTTTCTCTTAGTAGAGTCATTTAAATGATTTTTGCCTCCCCTGGAGCATAAAAAGACTCGTGGAGTCAGGGGTACAGAGCACATTATTGTTCAGTAATTATTTTGACTTAGAAATTACAACTTACAAATAGAAACCCTGAATTAATCACTGGTTTAATTTTTTTTTGTAGTTCATCCAGAGCAGCTGCCTCCAAGGCCATGGATTACTTTAAAAGAACGAGACCAAATTCTGCCCTCAGGTAACTCTGTGGTTCTTTTCCCTGTTGTTCACATGACAACGTGCTGAAAAACTTGTCTTGGGCTTCATTTTCCTGGAGCAGAGTGAAAACAGCAATTTGTGTTCATTTGTACTGGAGCAATTAACATATGGCTGTGCTGTAAAGACAATTTTTGCCATTTGAATGGGATGCTGGTTATTTCTTTTCCATGTTAGGCTTTGTCATAACTCTTCCAGCCACTCTTGCCCAAGCAAAAGAGTTCATAATCCGTGATCTTCAGAGGTTGATAACCTTTCCCTTTGTTTCTTCCTCTGCCTCCAGCTTCATTTACAGTTATGTGTTACAATGTGTTGTGTGATAAATACGCCACCAGGCAGCTCTATGGCTACTGCCCATCCTGGGCACTCAACTGGGAGTACAGGAAAAAGGGAATCATGGAAGAAATCGTCAACTGTGATGCAGATATCATCAGTCTTCAGGTAACTGCAAAATAACTGCATTTTTCATCAGCAACACAAAACGTGAACCTCTGCCTTGAGAACACCAGAGTTACCTGCTGGATACCAAATTCCAGGGCTTCCCAATACAAGCTGTGTGCTTGTGGGATCAGCCTCTGAAATCTTCTGGGAGCCCAAATATTACCACAGAGAGAAGGTCTCGTTCCAGAGCAGTGAGAGACCGTTGTGCCAGAGGGCCCCCAGGTGAAATATTAATCCCTGCTGGATATCTGTCAGCCCCTGCCAAGTTTTAACCCAGGACAGCATCCTCATTCCAGTGTCAGAAATACCAGGTGTAATCTGCTGTTCCAGCTACACCTGTCACTTTACCTTGGGGAGGGATTCCAGGGTGTCCAGGGATGCCATTAGTGTAGGGAGTGATGTGGTTTGTGCAAACAGCAGCTCTTCACTCCACTGGGAGCTGCTGAATGCCAGCCAGGGCAGGCACATGGAAGACTCTCCTTCACCTCCTCACCTGAGGTGTTTGTGTTCAACTCCAGGAAGTGGAAACGGAGCAATACTTCACCCTTTTTCTGCCAGCCCTGAAGGAACGGGGATACGACGGATTCTTTTCTCCAAAGTCACGTGCCAAAATCATGTCCGAGCAGGAGAAAAAGCATGTGGATGGCTGCGCCATATTCTTCAAAACTGAAAAGTAAGGGCCGGGAGCAGCTTTTTAAAACACACATTCAGACATCAGAACGGTTCTCAGTAATCAGGGTGGAGGTTTCCCAAAGCCTGAGCTCCCTTTTGGAGCTCTCACTGCTTCCAGAAACAAACCCACGCCTTTCGAGTCGTGTCTGAAAACACCTCAAGTGGCCTGGAAGGGAGGAAAGGCTGTGGCAAGAGGCAGCTGGTGGTTTTCACACCCAGGCACTGCAGGGGGTGAGCCCCTCTGATGGGCGGTTGTCTGTGTTGGCTCAGGTTTACGCTGGTGCAGAAGCACACGGTGGAGTTCAACCAGGTGGCCATGGCCAACTCGGAAGGCTCGGAAGCCATGCTGAACAGAGTGATGACCAAGGACAACATCGGAGTCGCCGTGGTGCTGGAGGTGCACAAGGAGTTGTTTGGAGCAAGTGAGTATGGCCGTGGTGTTCCCACTGGTTATTCAGTTCCCTGGAAAGGCACGAGTTATCCCTAGGTAGCCCATCTCCTAGGATATACTATTCCCAAGCTTTTATCCCTCCATGCTTACTTATTCTGTTACATTCTGCTTGAACAACTCAGCTTTCCCGAGGCCACTGTGTTTACACACATCTGCTCTTACCGGGAGCTGACTAAAATGTTCAGCTCCTCTTTTCATCTCTTTCTCCCCTTGACTGACTCCCTCCACCCTCCCCCAGTGATTAGATGTCAGTGCTACCATACTGATGTGGAAGAAGGAGATTATCAGGTATCTTTTCCTGCCTCCTGATTGACTGACTGTCACATTCTCATTAAGTTCGATCAAGATGCAGCAGACATTTCCAACACAGATAAAATTGCCACCCTGCTCTGGCTGTGTGGCTGGGGTTTTGATGGCTCCAGAGGAGGAGAATGGCTAAATTCCAGGGCTGGAAGGAGCTGCCTGGGACTTTCTGCCCCACCTTGCAGCTCGGATAAACAGTAGAAGCAGTGACAGCGTTTCGCAGCAGGCAGGGACATTCCACAGGCATTTCAGCAGGTTTGAGCAATGAAAACACATGCATCTGCTGGTGTGCCTGACTCTGAGCCCTGAGCAGCTACACCCTGAGTAGTCACAGCTGGGAACAGCCTCTCACTGCCGGAATTGTACCTGTTTATCCAGGTATGAAATCGCTTCACGTGGACAAGCAGCTGCTCATCGTGGCCAATGCCCACATGCACTGGGACCCCGAATACTCCGATGTGAAACTCATCCAGACCATGATGTTTGTCTCAGAACTGAAGAACATCCTGGAGAAAGCCTCGAGCAGGCCCAGTAGCCCGACAGCAGATCCTAACTCCATCCCTCTGGTGCTGTGTGCGGATCTCAACTCACTGCCCGATTCAGGTGACACTCGGCTTAATTTTTAACTTACCTTTTCCAGAGTGTTTGGGTCCTCTTTTTCCTCGGGGGGTTTGCACTTCCCTGGGTAGGTATGGATGAAAGCTTCCCTAGGAACAGCTGTCTTCGGAAATCTGGATGGAGAGAGTGCAGTCCTCCGGGTGAGTCTCCTGCTTTCCAAAGTCAGCTCTACACTCCTGGAAAGCTGATGGTACCTACAAAAGGGCAGAGAAGCACAAACAGATCTTAAATAAATCACTAAATAAACATCCATGCCTGGAGCAGCAGTAAGAAGTAGGAAAGATCCAAGTTCCTCCATGAAAACTTCCTAAGGACAGGGGTTTGCTTTGCTAATGAACGTCTTTGCCAATCTCCTGGCTTGTCTCACTGATGTTTTGGTGTTTGACTCCACGGCCAACATTCCCCGAGTCCTAACTCCCTGAATCCCTTTGCCAACAGGCGTGGTGGAATACCTAAGCAACGGCATCGTGGCTGACAACCACAAGGACTTCAAGGAGCTGCGTTACAACGAGTGTCTCATGAACTTCAGCGGGAACGGGAAGAACGGAGCTTCCGAAGGCAGGATCACGCACGGCTTCCAGCTCAAGAGCGCCTACGAAAACAACTTGATGCCTTACACCAATTACACTTTTGATTTCAAAGTAAGCAGCCCCTTGCCTTAATTCCCTGGCCCTTGGCTGTCTCTCCCTGTCCTGCTGCTCGCAGATTTAGGGTCTGCTGGAATTTTTAGGCTTCCAGCCTGGCTGTGGCCAGCGGTGTAACGGGGACGGGTGTCTTACCCCAGTGCCAAGGTGGTGCCTCTTGCCAGTCCCTGTTCTCACCCCCGTGCCTCTCCCTCTCTCCGCAGGGTGTGATTGACTACATTTTCTACTCCAACACCCACATGAACGTGCTGGGAGTCCTGGGGCCTTTGGACCCTCAGTGGCTGGTGGACAACAACATCACGGGGTGCCCACACCCCCACATCCCTTCCGACCACTTCTCCCTGCTGACCCAGCTGGAGCTGCACCCTCCTCTCCTGCCCCTGGTCAACGGGGTGCACCTGCCGAGCCGGAGGTAGTGGAGCCCTGCCCCTGGAAGGGCACGGACCTGTCCCCACGGACCTGTACAGTTGTAAATCCAAGTATATAGGAGTGAAGTATGGCCAACCTTAAGCTGCTTCTCCGAGCTCCTTTTCCTTATGTGTTTGATATGAGATTTTTGCACATTTTGGTGCATATCGGTAACATTTGGCACTAGGGCTGGAACCAAAGTATTATTCCCCTTTCCAGGTTTTTAATTTAATTTTTGTTTGGTTATTATTTTCTTTTTTTTTTTTTTTAATTTTATTTTATTTTAAACTGGCTTTTTCTTTTCAGTAGGAAGCTGCACTTCTAAATGGACAAATGAGATTAAAAACTTGGCATTTGACATATTTCAAGGTAATGCTTTTTTCCAGAACGTGGCGAAACGAGCCAGCCTTTCAAAAGAAAGAAAAGCAAAACTAGAGATGCTTGTTTTGTAGGAAGAATATTAGAAATGCCGTTTGTTTGAACCCAAAACGGAGACTGAACTCTGCATCCAACATAAAATTTGCACATTAGTGAAGCACTTAATACCTGACCATAAATGATTGGCGGCGTGGCCCTGCCCCCTCATCTCACCACTGTCAGAAAACCAAAGATAGCCAAATATCTGTGATCAAATTCGAGCTCTAAATCCTCCTGATGCCAATTGATTTGGGAGCTGTTGTCGGTCAGGGTTGAATTGAAAAGCTGCTGGTTCCTTCCCAACTGTTAATGCTCTTTGGATGTGTTGGAAATCCTTTTTTCCTTCCTTTTAACGCTCTGGGTGGCCAGTTCAAAACCTTGTGCCTCAAGAGGCATTAAACACGATGCAATTTTCTGAAAGAAAAGAAAAAAATACACAAACCTGTTTGGCTGCTTAATGTTAAAAAAAAAAAAAAAGGCACAGTGATAGGAAAAGGTCGTGTCTGTGTTTTTAAGTTTTTCTTTATTCTGCTTTTTTGCTGCTATAAGATTTTCTTGAATTTCTATTTGAAACTTTTCATGCACTTTACTGTTTCTAGTCTCCAAATGTGATATTTTTAATAAATGAAAAACATTTTCCATGATGTGAATGAAATTTTTAAGCAGATTGATAAGCCTATATTTATGTCTCATTCGTATACTTTAAAACAAGTCCAATTTAAATTGTGAAATTAGTTTTAAATACTAAGGAGCCATCTTCTGTCTTGCAAAACTGCCAGGTCAGGCTGTTTCTCTTTAATTAAACATTTCCTTTGTTGTGGATATTATCCATCGGGGGGAAAAAAAAACCCCAACAATTGGACATGGAGGAGAAACTATTCCCTGACTCTGCTTGGGGTTGGGGAGGGGGTGGGCTGGGCCAGAAGGCAAAAAATGGGCTCAACAAAATGACAACTTTTCCCTTGGAAAAGAAGTGCCTAAAAAATGGAGGCGTCATCAATGGTCTGTGAGCAATTGGAAGCGGTGGGAGCTGGGGGAAATTCCTGCTTTGTGCAAAAAAAACCCAACCAAAAAGCCAAAACCAAAAGCCCTTTCCAGAGATGGATTTTCCTCTGGGTGCAGGGATCTCTAAACATACCTCAGCCTTCCCCACCTGGCTGTGGCACATGGATTTGAGAGTACTGGAAAGTAGAATAGCATGAAAAACTTAATTTTGTGGACATTACCTTTCCGTAATCAGCTGCTGTGTGTTTTTTTGGGAAGGGGAGGGATGCTCCTCTCCTGGAGGTGTGCACTGAGCTGCTCCTCCCGCTCCTCCCGGCCTGAGCAGTGTTTCCCACCATACTTCACTCCCAGTATTTTTTGGAGCTGTTTGTATAAAAATGGAACTCCCAAGTCGCCCGTGGTTGTCTGTGAACTAGCAGAGGAGCCCCTTTGGTAATAAAAAGAAAAACCCAGCGGCAATGTTCTGTAATCATCAGGGGGGGAGAGGATGGGGATGGAAAAAACACCAACCCTGGCGAGCACTGGGAGCTGCTCAAGCTTGGTTCCTAAGGGTGGAAGTGTCCCGTTGCAGGAAGGTGTTCCATTGGATTTTCTCTGCTGCCAAATGCACTTCCCAGCACCCATCACACCGTGTGGTTTTTAACACAAAGATGTTACTTTAGCAGAGGTTGCACAAAAAAAAAAGAGAAATGGTTATGTTTCAATGCACATGTTTACCTGCCTCTCCTGTCCGGCTCCCTCCTGTTCTCCCTTCCCAGCAGGAGCAGTGAGGGGATGGGGATTTTTTCCCAGCTGTTCTCCCCATCACCACCCCCTCAGTTCCCAGCATGTCACAGCCAATACCTGGGAAAAAAGGCTCCAAGCCCTTCCCTGCTCCTCGCTTTCCAAACCACGGTGCCTGGTGTCCCCTTCCCAGCAACAGCACTGCCTAAAGCAAGCAGAGAAAACAAAATCCAACACCCTTCTACAAGCAACTTTTTAAAACTCAGCCTGGTAAATCTGTTCCATACGGGGGTTTTCTGTGTGTAAATATATACATATATATATATATATATAAAAAGAGAATTTTGTACAATGCAGCTGAATATTTTTGTTTCCTTCTTTCACTCCAAGGAGCGTGAGCAAGTGTGAGCAGTCAGGGATGGCCCAGTGAGGTCCCAGACCACCTTTCCTTCTCCAGGTATGGCCTAGGGGGGTCCCAGATGACCTTTTCCTTCCCCAGTGTCCCAGCTGCTCTGGGTTTTATAGACTAAAAAAGCCAAAACCTTGGAGTCTTGCCCTTCCCAGAACATGATTTTGCTGTGATCTCCAGCATTCAGATAATGCTGTGAGGGCTCCCACCTGTGGTTCCTAAATCCATGTTCACACTCTCTAGCTCCACTATGAAAAGGTGATGAGCATCTGCAGCTCCCACTCCATCCCAATACACTGGGCTTTTGGAGACCAGCTTTCCACATCCAGGCCTGGGAGATGCCAGCTACCAACTGTGAGTGAGATATTGAGACCTCCAAGGTTCAGACCCCTTTTTTAATCTGGGGTTGGCTTTGGTCAGGGTTGTGAAAACTCAGTTAATTCAGAAGGTGATTTAGGGAAAGACTGTGAGGATTAAAGGACATCCTTACCTGACATGCTGGGGCACGAGAACAGCAGGAGGCTCAGCTAAAATCAGGCATTACAGGTCCTTGTCTGGCTTGGTCACCACGGAGGTGGGATGTTCTTCTGGGAGGTCTGCCCAAAGTACACACAGTTTTTGGATGACACCAGTTTAGTCACAGACCCTCCCTCCCTCTCTTTGGGGTCCCAAGGCACCACAAACCCCAAGAGAACCTCGTGGGAACTGCTCACATCTTAATTCTCTCTGCCAAGAAAAACTTTTAAGAACAATTTTAGGGGGAGATTATAAAGCTCTGCATCCAGATAGGATGCAATCCTTCCCTGTGGGAGTGATCAAGGTGAGAGTAATCCCAGTGCTTGGGCTCATCCTCTTTGGAGGCTCCCACCCCATCCCAGAGTGGTTATTTTGGGAGTTGAGGGGGGTTTTTTCAGTCAGATTCCTTTCTTGTGTGTTGCCTTTGCACACATGAGGTCCTGTCCCTGAAGAGATGGGAGTGCACGTGGAAGGGGGAGGGGGAAGCTGCAGTCAGTCCCAGATATGCTTACACCAGAGTTTTAGGGGGATTTACGCCTTGTTTTTATGGGAAAAGCAGCTTTGCTTTAAACTGAGAAGGCTCTGGGCTGGGAAATGCTGCTTGCCCTGGGCCTGGTGTCACCTTGCCAGCAGGGTCCCCATCTGGGGGACCCTTGGAGGCTGCTGTTCCCACCTGACACAGGGATGGGGATACATCTCCCAGGGTTTGACACTGGCTCTCAGCATCAATCATGCAAGAGCCACAGCCTTCACCTGAGACCTGGGCTAAAAACCAGAGAAACTTGCTTATTCCATGAATTCCTGTGGAGCAGGGACAGCAAAAACCCAGGCAGGGCACGACCTGCTCCCCTCATAAACCCAGCCTGGGGAAAAACCCAATGCTGCCTGAACTGAGCAGCTCAGCCTTTCCACAAGCTCTGGGCAGCTGGGAAAACAGAGGTGGTCAAAACCCTGAACTGTGACTTTTTTCTTACCTTTTTAAATTTTTTTCTTTTTTTAAATGTAGCCACTGTAGAAATGGGGTATTGCTCACCTGCAATAGATAGGACTAGCTAAATATCCACTGGTTTCTTCCCACCTGTGTACTTCAGGTCCTTCTGCAGGCAACAAAGGGCCCTTTTGCACCCAACTCTTGTTCCTGCTGTCATTCCTGAGCAGGAAAGGAGGGAGATGCAGGGACCTGCTAGGCATTTCCCAGCTTGCCATTAACCTGGGATGCACTTTTGGCATCCAGGGTGTGTGAGGACAAAGCAAATTTGATTCTTACAGACCTCAGGCACCTTCTCCCAGCACGGCCAAGCCAGACTGTAAACAGGGAGAATCCTGCACAGGGTAACAAATCATACATGTGTCACCTCTGTCTGTGTGGCCAAGGGACATTTCTGTGCCGTGCCAGGTCCCCATCCCAGGACTATGGGGCTCCAGGGAGAGAGGCCCAGGGAGTCACTGGGAAATTTCCCAGGATCTCCCATTTCTCCTGTGCTTCTACAAGCAGGAGCCAGCTCCAGACCCACCCTATCCAGCTCCTCTCAGGAGCTGTCAGAAAACAGCCCCACAACATGGAATGGAGGGAAGGGAAAAGCAGCCCAGGGCTTGGCAGTGCCACAGCCCAGCCTAACTCGCCACCCCAAAAAACCCTGATTTCCACACAGATCCATGCAGAAAGAGCTGCCACAGCTGAGGGGGGAAGCACATTGATCCTTTTATTGATGGTGCCCGGGATGGGCTGTGTTGGCGTGTGGGAACAGCGTGGGCACCCAACCCACAGGGAGTCGTGTGTGCCAAGGGGGGAAAGGAGGGAAAGGCTCCCACCAAAACCCTGGGAGCAGGGCAAGTGCCAGCCATGTGCCATGGAACCCGGCGTGCCTCAGGGCAGAGCGGCCGTGTCATTGCTGTGCCAGGAGGAACGGACAGCCGGGGCTGGGTTGGATCTGGAGAGCCAGAGGGATGGAGCGGCGGATCCACGAGGAGCCCTGTCCTGCTGTGCCTCCCGCCGGGGCCGCGCCACCGCGTCCTTTCTGGTGGCATTCCTGCGTGTTTCATGGGAGGGAAGGAATGGAAACAGAAACAGAGAGCTGAGGAGGAAGGGATCGTCCTGCCACCAAGCTGGAGATGCTGCTCCTTCCGCCTACCTCTGCATCAGCCTGTGGATGAGCAGCTGGATCCAGGGCGCCTCGGGGGCCACGCACACCCTCTTGTTCCTCTTCAGAGTCAGGCTGCAAGGCCACAAAACCCCTCAGCCCCTCACACACCCCTTCCCCAAAGCCTTCAGAACCAGCAGAGGAAACTCCCTGCATGGATAGGAGCACACCCTGGACAGCAGGGAGATGGGATTTTTGGGCCTTGACCCAAAGGAGCCACAGTGGGGGGAATCTGCACCTTGCAAGAGTCACCCCAGCACTTGGGGCCTTCAGAGGAGAGCAGGAGCACCCACAGCTTGCAGGAATTGGTTCCCAGGCTTTGCACTTACATGATCTCCTTCCTGCGGCAGTGCAGCCCCGGCGGCGCGACGTCGATGGTGAGGATGAGCCCCAAGCTGATGACCTGGGCGGTCGATTTGATGCACTTGCACCTCATGTTGGTCAGGAGGCTCTCCAGAGACAGACCTGCACCCCAGAGCAGCCCACACCAGGTCTCGGCCCCCCGAAGGGGAGGCAAATGTGGGGGACATCCCCCTCCCTGCTATCCCATCCCATCCCAGACACTCATGGGGTCGCTTACAGGGATGGGCTGATGTTAATGGGGTTTGCAGCAAGGCACAGCCTCTTTTCCTGCATGTGGAGTGGGTTTAGCTGCAGGGTTTGAAAACTTAACCAATATTCTATAAATTAAACCCACTGCCCACCCACCAAGCCCTTGAGTTTCACAGGAGTCTGGAAGAGAAGCAACTTAAACCCACGAAACAAACCCCCAGCCCCAGTGCCAGGCATCCCTCTCCAGCTTAGCTCCAGGATTTAAGAGAGAACCTCAAGCTCAAAGATAGGCAAGAAACAAATTTGAAAGCTTAGCAGAGCCCACACTCAGCCCCATCTGGGACACCTCACGCCACTATCCAGGGATTTTGGAGGGGGACACGGACTGACACCCCAAATCCACTCACCGCCCCCAGGCACCAAGCTGCTCAGGAGCAGGAGCAGGGCCAGCGCCGCCGGGAGCAGCTGCATCCTCACTGCCCACACTGAGCCAGGGCAGGGGCTGTTTTATAGCCAGCCCTGACGGGGATTTCACAGCCTGGGAAGGGCCGGAGAGGGAGGAAAAAGGAGCTGCCCTCCCCACGCTTCGACTTCCCTGCCGTCGCTTCCCCCCCGTCGCACGTGGCCCACCAGAAAGGCGGAAACCCAAAAACCTCCTGATTGTTGCCCCATGGTTTTGGGGAAAGGCTGCTGCCCCCATGGCCCCAGTGCCACCCTGAGCCCCCCAGAGTGCCGCAGGAAGGGATGCAAAGGGACGGTAACCTCAGGCTGCCACCTTTACTGGGCTTGTTGGGTTGTGCCCAAAAAGGACACCCAGCGCACAGCCACAGGGTGGGAGGGGAGGGAAGCAGGGATGGGCATGTTCAAGGGTTTAAAGGTATAAAACACAAAGAAAAACGGGCTCAGAGGATGATCAGGGGGAGGATGGTCCCCTCTGGACTGAGGTAAAGTGGCAGATGGATGGAGGGGGGGGGCAGTTTTGGGCCCAGCACATCTGGCCATCCCTCTGGTGGCAGCTTCCTCAGCGGGGACGCTCTTTCTTCCTCCTGCCAAAAGCGGAAGGGGGGAAGACCGTGTGAAGACAGGTCCCCATGGGATGCCCCTGGTCCCACCAGGAGACCCTCGTGCTCAGGAGGAAGGTGGAGAGGTCTTACAGGTTAGGGAGGTCCTGCAGGAGTTTCTTCACCCAAGGTCTGCTAGGATCCACACACACCCTCTCCAGGGTTTTTAGCTTAATCCTGGAAAACACACGGGCTTTCAGCACTGCCACCTCCTGCTCAAGCTGCCGAGCCCCCCATCCTGCTCATGAAGAAAATGAGGAGGAACTGAGGTAATTCAGGGAATATGGGGGAGAAGAGGGTTTGTACCCCTCCCCAGGACACACTTACACCACCTCGAGGCGCCGGCAGCTGCTCCCCACGGGCCGGACCTCGATGCTGCTGTATTTCTCCGGGGGGATGAAGCTCCTGGTGGTTTTGCGGCAGCGGCAGCTCAGGTTGCCATTGGCTTCCAGGAGAGCTGGAAGGGCACACAGCCATGGCTCACCCACTGCCACCCCCAAAACCCTTCGCCTGCCCCCCGTGCCCCACCAGGACCACCCTCTTCAAACCCCGAAGATGACAGGATAACACGCCTGAAAGCCTCACACCCCTCCCAGCGCCCCCCAAGCCCACCCGGGTGGGCACGGGGAGCCTCACCTGTGTCCCCAGGGCGGTGGGTCACCAGCAGCACCCCCAGCAGCAGGGCAGCCCACACAGCCATGCCGGTCCCAGCCCCGGCACCGGCTGCATCCCCCCTATTTGAGCTGGAAAATAGGAGAAGTGAGGCGGCCCCGGGGTCGGGGTGGTTTCTGCCCGTGCCCGCTCCGTGCTGACGGCGCTCGCTGAGCTTGCAGCGCTGCTGGTAAGATGTGGCTCAGGGCTTGGCAGGGGCCCAGGCTTCCCGAAACAGGCCCCCTTTTCCCCTTCTCAGAATGGCAAGTCTTAAAAGGGATCGGTTGTTTCCCCCAAGCTCGTTCTTAGCCCACACGGCCCCACGAGCCAGAGGCTCTGCTGTCCTGCATGATCAGATACCACTCATTTCTCCTGCAAACACATTGTCCCCCCACAAGGCGCAGACCAGCAGAGCTCTGGTGACATTTGATTTTTGGTCTTTCCACCCGACCTCGCGCCCATTGCCACTGTATTTCCTTTTTGGCCTGGATTGATTTTTACAGCCTTACAGGTGCCTGCAAACCCCCAGCCCCACTGCAAACACCGCCACTTGGATGTGGGATGCACTGCCTGGATCCAGCTCCCTGACAGGAACATCAAATCCGCACTGAGGGGGACAACAGGTTATGATGGGAAGGACCCCTGACAAGAGGGAACAGCTTCACACTGGCACAGGGCAGGGCTAGATGGGATACTGGGAAGGAATTCTTCCCTGTGAGGGTGGGGAGGCCCTGGCACAGGTTAGGATCCATCCCTGGGAGCACCCAGGGTCCGGTTGGATGGGGCTTGGAGCAACGTGGGACAGTGGAAGGTGTCCCTGCCCATGGCAGGGGGTTGGAAGGAGATAAATTTTAAGGTGCCTTCCAATCCAAACTGTCCTACCATTCTATGTCCTGCATCACTTCAAAGCTAGGAGATTCAGGGAAAACACAACAGAAGGAAGAATCCTGAATTTTATTGGACTTGGGCTCTCGGGACAGGACACGCCATGCTGTGCTACGCAAACCCCAGGCACACACACTCTGTCACTGAGCCCTTGGCATGGAAAGAGTCACAAAGCCATTCCTAAAGAAGCAGGAGCAGCCCCGGACAGAGAACGGCTTCACAGTCCACCGGCAAGTTATGAAATGAAGGATTCAGATTCACGCTGATCCAGGGACCAGATGCAGGGGGCAACCCCCCCCCGAACCCACCGTGGGGCTGGGGCCAGCAGCGAGCCACCCTCCCTGCAGCCACTGCCACCAGAGCGGGACACGGGGCTTTTGGGAATGGGTGGGAAGCGAGGGCAGAGTGAGGAGCAGCCAGTTTTGCACAGCCGGGCATCATCCGCCAGCCCATCTCGGGGCCCTGGGCACCAACTTCCTTAGCAGGAAACTTATTTTTTCTTCCTGCAAAAAGCAGAAGGAGGAGAAATGTGTGAACGCCGAGAAAAGCGGGTGCTGGGGGAGGAAGGTCCTGCCCCAGCCAAAGGAAGTCGCTGCCATTTCCCCAGGGCGGGAATCGCTGTCCGGGACGGCCACAAACCCAGCATGGGCACAGAGGAGGGTGATGTCCCAGCCCAGCAGGGACCCACTGCTGCACCTGCTATGAGCAAACCCTGCCCCTGCCATTGCCCCCACTAACTTTTCCCCAAAAAATGTTTTTAGGGACATGGCATTGTGCATATAAGCCAGGGAGGGCACAAACCAGGGATGGGTCGTGTTGAACTTGCACGGCGAAGAGTCACCCCTCATCGCCTTGGGAGCAGGTCCCTGGGCCCCCAACAGCTCCCCAAAAGCCCCCCCAGATCCACAAGCACTTCCTGGGAGCACAGATGTGCTGGAATGCTGTCCGGGGCCACCTGAGCCAAAGGGGTTTCCATCAAAGCAACTTACGTGCTAGCGATCCGCTTCAGCAGCTTCTTCACCCAAGGGGCCTCAGGATTCACACACACCTTCGCTCCGGCCTTTAGCTTGATTCTGAAACACAAGGAGAGCTCCTGAGCATTCCCATCCCCTCCAAAAGGCAGGGATTCGAGCAGCCAGAGGTGACAGGCAAGACTCGACTTCCACGCACGGCGCCACAGAAAGTGGCCAGAGACAGAGGAAGCCATGGGATGGAACAAGGAAAATACAACGTGTTCCTGTGCAAAGTGGAGACTTGAAGCCCAGAACACTGTTCAAAGACAGTTTTTTTCTGGAGATTTACAAATGTATCAGCACAGAGCAGTTAAAGAATTCTGGGAAAATTACTTACGGCTCAGTGTCTAAGGATGTGATCCCCCCAAGCTACAAACACCCCCCACTCCAGCCCGCTCCCTGCTAAGCACAACATGAGGAAATCATGCTTTCCCTGGCTGGAAAGGTTCCTTTGGGGTCCCCTGGAGGGCATTTCCACACCTGATATTTCCCAGGGAGTGAGCCAGCAGCAGGTGAGTTTTGCAGCAAGGCAGCAGAGCAGCGGGACAGCAGCAGAAGCAGAGCACTTACATGATCTCCGTGCGCCTGCAGGTGCTGCCCACAGGCCTTATCTCAATGCTCTCGAATTTATTGGGACTAATGAATGCCGAGGTCGTCTTGGCACACCTGCAGCTCAGGTTCCCGTTCCCCTCCAGGATGGCTGGGAGAAAGAGAAGGGGGTGACTTAGAGAGGCAAACAGCGCTGTGAGCAATGCAGCAACTCCAAGGGGAAGTTTCCCTTTCCATGTTTTCACTGGCAGCACCGCAGGCACCACAGCGGGAAGCTGTGCCTCAGTTCCCTGCTCCCACACAGCTCCTGAAAGCTCAACCTGGCCCGGGCAAAGGACGGTCACACTTTTTCCCTGGCTAAACAGGAAGGAAGATCCCAGTCTCCTCCAGCCCCTGGATGCTGGTGGTGCTCACACCCAGGAGCTGACAGCAAAGCCGCCCAGAGCTCACCTGTGTGGGCTGAATGGGACATCACCAGCAGCAGCAGGAGCAGCAGCCAGGGCAGCACAGGGGCTCCCATCCCTACCCCAGCCGGCCCTCGCATCCTCACGGCAGGACCGGCCCCGCAGACGCTCTGGGGAGCCGGAGGAGCAACACCCCTATTTATTCAGGAGGGTCACGCTCCGGCACAGGCACAAGGTTCACACTTGGGCAGCCAACACCCAGCCAGCAGAGCGTGGAGAGGGGTGACATCATTTCTCGGGTGCTCCCACGGCCAGCTCGGAGGCTGAATTGACATTATCGATCAAGCCCAGCCAGTGGGGCGCGCGTTTGGAGTCCCCACACGCCCTTTCTGTGCTCCCATCACCCTTCAATCCCTTGAGCATTTACCTCTCAACCACACAAAAAAGCCCAGAATAAAACCAGAGCACAAGCCCTGACTACGCAAGGGGGTTTTCAATGCATTCAGATATTTACATATTTCTTTGTTAGGGCTGTATTTCCCCCACACTATTTTTGCTGCCTCTTTTTTTCAGCCCAAAACGCCTCACTGTGGAAAAAAGAGCCAAGATCTCTGCTCTGTCCTCACTCAGACCCTTCAAATCTCGTGCTTGGCTGGACCAGTAGCACACCCAGGGTGGCCACAGCTTCATCCCATGCCCTTGGATGTCAATGGGACGGGGCCTGCCCTGAATAAAGTCAGTGAAGTCACCAGCCGGGAAGCAAAAGGGGAAGGGGACAGGCAGGGAGGAAGGAAGAGGGCAGAAGAAAAGTGATGTGGTTTCTGTGATAATGTTGTAATTTGGAGCTTTCAAAACGCATCAGCATTTTATATAGTAGCAAAATGGTAAATTTAAAAAAAGGAAAAAAAAAGGCTTTCGCTCAAGCTACTCAAGTCTCTCTGAAAAAATCAGGTTTTTCCTCTGAGATAGGTGCAAAAGTCTTGTGAAGACCTTGTTCAAGAGATCCAAACCAGATGGTGAAGTTTAACTCCCTGCGCACCAGGGTCACAGAGAGGCCAGGGAAAATTTCCATGAGCTACTCCCCAAGTCCTACAGAGGGAACGAGCACCTTGCTGTCACAGCTGTGACAAAGGACTTGGCCTTAAAACTGGCTTTTGTTCCATCCTTTCAGATTTAAATTCCCTTGCAGAGAGTTACTAGAAGCCCAGCCCAGGACTGGTTTTGCTGGGTTGTTGAAGAGTTCTCCCAGGAAGAAATGGTGGGGAAGGCAGCGATTTACCGGGAGACGTGACCAGTCACCTACACAGACTGCTGTGGAAGCACAAAGGAGAGCTCAAAACCTCTCTGGGTGGGAAATATAGGTGGAGGCAGCCAGAAAGGACAACTCGACTGCCATCCTGGGGTTTCTGGATCGGCCCAGTGGTTTTGATGGATACCAGGAATTCGGAGGAGTGGCCCTCATATGTTGATGTGTGGCCTCATCCTGCCCAGCATCAACTGCAACACGTATGAAATACCCTCACAGCTTCTCTGTTTTCTGCAGCAGCTGCACCTTTGCAGCCAAGGCTATTAATTTTAGTCATTTTTTATCTTGCTTTTATTAGATTTTTATCGATTTTTTTTACCCCTCAGCTGAATCCATCCTGTGGTACCTAAATCACAGCCAAAATTTTTTTCGGCCCACCCCTCCTTTCCCCACAATTCACAGAGCTCCTTGAAGGAGAAAGAAAAAAAGCTGTGGGGTTTGGGTTTTTCTTTAAATTATCCCTCCAAAAACCCCAACCACAGTGAATCTTCATCGCTGTGGTTTATGGTCTATCACCTGCTTCAAAGACAGAGATGCCTCCTGCTGAAACCCACACCTATTTCAGCCTCGGTGCGAGAGCACCAGAATTAGCCAAAACATAACGAAATCAGTCCAAAATTAGGCTGGCCGAGAGACCTGCTGAGCTCACTGTCACTTTTTGTCTTCAGGCAAAGGAGAACAGACTTGCTGGTGATGCAGCATGAGGACAGAAAACTAATTTTTGGAGACAGCAAAGAGGTGACACCTCTGCAGGCAGGTGAGAAACCTGCCACAGGCACCTTTAAAAGGATTAGGTCTGCTCCAGGGCCAACCACAGGGAATATGGCAAGCTCTGAAAGAGACGGGATAAGGAAGAGGGAGAAAGGCTCAAAGCAAGAACAAGAGAAACTCAGGATAACGTTAAGAGCTGGGGATTTGACATTCCTGCCTCCCTGGTCCATCCCAAGCCACAGGACCTCTGTGGAGCATCTTTCTGCTGAAGGCAAAGCTGAGCAGCACATCTTGAGCAGCCACCCAGCCCAGGAGCCCAGGGGCACTTTTTGGGACATCCCAGGCCACCCCAGAGATGCAAATGGCACCGAGCAAGCACAGGAGAAAATCCCCCGCACTGCTGTGCCAACTTGCCCTAGAAAAGCACCGCGGAGAACACCCCACAGCCCTCCCGGGCTCTCCGTTTGTCATCCCGAAACGCCGAGCCGAGGAGCGCCGTCATTCCCCCCGGAATCACCAGCACGGGTGATGCGAGGCAGGAACGAGAGCCCAGGGCTTTCCCAGCCAGTGCCCCCCGAGCCCGTGGGGCCCGGCTCCCCTCCCCACACATTTGCATGTGGGGCAGGAACCCGTCTAGACGCCGCAGGTGCCGCGGAGGGAGCGGGCGCCCTTGGGGATTTGCACTGGGGCCATGGGGATGGTGATGGCTCGACGCCTTTGCCACGGGAGCAACGGGATGGTGAGGGACCTGGAGATGGGCTGGGAGGGAAGGGAGCCAAGGAAGGGCATGTGGGGGCACTGGAAGCCAGCTGTAGATGTGGCTGCTCTCATGGCCACCTCAACCCGGTGTTCCCCCCATCTCCTCTGGCTCTCAGCGCTTCCTCCTCGGGGCAGTCAAAAAGCAATCCAGGCCCATTCACAGCAGCTGAACATGCTCCTGGAAACTCCTCCAGCTGGATCTTGTATACACAGGATGGGGAGTTTCCACCGAACCCAAAGGCAACCGCCCGCAACAACCCCTAGCACTCTCCCCTGGAATACAAAGAGGATGCAGCGACTGGAAAAGGGAATCAGACCCCGGGACTGCCAGGATACAGAGGGAGTCACACAAGCTTTCATAGCTGGACCTCTCTACACGTGACAAGGACCAAAGAGACACCCCAAGTGCGACAAATACAACAAAGATGGTCTGCAGGTTCATTTCCCCTCCATACTCCAGAGGGAGCAGCCTCCTGCTTTCTGGAGCACCAGAATTATATCCTATTTGGGCAACCTATTTAGGCAGACACTTCGCAACAGTCCCAAGAGTGTTACAGCAGAGTCTCCTCCCCTTCTCCTTTCAGTTTGACATCTTGATAAATGCAGCTACAAGTTTGGTTGAACATGTTCTATTTTTCCAATTATTAGTGGCTTCCATTTTAGCTGAGCCCGTAATTAAGCTGTCTCCACATTACTCGGCTTGCAGAATAACCCAGAGTCCTTATTTTGATTAACACCCACTTAATGCTTCGAGGCCTTTCCTTATCCTCTCTACGCCAGGTGTCTCCCCACTTGTTCTTCCCTTGGGGAAGACGCTTTCCCCACATTTCACCCACAAGCCACCATAGGAGTAGCTGCATTCAAAAAAACCCCAAGGCAAGAGCAACTGCTCTCCAGCAGCAAGTACAAGCGCACATGGCAAGGAGGGGAAATCCAGGTCTTCACTGAGAAGGAAGCTGCAATAAGAGTGTTTTCTGGGGAAACCAGCAGCCCCCCCCCCCTCGCTTGGAAAGCCCCTTCTCAAGCTTTTCTCTTGAACCCAGCACCCCTTGAGTCAGCACTTTGGGCACCAGAGCCTTGCACTCCGAGATGCTCTCAGAGGGGACAGAGAAACTCGAGCCCAGCTTCTGCAGAGGGCATAAAGTCTCAGCAGGAATTGATACTAAAAAGGAGGTGTCTTGGGCTAAAATAATCCACTTCAGGTTTGGGGGATGGTAAAAGGAAAGGGGGGTCAAGCACACAAATCATGTGAGGCTGAGAGGTCAGCAAGCTCCGCCGGGTGAAAATGGGGAGAGAGATGAAAGGGCAGCACACAGGGAGAGAAGAAAGGCTTTGGGAGACACGTGAAAGCGAAACCAAGAAGCACAAAGCCATAAAAACCATGAAATCTGCTTTGATCTTTCCTCAGCTTTTATCTCGCTCCTCACTTACAACGCACACCCTGAAAACTAATAAGGCCTAAATTAGAGTCGGGTCTGTCGCAGGGCTGGATCCACAGTGTCCCTGAAGGTGTTTGGGCATCTCCCCTGCCTTCCACACCCCACCCTGCCCACCCCTCACAAGCACAACTAGAGCATCCCCTGGCTTGAGGTTTTCTTGTGTGAGGAAGGTGCCTCATCCCAAATCCGAAGCCTCCCGTCCTTGCTGGCCCCGCGGGAACGGGGAGCGAGGGAAAAGCAGGTTTTTAGCTAACAGACTGATTTTTTTCAGGGTCATGCATCGAGGGAGCTGGTCCAGCGAGTGCAGCTGGGGGACCACTAGAGAGCAGCAGACACCTGTTTTGCTGATGGGAGCCGAGCAAGGGAAGACAGAGTGAGAAGAGACTTCCAGCCAGGCTTTCTGCCCAAGCATCCAGAAAGTCAGCAAAGGATCACAGTCCAAGGTGAGTGGCCGTACAGAAAAAAGGTTAAATCTTGGCACATGTTACATGGGCCTGCTCTCATCACAGAGGTGGGGTTTTCCCCCCTTGAAAAGGCAGCTTCCAGGAGTATTTCCCAGGTTTTTTTCCCCCAGTTTGCAATTTCTGCTCATGACTGTGGTTCCAAGAGTGCACAAAGAGTGGGCTGCCCAAGGAGTGGGCATGGAGATGGGATGCAGCCAAGAAAGACCAAGAGAGTGGGTGCTGGGGTAGGAATGGACAGAGGAAACTCAGACCTGGGGAAGGACAGGGAAGGCAGGAGGAGGTGAGATGAAAGGAGGGCTTCCTCCTCTCCCAAAACACACAGGTTGGTGCTCTTTGCTCAATTCCCAGGCAGGAGCACTAGCAGAACTGGCTTGTCTTGATGTTCTGCAGCAAAGCAGAGTTTAGGGGAGGTTTTTGGGTGGGGAGAGGCAGAGAGGCAACCTGGAAATCTAGAAATGCAGGTTAGACCCTGCAGACCCTGCAGCAAAGCAGAGGGACCTTTGTCTAAGGGAGGATGGAGGAAGACACTGCCCAGATCACCCTGAAAGATGAGGAGGAGGAGTAGGACAGGGAGATAGGTACACCCAGTCTCCTGGGGGACCGGATGAATCCTACATCACTCCCATTTTTCCAGCTCCAGAGACTGCCAGAGGCATGAAGGTGCAATGCCTTTTTAGCATGTGTGCCCTGGCTCTATTCCCAGCTAGAAAGCCGTGAGGTTAAGTACTCCTAGGCTGAGACAGGGGCCTCACTGTTCATGCTGCACACCTGGAAACAGCTGGAAGCCAGCATGGCAGCCAAGAAACACAGAGGCTGAGGCTTCCCACTGGGAGCAGCTGGAGAACTGCAGAGCAGGCTGCCTGCTTCCAGCACCCCCGTGATCTCACCCTGTTCCTGGGAGAGCACACATTTGGGGTCTCTTTCTGGAGTCCCAAAGAGGAGTCATAGTGGGATCCAGGTTTAGGGGAGCTTAAAGCAAACTTTTCTCCTCATTTCTCCTGGGTTTTGGCTTGTAAGGGAGTTCTGAGTCTCACAGACACGCTTCCCCCAAGGCACTGTTGGATGCTGATTTGCTGAAAGGTAACACAGGGGCCAGCCTGCAGTGCCAGAATTCCAGAGAGGAAAGATGAAGGAGGGGAGAGACTGTGGAATGAGGCAGCATTTTCCCCAGGGTTTGGGCAAACTGTTCCCCAGGAAGCATGCAGCCCTGGGGAGTGATAAAACCAGCCTGTCTGACAGTTATGTCCGAGCCTGGCTTTTCCTGTCTGGTAGAGCTGCTTATCATTCCAGCTGGAGGGGAGCCACACTGGGAAAGCCACCCCATGGGACCGGAGGGCATTCAGCTGCTCCCTGGAGAGCTACCCCACGGCTTCAAGGGAGAGTGGATAAAATGCATTTCCACGCCAAACATCTTCAAAACTCAGGATTTTTAATACTTGGGCAGTAACAGCCAACACAAACCAAAGCTTTGAGTCTACCCCACTGCTTCAGTGCCCCTCCAGTGCTGGCAGCCAGCTGCACTGGGCCCTGCCTGGTTCAAGTTGTCACGCTGAAGGAAATGATGTTCATCTGCCCTAAACTGACATGCAGGGGACTGAGAGGCCAAGAGCAACACAGCAGTGTGATTCACAGCACAGCTCCCTCGAGCCCTGCCTCACCCAGTGTCCTCTGTGCTGTTCAATCAGCCTGGGGAAGTGTTTAAAGGTCACGGCGCTAAATGCCATCCAAGTAGTTTTGCTCCTCCTCCGACTGTATCAGCCCCAGGATTGTGCCTGCCCTGCTCCAGGCAAGGAGAGGAAAGCTGCTGCATCCTGCCTTTGATGCCACGGGGTGTCTGATGATGTGCAGGAGGGCACACAGCCCCTACCCCAGCTCTCACACAGCTCCTGCTCCAAGGCCAGTCACACCCCTGTGCCACCTCCCACCTCCTCACAGGTAATGCCACAGCTATTTGCCCTACCCAGCTGATATTTCCTCAGTTTCTGAGCTGTTTTCTGAATTGCTCCAGCTATCAGGGTGTTTGCATAAACAGCAGCACACTCACACCTTCCCTCCCCAGCCTCTCCTCAGGTTAGTCACCGTTCTGCCTAACCTCAGACTAACCTGCAGGCAGGAGCCCACGTTTCCACCACACCTACAGAAAAAACCTTCTTTGGAGGTACACGTAACCAGAGCAAGTTCTTGCATTCCAGGGCCACAACAGAAGCACAAACAGCCACTTGTACATGAAATCACAGAAAGGTTTAGTTTGGAAGGGACCTTAAAAGTCATCCAGTTCCACTCTGTGCCATGGCAGGGACACCTTCTACTATCCCAGGTTGCTCCAAGCCCCATCCAGCCTGGCCTTGGGCACTGCCAGGGATGGGAGAGCCACGACTTCAAGTCACAAGTACTTAAAAAGGGAGTAAAAACACTGTCCTAACCCCAGACCTGTGTTCTGTAGGCAGTGTTTTCACTGGGGAACCTTGGTGTGGAAAAAGCAGCATCCTTCCTCCACTCAGTCTCTCCTAATTCCTCTACTTCCATCATGACAAGACTGGTCAGGCAAGAGAAATCACACAGTTCTCCCCAAAAAGAACAAACAAGAAAAATCGTGCACCCCTCCCCAGAAATAAAAACCCAGCAGAAACAAGACATAAGCAGCCCAAAGGGTTGTTGCAGCAGCTTCCCTACAGGGTAACAGCTGCTGTCCCCATTTCAACTTCATTAGGGAAAACAGTCTCCTCCCTTAAGAACCCCTTTTCCACCCCTTAGAAAACTGCTCTGTTGGTAGAGAACTCTCTGACAAAGAATAAATTTCAACTCAGCTCCTTCCAAGACAAGTTGCACTGACACCAGGCACTGCCTGACAACACCTTGACAAGACAAAGGCTCCCCACTGTGTAGAGACTTCTACTTGCATCCTAAAGGAGGTGAGGAGACAGCACATTTCTGTGAAATAAAAAGTTCCTGTCCCAGTTCAATGGGAGCCACCAGCACAAACTACTAGTAAAATAATTGGAAAAGCTGTGTGTACTTACACAGGGAAGTCAGACTGCTGGAGGAGCAATGAAGAAAGAGCCCTGTTCCCTCTGCAGCCAAATTGTGCTTCCCAGGCTCGCTAAGAAACCTGGCACTGGGTCTCCTGCCACGAGCAGGAAGCTGCAGGGGAGTCTCATCACCTGGGCTCAGCCAGGAACTGCCCAATGCCTTGTAAAGCATTCCCACCTGGGGAGGCTGAGTGCGGGGGCAGCTTGTTTGGGTGCCTTCCTGGTGATGGGCAGCAGGAGGAGATGGGAAAGAGAGAATATCCATGACATTTTACACACTGGGTCATTTCCTAAAGGCTTCTGCCATCCCCCGTCAAAGGTCTCAGTAAAATCACAGCTGCCTGCACAGGCACAGGAGTTCCCTGTCCTTTATGTCCCACTGCTCTCTCCCCTCTTTGTGGCAGAGCTTTTTAGCACGTGCCAATCCCTCAAGTCAGAAAGTAGCTTAACATCAAATTTGTGCCCAAGGAGCCAAAAAATCCAGGATTAACAGGCTCTCCCCTCTCCTCTCCTCCTGCTTCCACACTCCCAGTGACCCATTTTACACAGCCCTGAGGGCTGCAGGGGCTCTGCAGCCAGACTTCTCCTAGTGGTTGGGATTTCCACACAGCCAGCCTTGAGCCTGTTTTTCCCTAATCACGATAAAGAGGATACAGACTGCAGAAGGGGTAGTTTCTGACAGTTCCAGCTGCTTTGTGGCAGGTTACCCAGGACAGAATCGGTGAGAAACAGAGACAAGAGCTCAGAAAAGCAATTAAAACCCACATTAAGCACTGAAAACTGCCCTTATTGACACCTAGAGAAAGCTATAGCAAGGTTTTGGGAGGAGAAGCCCTCCTACAGGATTAGTCCTGTGCACAATCTCCCTCTCCAGCCTTGGACTGCCAGCCTGGGGTCACGGATCCTCCATCCACAGGGCAATAAATACCCCAGAGAAAGGGTTAAAACAATCCCCTGACAGCCTGCACGTAGGGGCTTGTGGAGCCTCCAGCACCCTGCAGGCTGCCTTGAAAACCTCTGTCCTGGATGATTTATGCATCAGGGGGGTTCTTTCCCCCACACACACACACCAATCTCCTTATTTGCAGGTTGTTTCCATCTGTGGAAGTTTCCTTTCTGCTGGTGCTATTGAAGCTGAACCCCAGGGAGAGGCTGATTGCCATCAAGTCCCCTACAAAGCCATTTCTCTCAGCCTCCAGTGCCTTCCTACCATTTCTCCTCTACATGAGAGCATTTCCCTGCCATTTCCCATCAATTCCACACACAAAAAAAAACATTCCCCCGAGCTTTCTCTCACCTCTCTTCATTTCCACCCAGCCTTATTGTCGCCCTCAATTTACATGCCTTTATATTCTATAGAATATCTGTAATCTTTGTAAGGCACTCCAAGCATTTTGAGAGTATCAGAGCACTTGCAGGGATATTAATTGTCCTGAGCTCTTACTCAGAGGGGCATGGAAATGCTATCGCAGGGTTCAAGTGAGCGAGCACACTCAGATACCTTTCCAAATGTGCTTGGAATAGTTTATTTTCAGGCCTTTAATGGGAAAATCATATACACAGAATCTGACTTTCTTCCTCTAGGAGGGCAGGGAAATGAGTTCTCCTAAGCCCCCATTTCCTTGGAATTGTGCTCCAGCCTGGATCCTCCTCCCTGCACGTACAATCAGCATGACTAGCCAGCTCTAAAAGTGCCTGTGACTAAAGATAAAATGGTCAAAGATTCTCCATCTCACACCTTGTGATCTCGCCTTCTATCTGCCTGCTCACAGCTTGCTGCTAAGACACAGGGTCTGGCCAATTACTCCTGGCTCAATCTACTGCAGGGTATTTCCACTTCTGAAATGGAAATTAAGAGGCTGGCCCAGGATCCAAGCGTGGATTTGAATTTCAGACTTCCTGAAGTTCAGGAGCGTTCCGGCTTGGTTCTCATTTAGCCCACAGTAATAGGGGACAACTTTGCCTGCCTGTTTTCAAAAACCTGTGACTGGAGATAAGAACTTGCTGGGGAGAACATTTGCAAAGCTCAGGTGTTGATGAGGTATTTCATATCCAAAGTCTCCCCTCTGGGATCACCCCAAGGATGTACAAGACCCGAGTTTCAGAGCTCATAAACCTCTCCAGCTCCTTCAGAAAGCAGAGGCAGATGGAGACATTCAGGTACTGGAAAAATCACCCTCCCTGCACACACAGCTGGAAAAGTGTTGCTCCAGCTTGGCATCCAAACAGCCTCCCTAGTTCTCCTCTGCCTCCTGAGGCTGTTTGAGGCACGGGCAAGAGGAAGGACAGGAGAGCGGGTGCTGATGTCAGCTACTTGAGAGAGGACTTTGATCCCCAGGGCACCTCCGAGGAGCAAGGCACTTCGCAAAGCCTTTCATTTGCCTCTTATGTAACATTAAGGCACAGAGCACAGCACTTGAGGGATGACAGAGAATAGTCATGTACTATTGCTTACTAAAAAGTTATCCCCTGCTCCCAGCCCCAGAAATGATGCCAGAAGGTATAAAGTGATCACAGAGCAACGATCTCGAGCCACGACCAGCACAGGCTGAAGTGCCCCACGAGCTGCACAGTCTAAAAGACAGGCCTGGAAGGACCTAAAGGAAGCAATAGCATAAAAGCTTTGGCCCCAGCAAAGCAGAAAATGATTTCTGACCAGAGCCAGCATGGCTTTAACCCTCTGAGGACTCAGAGCTGTACAGAAGAGTCCAGCCCCTGACTTTCAGGTGGACCTGGGTGAATCCCAGGGGCATTCCGAAGGCAGGCAACTGTGGGAAAAGCCCGTTAAACAGAGCAGGAGAGCCAGGAAATTCCCCATGACACAAAGTCCCGTTCTGACAACTGTGGCAGTGCTGAAACCCCTCCAGAGAAACCCTGCTTAAAATGCACATCAGCACAGCCTAACTGGGAGTTTCTTTACCAGCCAAGCCTGCAGCTGCTTCCCGCAGAAAGGCAGAGCCATCCCAGCCTTTTGTGCCGGGCACTGCACGCCAGTCTGAGCTGTAACAGCTGTCCAGCACTCAGCTAAGTATGAATAAACATGTGGCACCTTATCTGACTGTGCCTCCCTGGCTGCCTGCCGGGGTAAGGAGCGCAGGTTTTTCCCACTGAAGCAGAAATCCATGTTTTCACAGGCATTAGGAGCCACACAGCGTCCCTGCACAGGGATCACGGGAGGACGCATCATCACCTGGCTTGATCTTAAAGAAAACACCCTGAGAACTGACGTGGAATTACAGAGTGCAAGAGTGAATCCCTAAAGGGCTTGTGGGAACATTCCAACAGCTATTCCAGTGGCGATGGGAGGCTGTGGAGGTAACCAGTCCAAGAGAACACAATGAAACCCAATTCCTTCAGAGGAGCCACGTTTGAAATCCCAGCTGGTACAGGGAGCTCACACTGCATTTACAGCACAGGGCGTGGGGGTTTCCTGATTGCCCAGGCAGGATGAGGGTGGCAGGATCACACTGAGTGGAAGAATAAAAGCTCAGGAAAGCACAAGGCATCAAAGAGATGGCTTCTGGATGCACTGTGCCAGCATCTCGGGCAAACACTTGGCACCTAAACCACGCCCAGCTTTGGATCATCTGTGGCACAAACCGACCTTGGCTTTTGTCACCCTGCCAGCAGGACAAAGCCAGGGATCACTCCAGTCCTCTGCTCCCTAACGGAGTTAATAATTGAGCTCTGCATGCAAAAGGCTTCCTGGATCCCTGACTCAGCCACTGCACATGACGGGACTGCTATTTAGACCACAGTCATGCTCTCCAAAGTTCCTGGGAGACTTGGGATTATAAATTGCACTCTAACCTTTGAAACACTTCCCCCAGAGCTACAGGAAATCCTGGGAGAAGAAGCCTAGAGGCCCTTGCAAAGCCAGCAGTCTGCAGGCCCTGCTTCCTCACGGGCCCTCACACATCCCACCTTCCCACAAGGGTTCAGCTGACTTATCCTTGACAACCGGGAGCTGCAGCAAGGAGCTAATTCCAGCTATTCCTGGCTTTGTTCTGCCGAGGGGGAACAAAGGAAGAGAGAGATTCTGGAATACACAGAGGGTCAGGGAGGAAGCGTGTGACAAAGGAAGGAGCTGCGTTTGCCTTCCTAGGCCCAGGACAAAATCTCCCACCACAGGGTTATCCTTGACTTCACGGGGTGGGAATGAAGCCAGATCCGGGCGCTCTGGAAATCCCATCACAACTGTTCCCTTCATTTGGATGTTTCAGGGTGTTCACGTCCCTGATGAAGACCGACTTGCTTCAGCCAAAGAAAACCCCACCAGCGCTCTTTGAAGGGGAAATTAAATGCTTCATTAATTCAAAAATGGTCGGGATTTGCAAATCAGAACCAGAACGTACAGGTCTAGAGGCAAGATTACTAATAATTCATGAGCAAAATGCTATGTTTATGCAACACTAAGGATGAGATTTTAATTGCTTATTACTCTAATTGATTTCATTCAGTTGTTATGGCAACTTTCTCCTTTTAGTAGGTGCATTACACCAGGCACAGGCTTAGGCCAGGAGCATGGCAATGTGACATGCCACGGCTGCAACGTGCAGTTTAAAATTAATTATTCTCATTATCCACTGAGCATTTACTCAGTCACGTTTTGCTGGGCTTCAAAGCCATGGCAGCCAAGTGGGATCAAGAGAATAACTTTGTTAGTCCAAGAAATGGCCTGAGATCACGAGGCAGCCCTGATGTTCACATCAACTGTTCCCTTGACTCTGTGTTTCAGCCTTTCATGCCACAGCCAGGCACGGAGTGCTCTAAGCTCTGACAGGAGCATCCTTCTTACCCCATCAGAAAAGGAGGAGGAGCTGTTGAAGACCAGGCTCTGAACACAGTGACTGATGTATTGTGAGTGCTTTATTGCTCCGTGTCACTTGTTATATGTCACCGAGCGGTGGGGAAGTCAAGCTCCCTGTTTAAAAGGCCATTATCATTATTTAATTATGGAATGACAATTCACCAGGAACAGAAGTGACTCCACTGCTGAGCCCTTGTGGCCCAGTCCAGCCCCAGGAGAGCAGCAGGATGGCATCCCAAGATCCTCTCAGGAACTCACATGAACCTTCAGCTCTACACTTCCAACAGGGAATCACGTCCCAGAACCCAGACACACCTGGAGCTCTCCCAGGGGATGGCTTTCCCCACAGCAACAGGCACCTTGGCCCCCCCAAACCAGTCTTACTGACAAGGCACTTATGAAAACGAGCCCGTGTTTCAGCTCTGGAGGCTGCGAGCCTTCCAAGTCCCACCACGTGGTACAAGCAAGCCCCACACAGCATTTCAAAGCCATGCACACCTCTGCTATTAGAGACAGGCAAAACAAGCCCCAAAAGCCCCGTTCTTTGAAGGAAGCCAGGCAAACCCCCTCAGAGGGATCCACAGCTATCTGACCCGGCAAAAATCAAAGCCGAGCCTAAATCATCCAACCATATTCTGAAACCTAAATTACCTCCACAGAAGCGAACCTGATGACGTTCCTCCGAGCCAGGATGAACTTGAAAGGGGCTGAACGGCACCCCTCGAGCTCCATGAATCTCCCAGGCTGTGCAAACCCCAGGGGATTGCCCTGGGATTGCTGCCTCCCTTCCCAGAGCCCACCCACGCAGCACACGCTGCTGAGCGGGGCTGCTCTGAGCTGACCCAAGTGGGCTCCTTTGAAGTGGAAGGCGAACGTGTCTTTCATGTTCAAAGCAGTCACAACACACAGAGAGCAACCAGAGCTCTGAAAACAGGGGAGATGAGCACTGGCAAGAGGAACAATCCCACTCTGCAATCAGCTCTCAGTGGGGTGGTGTGATTTACTAGCCAGGAGGGATTTTCACACACAGCAACTCGTGCCAAGTGTCCATCCCTCACCTGCTGCATGGGGGAAGTGAGAACTCTTGTAAGTGTATTCCTGTATTTAAAAAACAGCTATGAAAGGCCAGGAAGCAAATAAACTCAGATTTCCCTTGGCAGACAAGATTCCCAGCCAGTACTGCAGGCTCTCCTCTGGCTTTGCCAGCTGCTTAGTAGGACTCCTGAGGAAGAAGCTGGAATCCAGCTGCAGGATCTCACACCCTGCACAGCACTAAAAAAGGAAGCCAAAACCCTCAAGCAACCGGCCACCACTCAGAGCAGTTAACAAATACAGCACTTGGTTTATTTTTGTTCTCAACTGCAACAAGACTCAGGAGGTTCCTTAGCCCAGGACTCCTGAAGGGAGCAGAGACTTGCAGCAAGAAGTCTTCAGAGGTACAGTATTCATATCATACAGAGTACACAATAAATTACTATCTACATGCCACAGACCTACAAAAAGTTACATACAATGTAAAAAAATACAGTATTTTCTGCTCGGTTTTTTCGTTTTAAATTTTTTTTCTGTACATTTTTTTAATTTACATTTTCATATACATTTTTTGTAAACTTTTTTTTTTGTGTGTGTTTTTAGAAAACTGAAATCACATAACAGTTATGGACTTACACAGCATCACTCTCACCTTTCTAAAGCAACGCTTGCACCTACGGAACAGCTTTTAGCTTGTTTGCTCCTTCATTTCTACTTTGGCACCACCACCACAACCTCACAGCGTTATTCTGAGCTCCTTTAACCCGCTTCAGCCACGTTCTCACCATGGAGAAACACCACCACACTTCAGTTTGTGCTTTGATAACAAGGTTCAGAGGAGAAACCGTTACATCAACTACTTCACCATCACATTTACCTGATATCACTGCATAATACCAACTGCTCCTGCACTAACTGCTTCACATCAGCATGCAAACAAGTCTGATTATGACTCAATCAATAACATGAATATACTGAAAAACAACTACAAGGGTTAAATATTCAAAGGAATGTAGACTTAGCAAGGTTTACCATGTTAAGAAGTCTAAGCTAATAGCATGGATTGACATGTTAGGATTTGAAACACACTGAAGTATACAATGTGGATTTCAGTGTAAAAAACAGCTGTAGTAAAGGAAACATGAAGTTACTCCTGGCCACGCGCTTTGTACTGTCTCATAGTGAGAACTATATTGACTAGAAACCTCCTCCTTACCACACATACTCCTGGTGTGAAATAGGGATCCCTGAAGTTTATAAAAGCCAAGCTTCAAAAATTGCTACTTGGAGTATGCAACTCAAAGACCCTGCTGAAAAGGAAAAGCTGTTTCAGTGTCTGGCCCACTGGGGAGCAGATCACTCCAGCCTGGCACTATGGACACACGCCACTCCACAGAACCTGCTCAGCCAGCTGCATCGAATCCCAGAACAGCAAGCACTGCAGGTGCCCTCAGGAGGGACTGCAGGCCAGCCTCCTGCTCCAAGCAGGGTCACAGCTGAATTCAAGCCAAGCTTGGGGGTTTGTCATGTCCAATCCCAAGAATATCCCAGGACAAGGACTGTACAGCCCCTCTAGGGCCACTCCCATGCCTGGCTGTCTCCATGGAGCACATTTTTCCCCCTTAACCCAGAGCTTCACACCTGAATTTCAGCTCCTGCTCCATGCTTCTCAGTCAAGACCCTGAAACCAGCTCAGGTGTTGAGCTGCTGGGGGTTTTGGACCACCAGGTACAGGACTACATTCATGGCTGTTGACAACAGAACTATACAAGAACCTTTTCTTTTTTTTTTTTGCTGATCTGGGGACCTGAAAGAATTATTTCTAAATTCCTTAAAATTACAACAAGAAAAACCAAGGCAGGCATTGAAAGCATTGATATACCACAGCAACTCTTTGCCTTTATACAGTTTACAGATTACCACCTCATTTATTATTGCCAAAAGACTCTATGGTGCATTGGAAAGCTCACCCTAATACAATCCAGACTTAATGCTAAGACCGGCAGCTGAGAGTTTGCCACTTGGGTTTAGGTTTGAGTTCAAAGAAGAAGGAGCCTTCCAGATCACTCGGGGGAGAACTGCTCAGGCTTTCCTCCCCGCTACTCATGTCTTCACAGGAGTCTTCACTGGAAGGAACAGTGGGAAAGGTCATTGTAACAGGGCCTACTGAGGGGGTGCTGCAGGGAAAGGAGAACCCCCAGCGAAGTAAGGGGGTGGTGGGAGTCGTACCAACCTCTGGCTCCCGTTGAAACACCCCCCCTCTGGGATGGTTGGCAGCTCGGGAACGCTGTAGTAGCTGTTCTGGAGGTTCTGGGCCGTACGCCTGGAAACGATCCACACCAGCTTCCTGTGATCGGGCTTGCAGCACTCAGGAGAGGAGTAATCTGCCAGGCATTTCGAGACCAGCTCCCGCCAGTACAGCAGGTCACTGTCACTTATCTGAAAGGGGGAAAAACAAAGCACTTAGTTAGTCTGTTACATGCGGGCTCTGCGGATAACCCCTCCCTCCAGCTGGCCTCCTTGGGAGAATCACCAGTCCAGAGAGTGAGTCACGTTTGAAGGTGAACTCCCACCAACACCTACACACCTCCCAGACAGGCCACGGTCAGGTCTGAGTCGACAGTGTGCCTGTCAGTTGTTGTTAACATTTCCATTATCACTTCCAAAGGAGAAACGAAACGAAGGTTATTCCATTTTAAAAGGGAATGAAAAATTTTAGCATTCCCTTTTAAACTGGAGTAATACTGTAATTGAAGGAACTACTTCCACCCCTCGAGAGACCGAGGTTGTTCCACTGTTGTTCACACCCAACCATCCTCTGGGGGAAGAGCTTTCCCCAGTATCCATCCTAAACCTCCCGACACAGCTCCATGCTATTCCCTCTGGTCCAGTTATTCAGGCAAAAATAACCTGCCCAGCAGTCCCACGAACAGACTGGAAGTTTCTCCAGAACACACAGCCAGAGCTGTACAAGTTCAGTCAGCTGCTTGCTAAAGCATGCACTGTACAGGCACAGGGTCAGCAGTTCTCCTGCTTTTATACATTTAAGCTCATTTTTTAATTGTTTCCTCCAGCTGATGCCAAACTGAACCTGTAAATTCACATCTAGGGGCCCTTTTAAGGGTAAACGTAAATGAAACATCATCCATCACTAAGTGTCAGCCCCCACACCTGGAAAACAATCCACTGAAAATACTGACCTTCGAATGCTTCTGAACACGCAGAAGGATCTCCAGCAGCTCAACAGATTTCAACATCTGAACTTCCAGAGTAAGAAGGCACAAGGCCAAGACAGATGGCTAAAAAGGACAAGAAAACAGCACTCAGTGCAACAGGAACCATAAACCCACCCCCAAGTCCAACAAAACTACTTCTACTTACTTTTGCTTTAGAGAAGACCAGACGGCAGTTGCAAGCTTTTAGCTGTGCTTCCAGCTTGTCCAGATTCAATACTTCTTTCCTGTGAGACACCCAAGAGAAGGTGGATCAACAAGCATTCCCTCATCAGGAAGTAAAAACTACACAGCTGCCTCCTGCACAGCCAGCGCTGTGATCGTTTAGGAGGGAATTAAGAGAGCAAAAGGGCTCAGCCAACACCCCGAGCACTCACCTTTCTGAGGTATGACAAAGTACAATAGTATGGTACAAGTGCAAGAAGGTTAAGGCAGTAGTAGCTTTAAATTCAAAGTGCAACTTTTCTGAAATAATCTTTTCCATCCGTTTCAGGTCGGACACAGTGCATTTACATTGGCTGATGCGGATGATCTCGTGAGCAGGTGGGATATTGCATTCCTCTTCCACGACGCGGGCAGCCAGCTGGATACAGCACACTCCAATGCAAGACAAATGCTTTGGCTTCACCTGCAAAGGCACAGGAAGAGCTAGGAATACTTCCCCCACGCTGACACCGTGACTGAACAGCAACAGTGCCTGGAATGCTCACAAAGACTGGCTTATCTCAGGTGAACCTGCTGTCAGCAGCTCCTGCAGCTCCCCCAGCCAAGCCCAGTTCCAGCACTGCAGCTGGAGCAAAGCCCAGCTGAGCAGCCTCTGCCAGGGCCGTTCCACAGCACCGCACAAACAACAGGCGGTGAGAGCTGTAATTCCTCCCGTCTCCGAGGGGCAGTGCTCACCTACCCTCGCTGACAGCCCACACAAATCCAGTCTGAGCCTGTTCCAGGCAGCCCCATCCCTCCACAACTCCTTCCTGCCTCTGCTCTGCTCTCCCATCTCTTTTGTGCCACCTGAAGGACAGTCGGCCCACAAACCTGATGCAACTTCACTCTTTCTGCCCATTTAACAACGGGGAACTGCTTTAGGTTCAGGTTTCCTGCCTTAAAGCAGCACAAACACGACACAAACAACCAGGAAATTAGCACTTGGTATCAGTCCCAGAGCTAAGCTGAGCTTTAGCACGGTACCCAGAGACAGTCTGTAGGACAAATGGGTTTGTTCTCCTTAATTCCTCCTTTCTTACACATCTATGTGGTGAAGGTTACAGACTTAATAAAGACATCAAGCTGCTACTTGTCTTTGGAGGTAAAAGAACCATACCCCAGGTTTCCAAAAGAGACTCCAGAACTGTTGCTAGCCCAGGATGAATCAACAGCCACACTCGTACCTTCATAAGAGCCAGGAATCTGTCCAGGATGTTGACAGCCAAAACAAACGTTTCAGTTGCAAATCCAAAGAAGTTGGTCAGGCTCCAAAGATCTTCCACCTTGGCATTCCTTTGTCTTGGACACAGAGTGTTTTCATTCTATGGCAAAAGAGATAAAGTTAGGATCACTCCGTGGCAGCAGCAGTGACTGTGACCACTCACTCCCTAAACCATCTTTTATTTAGATCCAACAGAAGCAATTTCTTTTCCTTAAATACTTCACTTAAAAAAAAAATTTAGACGCTCGAGACCCGAAGTACAGAGGTCACATCCAGGTCCTGAGTCTCACTAGAGCAACGCCCAGCACACCCACACTTCCAATTCTTATTTAAAGACTATTTACGCCTTATTTACCAAGTGCAGGCACAAACAGTGGCTCCTGACCTTAGAGATGGCCACGCAGCTCTGCCTGCTGTGTCAATATTTAAGCAACAACAGCTCTGCTTTCACAACAAACAGGCAGCCTCGTTTCGGCGACTTGTTTTTGTTAAACATTAAGGCCCGTCCCAACAAAACCCCTGCCAAGCACCCCACCGTAAGCCTGCCCTGAACTGGGTCAAGGAACTTTGCTCGTTAACGCGGAGATGTTTATGGTCAATTCACATCTCGCTGTTAAAGCAGAACCATTTCTGGGCCCGTCTCCCCAGACCTCGCTGACGAAAAGCTGCTGGGATGGCAGGGAGCTCCCCTGCTGACACCACCACACAACCTGCTCCTGTGCTCGCTCTGAACTTAAACAACAAATATCAACGACCTAAACATTCCGCCTGCCCCGTAGGCCGCAGCTCTTGGGCCTCGTAATGTTGGCACCTTCAAATCGAGGCAGAGCTGAAACAAAAGGCGAGCGGCGCACAAAGAGAAAAGGATCAACTCCCCGCAGTTAACGCAGGCCCACTATCGGATCGAATTTTCCATAAAAACACGCGGGTTTTGCCCCGAGGAGGCGCCCCCCCCCCACGCACCTCTGCGGCGGCCTCGATGAGGCTGAGCCCCTTCTCGCGGGGCTGGAACCGCCCCTCCAGCTCCAGGTGCAGGTTCAGCTGCTTGAACAGCCACAGCGCCTCGCTGCTCATCTTCCCCTCCCTCCGCCTCCTTCCCCTCCGCTCCAGGGACACAAAACGGCGACACAGAGGGGGCACCGGGCCCCCCCCGCGGCCCTTCAGCGCTCGGGGAGGCGAGCCCGGCTCCCGTCACCGCGCGGACGGGGGTGGGCTCGGCCGCTGGCCCCGCATCCAGGCAGGGCGGCCTGGACTCCCTCGGGGAGTCACGGCACCGTCACGGCACCATCACAACACACAACCCCCCCTCTCCCCGGCAGCCACCGCCGCCGCCTCCTCCTCCTGCCCGGCCCCGCTCCAAGATGGCGGCGCCACTGCCCCGCCCACGCCTTTTGTTGTCCCGCGCGGAGTGATCCCCGCTGGTGAGGCGGAGCGCGGAAGACAAGTAGTCCCGTCCCCCCGCCCGTTACCGAAGCGTCCCGGCGGCGTTCCGAGGGCTTCCGGAGGACCGGGAAGGGCTCGGCAGACCCACGGCGCTCCGGTTCGGCGGGCAGCGGGCCCGCACCGCGCCGCTCCCCGGGCACGGCGAGGCGGCGCGGAGGGACGCGGCGCGGAGGGACACACCGAGGGGACACATCGCGCCTTTAAAGGGACGCGAGCGGCGTTTTGAAAAGACCGCCCAAACCCTCGCGCGCCCTGATTGGTCCGCGCCGCGCCCCTCCCCCCCGCGGTGGGGGCGTGTTGTTTACGGACGGTGATTGGCCGACGGCCGAGGCCAGGCCTCTCCTGATTGGCCGGCCGAGTTCTGCCTCTGCCCCGCCCACAGCTCGGGGCCCTGGCAACCGTGAGGGGCGCGCGGCCCCTGAGGGGGCGAGGGGGGAGACCCCACAGCGTTCCCGTGTCGCGACAGGCCACGACCCCCTGCGTCCCACAGCATTACGGTATCGTGACAGGCCACGACCCCCTGTGTCCCACAGCACTACGGTATCGCGACAGGCCCCGCCCGCTGTGTCCTACAGCATTACGGTATCGTGACAGGCCCTGACCCCCTGCGTCCCACAGCATTATGGTATCACGACAGGCCCTGACCCCGTGTCCCACAGCGCTCTGATGTCGCGACAGACCTGGACTCTGCTGTCCCACAGCCTCTCATGTCACGACAGACCTGGACCCTGCTGTCCCACAGCGCTCCCGTGTCGTGACAGACCTGGACTCTGCTGTCCCACAGCATTACCATGTCACGACAGGCCTGGACTCTGCTGTCCCACAGCACTCCTGTGTCACGACAGACCTGGACCCTGCTGTCCCACAGTGCTTCCGTGTCGCGACAGACCTGGACCCTGCTGTCCCACAGCACTCCCGTGTCACAACAGACCTGGACCCTGGTGTCCCACAGCACTCCAGTGTCACGACAGACCTGGACTCTGCTGTCCCACAGCGCTCCCATGTTGCGACAGCAGCCTGTGGTTGTCTGTGGGCCCCTCCTCACGCTGCTCCTGGGGGGTTCCAAACACCCGCCTGGGTTTAAAGCCCCTCCATGTCCTGCTCCAACCCACAGGGCTCCAGAGGGGTTTGGGACGGGCCCTTCCAAGCGCCCCTTCCCAAGGAGCGAACGCCAGGCCCGACGTGCAACCGAGACCACCCCAGCCTGCAGCCTGAGCAGGTAAGAGGGAATAAACATTGCCTGGAGGATCTGTGGGGCTGCCCCAATGTGCTGGTGGACAGACACGCAGGGAGGAATGCCCTAGCACAGACCCAAAGCTCAGCGAGGACAAGAGTCTGGGGAGGCTCCACAGCTCCAACAAACACGGAGTGTTTATGAAATGCCGCCGTCTGGAAAAGCAAACCCGCCTTCTCCAGCGAGCGTTCCCCTGCCAAGCTCTATTTCGAGGCACAGCCCCTGTCTGCTGTGCCAGCCACGATGGCCAGCGCTTCCTTCGGGTTTATTTGGATGCCAGGATCCCCGTAAACACGAATGGCTTTACCCCAGGCTGTTCCTGACAGGGGCCAGCACTCCTGTAGGTACCGCCAGCTGCACTCGAGCATCCCTCCCACCACACAATGACTGCTGTAGGAAGAACGTAAGTTCCAGTTTACCTGAAGGACAGAAAAGGTTCATTTTGTAAGCACAGAGCATGACAGCTCTAAAAACGTCAATTCAGACACCGACCTGAACACATACATTCCTTTCCCTTTGCTAATTTAAACCTTACAGAAAACGCTGAAAAATTATCCTTCAATATATCAAGTAACCTGAGGGGGGAAATCTCTTAGCAGAGCATGGCTCACTTCCCAGGTTAGGAGACACAGATCCCTGCCTCATCTTTGTTCCTCGGTAATTAACTCGATTGTTGCAAACAGCTGAGGGAAAAAAAAAACCACCAAACACCAAGGATCCTTCCTCTGAGTGATGGACTCCAGCTTTGGGACTGAAACCAGGGAAAATGGGTCTGCTCCCTGTGCTGTCTGAACCTGGCACAACAATGGAGTGTTGTGGGCAAAGGAGGAGCTGTGGTAAGGTAGGGAAACAAAATCTCTTGCTGTTTTCTTTTTTTCACTTATGCAAGGAATAATTTTCTTTCAATGTGGCATTTATTTGGGATCCGGGGAAGTGTGAATGCGGGGGGAGAATGAGAAGTGCTTCCAGCATTCCCAGGAAACACAGTTTAACTGTTCTGTAACGTGCTGTGCTTTACAGAGCAGCGAGCCCTTCCTGAGGTTCTTTGGGAACCTAAAGATGCATGTCCCATTAAATTGGGATTATTTTAACCAGCTTTGCTGAGCTGTGTTCCAGTGTGGCTTGGCAAAACTTGTCCTGGCATGTCTGCAAGGCAGTTCCTCGGGAATAGCTCTGGCTGGCTAATAGCTGTGTATTGACTGGCAGGGGATGATAGCAGGCATGCTGATTGTGCCTTGTGGCATGTGGATTTCCACACCAAAACACGATCACAAACCTTCCTGAGTAAGGGACACGGAGTAATTAACCCTCCAGACACGAGCAGTCTGCCCACTCTGGACACCCATGGAAGGAAAACGGGGGTCACTTGGAACAACAGCTCCCCTGAACCACTTAACCCAAGAGCTCCACACGGTTTGCAGCCACTAATTAACCCAAGTGCTCCACTGCTGTCCCATTATTCCGGTATGGAGGACAGCAGCAGTGCTGCAGAAGTCACCAAGTCACAGTTTTATACCAAAATGCACATAATTAGAAAACACAGACAAAGGCTGCACAGGTTTGCACGTGTACACACAAGGATATACGTGTACCTGAGAAGTATTTTGCAGATTCTGCTGCTTTTAAAAGCAAGTGGGACCAGTGCCTGGGGATAAAAGCTATCAAAAACCTTTGCATGGGTTTCCCCTCACCAGGCCCTTTGGGAGGGAACAAGTCTGGGAGCTGAAACAATTCATAAACCTGTCAGAACTTAAAACCTTGTTCCCCAGACAGCAGCCCCTAAATGAAAGTGGCATTTGATCCTCTAGTAGCCATGGGAGCAATGTCCCCACTGGTACAGATCCTGGCTGTCCAGAGGAGTGTAATTCCACACCCCTCACCTCGTGCTCATGGAAGTCAGGCTCAGCATTCATAAATAAATGAATTTATTCAGATTCACTGCACGCTGCCCACAAGACTAAAGGCGAGATGGGCTTCCCAATAAAGGAATAATGTAAATAGGAGGTTGGTGTTGGGGAAGAGGTTCACTGGCCACACGGACAAATCCAGAGTCTGTCAGTGGCAGAGACCACGCCCTGAGTTCCAAACAGCTCCTGAAATAAGGAAGGGAGAGGGCAGAAAAAAAGAAACCCAGCTTGCTTGCTCAAGGAACTTAGAGCAGAAAGTATTTTGAGCTGACAAGGCCCAAACACAAATCAATGGATGCTTATTAAGTTTAGGATAGACTGTAGGTTGTAATTTAAATAAATCTGCCACACACTGATACCACATACTTTGCTTACTGAAAATAAAAGTGCCTCTCTATCAGCACAGCTGCACCGCAGTCCTGGGACAGGGCTCCCAAGACGAGGTTACCAGAAGAGAGAAATCCCAAAATCTACTAGAAAATGTTCTTATTCCCAGTAGCTGGTGGAAAAGTTGTAGAACACAGCTAAAAATTAAATTGCCTGTAGCGCTAAAATCCCGACTGGTGAAGGAAATTCCAAGTCCTCACTGAGAATTTTCACTGACACAAAAGGATTCTGTTCCAGAAATAACACCAGGGACAGGCCCCTCTCTATTATCTCATGGCTCTGAGTGAGCCCATGTAGGGTATGCTGGGAAACACAGAATTCCAGGATCCCTGATACCCCCAGAGAGCGAGGAAAAGGCTGGGAAGTGTGAGCTGGCTCTTTGATGAGCCTGTGTTGTCATGATGGGCTCTCTCTACGCAGAGCTGGAAAGATCTGGAGCGTGTTCAGGAGCAAGCAGCCAAGAGCCCAAAGCCTTTTAGCATCATCAAATCTCCTTCTGGAGGCTTTGAAAAGGGCTCTGGCACGGGAAGGAGGAGGAGGAACCTCCCCCCCCAAGCAGTGCAAACCCTCACGTAGAGAGAGCCAAGGGGAAGGGACTTGTGGTGACTTCACCAGGGCCACGTCAAAGATATCTGCAGTTTTGTTGCTCATGGTTTGTTGTTGCCCCACCTTGCTCAAACTCTGCTCTCGGGGCACTGAGAAAAAGGGAGGAAGCACGAAAGACTCCAAATCTGTGACACATTGCAGATCTTACCCAGGGACTGCAATTATTATTCATGATTTCTGCAGGGGGGTGGGTTTAGGTGCCCTTTGTCTAAGTCCTGATGGACTCCCATTCCAGCTATTGCCAGAAACCTGCATTGCTCCTCCAAGCCTATCAAAATATCCCTTCCTGCCTGTTTTCCAGCTGATAATTCCAGATGCACAGACCCATTTTCTGCAGGAAGACGTTGCAGGCAGCATTTGATGGGCAGCCCCAGTCCTGCTCCCCGTGACACTGCTGTGCAGCACAGGGAATCCTTTAGAAGCCAAGAGAATGACATCAAATGGCAATAATTTGCCTTCAGTGCAAGTTAAATTGCCTGAAAGGCAGCTGTGTGTTTCAATAGCCTTGTGCTTGTCGAAGCATGACCACAGAAACAGCAGTTTGCTCAGAGGTCTCCTTTAATAACCATTTGTTACTGGAAGGTGCATTTAATTCACTGCGTATTTTCGTCACTTATTTTAAGTGGCTTCTTTGATTTAATTGACAGGATAATTCTAGGCAGTGTTGTACTTCAGGCTTTGGAAAGTTTTTTGGGGTTTGGTTGTGGTTTTTGTTGGTTTCTTTTTCTTTAGAAAGGTGGTTGTGCATAATCTCAGGAGGCGTTTTCAAAATCATAGGGATTCTGCATCAATGGAATGAAAATTAGTCATTAAAAGTGAAACCAAGGGAAAAAAGAAAAAAAGCAAAGCAGTCACCTTTCTGACTGTAGAACCAGGCAGCTGCTGAGTAAAATGACTTGCTAAGAAGCATTCAGTTACGAGGACTGGGAATAATGGATATTGTAAACTCATTTTATGATTTAACACTTATTTTCTCCTTCAACATTCCATTCTCTATAATTGGGATTAAACTCTAAGAGGCCCAAAGTCCATCCGCATGAGACAATATGAAGATACTTGCAGCACAAATTACTCTTTTTACTCCTTTACCAGAGTTTCTTAAACTCTTGTATGTCATTTGCTAAAATTGAGTTCTCTGGGACAACGCCCTTTACACTTTTCACATAGGGATAATCACTAATGATAAATAAGAAATCATGTCAACTTGTATATTCTTCCCTTCAGCAGAGGCTACGAACACACTGTCACAGATGGAAGGGTTTTTTTCCATCTCTAAATAATTGAGTCTAGAGAAGTGGTTATTCCTACTCAAATACTAGAAACTGGAGTTCTGGAATTCTTGTGGAGTCTGCTGATTGTATTCCTGTGCCAGTAAGGAATATTCCATTTCCTCCTTTGCTTTCCAAACGACTACCTTTAGTAATTTCATGTCCACTGGTGCATAATGTCCTCTTTTCCCACTAATTTATCCTTTCTTTCACAAGATGAATATTGCTCTGTGCTGGTGAGAAGAGAGATGTACAAATTTCCACACCCAGTCCCACAGATGTTTTCCAAGGAACAGCTGCAGGAACATTTCCAGCATAGTTCTGTCTTAAGCTACTGTATCCAGGCACGTTTCACTAACATACCCTTGACTCTTGCCAGAAGAAATAATTCAGATATATATTCTCAGATGTACCATCAGCAAACGTGATCCTGATCCACACAGAAATCTGAAAATCACTGTTACAGGGCTGCAAAGCATCCAAGAGAAAAGGCACATCCACAGGTGCCACTGCAAGGTTATAAACCTTGCTGGTATCAGCTGCCCAGGACATCAAATACCCAATTATTAATGATGTTGTCTCCAGTGAAGGATAACCACAGCCAGGTAATTAACATGAAGGGAGAAAAGGAAGGAGTTCTGACATTCTGGAAGGGACAAAGGGAAGAAAACCTGTATTAAGTGATGTCACCGTATCATTGACACTGCCTATTCCAAAAAGGGAAAATTGGGAATGCTGTTGAGGAGGAGGCACATTTCTATCTGCTCTTGGTGTCCCTGCATGTTGAGGCAGGCATTTCTGACTAATAATCTGTTTCTAGGAGGAAGGATGGATTTACAGGTGGATCCCTAGGGTAAAGGGGACACAATCTGAAGGTAATACTGTCACCAAGGTAAATGAAATAGATCTGGAATAGAACACGTTCCAAATAGTAAAGCAAACCGCAGGAAATAGCTGTTCTGCTTGAGAAAATTACATTATGGGGCTGTTTATTTAGTAAAACTAAATCAGGTAAAAAGGTTAATTTAGTGCCTGCAGTTCTCCTCTCTGAATTAATCACTGAACGAGGTGAAAGAGGTGCTTCATTTGCTAAATGTGAGGACGTATTTCACAGCTCTGGATGAAAGCAGAACTGTGCCTTGGTGTTTTGAGAAGCTCCGTGCTGGGAACAGATAGTAAGGGAATCTTGTGCAGCTCAGACAGAAGGGTTTGTTTTCCTAGTAAATAATTTAGATTCCTGCTGGTAGGAAGAGCAGGGTGGGAACAGCTACAAAGTCCTCGGAGGCCATGGAGATGTTCCACTCGAGGTGACACTCCTGTAATTCTGCTGCTGATGGTTTCAGAGGTCACAGCCTGTAACAGCTGCAGTGGAAATCTACATTGAAGCTCAAAGAAATGAAGGAGCCTGCATCTAGTTTCTTTTTTCCTTTGCCACATATTCTTCACGAAGACTGGATTATTTTTTTTTTTCAAAGGGCAGCTAATTATTGCCTGTAAGAACAAGCACAGCCAACGTACTTACAAGGCAGAGCAGCCTAATAATCTGTATATTCTGATTGCCACACTACTTCCTTGGAAAATCAGCATTCCATTGATTCATTCGTTCCAAAAAAAAGGGTAAGATCTTTCAAAAATAACTAGTGATTTTGGATAGTTCATTTCTCCCAGAGATCAGACAGTTCAGTGCTCAAGCCCATTTCATTCCTCTGGGAGAGTTCCTATGTGCCAGTGGTTTTTCTTTGACGAGCTCTTCCTCCCTGGAAGCTGAGCAAAGCCTTGTCAGGTAATTCCACCATAAAGTACATTTTTAGGATTCTCCTTGTTTCCTTCTGCTGCTTTTCCCAGCATTCCACACTTACAAACTGTGCCTCTCACAAAGAAAACGGAGTTTAACTTTGCAGCTTTTGGAAAACCAAGGGATCCTGAGGGTCTGTTTCCACTAATTTTTTTTTTTAAGGTTTTGCTCTTCAAACCAACATCAATATTGCATCCTGTGGGCTGCTGGGATCATAGGTTAGCAATAAATATAGATAAGTTATGTAATGATTGGAGCCAAAGCACAAACACAAGGAAACCCACAGGGATAACAGGATAACTGTCACAGAGTGAACTTGACCAGCTAAACCCAAGCAGCAGTTATTTTTACAAGTGTGCATGTTTCCAGCCCCTTGGGATATTCAAATTCTTTACCAACTATTTGAATGTAGCCTCCCACCCTGCCTGACACAAGGGTAAGGCTCTCCTTGCTCTGAAGCTGCTCTCTTTCTGCACGAAGATTGGAACTCCTTGAGCTTTGCATGCCTGTGCTGAACTTTGAGTGCACCTGAGCTGGGTGGGTATGAAAATCAGCATTAACCTTTGCATCCCTGGTTTAACCGACTGGCCAAAAGTCACACAGGGAGCAGCACTCGGGTCTCCAAAGCACCACACAGAGACAAACCACAAGACCATCCGTTTTTTCTCTGAAGGGTGTTCAAAGGTAGACAGAAATGTCTCCTGCAAGGATCCAAACCAAATTATTCCACGATTCCACATGCAAGAGACCTTAAAACTCACCCAGTCCCACTTCCTTGCCACGGGCAGGGACACCTTCCACTAAACCAGGGTGTCCACATCCCTGGCCTTGGACACTTCCAGGGATGGGGCAGCCACAGCTTCTCTGCCCAACCTGTGCCAGGGCCTGCCCACCCTCACAGGGAAGAATTTCTTCCCAATATCCAATCTAAACCTAGTATCTTTCACTTTGAAGCCATTGCCCCTTGTCGTGCCACTCCAGGCCCTTGTAAATAGTCTCCCTCTATTTCTTACAGGTTTTCAGGCACTGGAAGGCCACAGTTAGGTCACCCTTAAGCCTTCTCTTTTCCAGGCTGAACAATTCCAATGCACATGGACAGCTCATGTCCAGCCTCTCCTCCACAAGCACCCCCAAGTCCTTTTTGTCAGGGCGAGATCCCTTTCCCACATATTGGGATTAGGCTGTGAATCCTGTAGCATCTCTTTTCCCTGCAGCCGAAGTGTCCTTGCTTGGCTGACACGGCACCTGGGGGCTTTACACTGCTCCAAGACATGCACTTTTTGTCCAGGGCATCAAGTCCCTTTCATACAAAACACCTGTGCATAGTTGGACAGTGGCCATGCTCCAGGTGTGTCTCATTGCACCCTCCAAGGTCACTTCTCTTTCCCAGGGTTCAGATTGCCTCGTTCGCTCTCTCCCCGGACAAACGCAGGGAATTCTTGCTGGCTGCCCCCATCTCTTCCCCAGCAGTGTCTCTCTGAATCCCTCGGTTGTGGTCACTGCCACAAGATACCCAGCGGGACTTTGGAAAATCGCCACAGCCTTTCAGACTTCTGAAGTGCCGACTCTTGAGCAATGAGCCCCAGAGGAGCTGGAATGGAATTGTGAAAGGGAGATAGAATTCCAGCGGGACTTGCCCTTCTCTGCACCTTCCCAGTCCTAAAAGTCGCGTTCTGTTTCAAGATAGAAATTAATAAAAGCGGAAGGGAGCAGCATATGGCAGGCGTGGATTCCAAGAGGAATTCACCCTGCAGGAAAGGCAGCCTTTCACTTCACTCTTATACTAGGGAAAGGGTTAAAAAGAACCTTGTGACAGATGAATTTTTAGCAAACTGATTCAGAGCTAATTTGTCAGGAAACAAACTGAGAAAAGAAATCTACGCTCCCCTCCATGCTTGATTTATGTCAGTGCGCTCATTATCTCCAGAGGAAACCCTCCTTTGTGTGCTGTCAGAACAGCCAATAATTACAGATACTGGAAGGAGTTTAAAGAAAACGAGTTGCCTTTGCTCTCAACTTCTTGCTTTTATCTGTTCATTTCAACCTCACTCATCACCGTGCCAGCATTTGCATGCCAAGTATTTATTCTGTTCCTGGTCCTGGCCGTGCTGTAGCACAGCCCCAGAGCCACTCAACAAAACAAACACAAAAATTTGGACATTGACAAGTTTAGTTGTCCCGTCCTTACAGGGAATAAATGGAGCTGTAAGACACCCCCTCAGCTTCCCTGGCCCCTGTGCTGTTCGTGACTCCGCTGTGCTGGGGGACTGCCTGAGGCAGCAAATAAAGCCCGCGGTAAACTCCTATTTACATTTTGCAGGGTAGTAAATAAGGGATCTACACAGGGTAAATGAGGGATCTACAGGGAGCTCCGTCCCACCACACACACACAGGCTGGGAGACACGGACCGCGCACCCAACGGGCGGCAACTCGCTGCTTTAGCCGGGGGTCCGCACAAGGAAGGGTTTAATTCCACCCGAACGCCTTTTCTGAGTGTTTTAAGCGCCCCTTCCCCGTGGCCGCCGCCGGGCCCTGCCCGTCCCCCTCACGGGCCGCGCCGCCCTCACGGCGCACCGCGCGCACGCGCCCGGGATCCCTCCGCCGGGCGCCTCCGCCGCGGAAAAGAGTCCCCGCCCGCCCCGGCTCCCCTCACAGCCCCCAGAGCCGCCCGCCGGCGGGGCCCGCACCGGGCCGTGCCGCCGGTGCCGCGGGAAGGGCCCCAGGGCTACACCGGCCGGGCAGCCCCGCCCGCAGCCGCCTTCTCTGCCGCGCGGGGCCCGGCCGTGCCCGCGGTGATGCGGCCGGCGCTGAGGGGCCGCCTCGCCGGCGCTTCTTCCCTCCCTGCCTCCCTCCCCTTCACCCCCTCCCCTTCCCCGACCCCCCCGGGAAGCGGCTGGCAGCGGGCTGCCTCTCGCTCCCCCTTCCCCTTCCCTTCCCTTTTTATTTTATTTTTTTTATTTTAACCCCCTCCTCCCTCCCTCCTCCCCGGCGGCCGCCCGCCTGCCCCGCGCCCCCCCCTCTCCCTCCCCTCACAGCCTGCCCTCACGGCCGTCATGGCGACATGAGGAGCCGGCCGGCCTCGGCCGCGGCCGCCGCCCCGGGCATGGGCCCCGCACGGTGCTGAAGCGCCGCGGAGCAGCCCCGGCCATGGGGTGCTGATGGCCGGGCCCCGCCGGGCACCCCGCGGCCGCGCAGGGGAGGTGAGAGCGGGGCGGGGATCGGGGGGTGAGGGCGGTGGGGATGGGGCTGGGGGCGCGCTGAATGGACGGGCGAAGAAGCATCGGGAGAGCGGGGCTTTGTGTGGCTGGGAGCGTGTGCGAGCCCCCCCGGTGATGGGCACCCCATCGGTGATGGGCACCCCCTCGGTGCCCCCAGGTGGGGCTTTCTGCTGGCAGGGATTTGGAATCGCGGAATGCTGAGGGGTTGGGAGAGATCTTAAAGATCGTCTAATTCCAGCCCCCCCACACTCCTGCCACGGGCCGGGCACCTCCACCAGAGCAGGCTGCTCCAAGCGCCGTCCAGCCCGGCTTTGGACAGTGCCAGGCATGGGACATCCACAGCCTCCATTGGACACCCTATTCCACTCTCCCACCGCTCCCACAGGGCGGAATTCCTTCCAAATATCGAACCTAAATTTCCCCTCTTTCAATCTCTACCCACTACTCCTTGTCCTGTCACTACAGTACCTGATGAAGAGTCATTCTCTGGCTTCCCTGTAGGCCCCTTGGTTTTCCTTCGTGTACTTCATTTGCAGACATGAAGTTTCCTTGCAGGAAGAGCAGTGTTGTGTTCCATAAATCCATCTCCGAAAGGGTGAACTGAAAGGAGCGAGGTTGCCATGGGTTATTTCGTGCCTGTGGTAAAAGAAAGCAGACTGGCAAAACAAAACCCTCCTGAAAACTAAACACAAAAAACCCCTGTTTCTCTGTCCTCCCCTTTTGGCCCTGTGAAGGAGGGAGAAAGGAGCAGTCCCTCATTTCCCTGCTCTTGAAAAATAAGGGTGTTAGAAGGCAGACTGTTTAAATCCTGAATTTAAAAATGCTTTTCAGTATCAGCCTTTGTCTGCTCCCAAACGTTCTTTCAATGGTGCGCTGCAACAGCCTGTACATGGCACAGCCCCTTTTAGAGACAGAAGGGCGATATTTTTTTTTAATTAACTGAAATATTTAAATTGAGCAAGATAAATGTGGTCTTGATGCACTCTGGAAAGGGAAGCATCTCTCTTTTTCCATGCACAGATGGCTGCTGTGGCCGTGCCCCCCAACTCTGCCCCACTGCAGGTACATAGGGAGCCCAGGTCAGCCAAGGTGAGGCTGGGGAGGAGTTTGCCTCCCAAAAAGCAAATCACGGCATCTTTTCCTTGTCTTGAGGGTTTGATTTTGGATCCTGCAAATGAATCAGTTTTGTTTTTCAAGTAGCTTGGCTGGCTCTCATCTGTGCCTACACAGACCTTGGCGTGGGGTGTGGGAAGTTGATGTTTTGGCTTCTCCCCAGCAGGAACTGAACTTTCACATGGTGTATATATACATATACTTTTAATTATCCTTCACCCTGATGCAGAGCTTGTGTATAGTTTGATGTGGCAGAACTGACCTTAAATGCTCCTTTTACTGTGTCCATTCTGTATTCCCAAATCCTGTGCTTTATTTGCTCTCACACCCCACTTAAAAATACTGATGTTTATTCTGGTAAGAGCCTTCCTGTGGTGGGACCCTCTGCAGAAAAAGTTCTCCTTGGGGGATGCCTGCTGGGGCCAGGCTTTCCCAGTGTTGCATGTCTGGGATGTCACTGGGCTGCAGCCCATGTACATGTATTTATCAATTTAAAGAGAGGTCAGTCTAAGCTTGAGGCTGTTCAATGCTTCCCCACTGCCTGGGGAGAAACTTTTTAGTGGACAGAGTGTTTAGAGCTTTTTAAAGCTTGGAGCATCTCCCCTGTAATTACAGTCTCCTACATTTTCCATTCTCAACTCCTCTGTGCTCACCTGCTTCTCGGCATAGTTCTTGCACGGACAGAAATGACACCTCAAGCAGCATCCATGTGGTAGAAGGTGCCTTCCCTCAGGGCCTGGTGGAAGATGCTTCCCTGTGCACACCTGCAGTATTCGGTGGTTAAAGCAGTAATTAGTTTTGACCTCATGCTGAACTGGGTTTTTAGGAGGACTTACAGGTCTAATTTTTGTGTTTTTACAAAAGGAGGTTCAGCATGGCTGTCACTCTGATGGAAACAATCCATCTGAAGTGGGTGATGGAAGGGGTAGGTAAACAACCTGCAGTTTTTTTCACGCTGAGAGGCTTAAAAAAGGCTGGGCAGGACCTCAGGAAAGCTAGACAACATGTTTTGACTGCCAAATTAGAACCCTTAGAACTCCACTGCCCAAACAGGGAGCAAACAGGCAGTGAAGAAGACCTGTAGCTCCACATGGAGTGAAATGGGGTACCTGAATTCCTCCCCTGCAAGACGTAGAATGGGTGTATAGAGCTAACCTGCCAGTTTGAGCGTTTTCCCCTTTGCTCCTGTGACTTCGTGGGTGCAGAGGGGGTGCTGACCAAAGAACCACCAGGACACTCCAGGGAAGCAGCAGGAAATCCAGGCTGGCCATCAAGGAAGTGGATTTCAAGGGGGAGTTCTGGTTCGTCGAGAATAGGTTCTTTGAGAATTCAGCACAACAATAATAGCTGTTTTCAAAGGCCAAAAAAGCACAGTGAAGTCATTGAGATGGAAGGAAATGTCAGGTGTCTCCTGTCTCCGTACGAAGCAGATGCGGTCTGACATTTTGCCTTCCTGTATGTTTGCTAACTGCAAATATTATCAACACTGATTTATTAACCATAATGGGTATTTGCACTTGCTATGCCATAAACTCATCTAAAAGCTCACTCATGAATGACATGTTACTGCAGATACTCTCTGTTGCTCATCAGCCCAGACATCAAACATTTTCTTCACCGGGGTGATGGGAGGTGCTGGATGAACCCGTCTGCCAGAGGCTTTTGTGCCTCCTTTGTGGTATCTTGCCATATACCTCAAGGTCCTGTTTCTTTGCTGGGGTAGCTCTTAACTATAGTGGTCTGTTAGACAAGAACTTGGCTCTTAAAAGCTCCAACCTTTACTTTTTTAACACTTCTGACTGTAAATCTTGGGTTTAAGTGCTCCTAACTGCGGCCACTGCAGAGCCTGCAAGTGCTGTCATAATACCCTGACCATCAGACCCAGCTGAGCCTCCCTCCCTTTGTGAGAGCCCTGCAAGTGTCTGTGTGTGCAGTGACAGCAGCAAAGTGGGATTCACCCAATTCATCTGTGTATGAGCAGCAGAAACACTCCAGCTGCCATTACACACTGCCTCAGACATTGCTTCCTTCCTCTTTATCCTCACAGGGTTCCCTTCCTTGGCTTTATTTTGTTTTAGGCTGGGGACTGGTTTTAGGCTGTTAATATTCATACCCTTAAGGCCAGAGAGGTAAATGCCAGGACTCTGCCTGCGCCATCCTATTTTTGTGGACAATTGGAATTATATCCTTTTTTGTATTGTCTCAACAAGAGGCTAATTAGTCAGCAAGCTTGAGCTCCTGGAGGATAATTAAGCTTTATAACTGTGGGTTCTCTTTGGTTGATGAGAAAGAGGAGACAGTACCCTCAGAGCTCAAGAATGCTGTTCTGCAGCTACTGTGCTGTACCTCATAATTGATCTATTGTTTCAACAGCAGATAATTCCTCATTTCCTCATAATTATCTCTTTTTACTGCCTCACACTGTATCCTGATATTAGCTGTAATCACTGATAATTTGCCCCAGAGCCAATCAGAATCTGCAAAGCAAAATATTGGCCTTGGTGAGCACTTAGGCTTTCAGGCAGAATTCCCTTTTGTTGTTGTCAAGAGGAATCAAGCCATTGTAGTCAGACATTTTTTGGAAGTGGGTGTTGAACTGGGTATAAACCTGTTTGGTTTTATTGCTGTTCATTGATGTTAATGACTGACTACTGCTGAAAGACAAAAAGAGCTACTGCTGAGTCCTGTCTCTGTGTTTTTGCCCACAGAAGCATTGTATTTATTTGGTTTCAGGGGATTATATTACTCAAAAGGTGGTGCATGATGCTTTCAGTTCTGAATGCCTGTTGGCCCTCGCCTGTAGAGAGTTAGCTTTTATGAGCATGAAAGGCTCTGGCCCTATTTTATGAAATTACTGCTCACTCTCCTGCTTTGTGAGCTTGCCTCTCCTCCGAGTGACTTCCTTCAAAGTACTGTTGATTTATACCAAGTTATACTGGCAGTGGGAGATGTGAATCATGCTCCCCTTGTGTTGCTTTAGGAGGCTAGCAATGAGACATTACATAATGCCACTTGGTTTGGTTTGCCACTTTTTTTCCCTTTTAAAGCCTTCCTGCTCTGCTTCCAGCAGTTGTTGCCTGAAGAACAGATGAGCTGCTCTGGGTTTACACATCACCCCAAGTCCTTTGTTCATCAGCCCTAGCACTCCCAGGGGGCTCCCTGCATGCCATACCTAGTTTGAAGGCCTCCTTAAAAAGGTCAGTCATCCTACTGGCACAGATACCTTTGCCTGGCTTGGCAAGGTGGATCCCATCCCTCCTAAGGAGCATCCTGTGGTTGTAGAACCTATAACCCTTTCACCAATGCCAGTTCTGCACCCAACTCGTGGCCTGCACTGTGGAGAACATCACCAGGGCCTAAGAAACCTTTGTCTGCCACACCTAGATCTCCATAGTTACTTGAATCACCATTGCAGTCACACGCCTTCCTAGAAGTCTGGCCTGGTTTAGGGGCAGGTAGCCCATGCATTTTGCTTAAAGGCATGGCTGTCTCCTCTTTAACAAGAGTGATGAACTTATTTTGTGGCAAAAAGCCTTTAGGTGGGCCGGAAACTTTCCTTTAGTGCCAAAAATCACCTCCTTCCACCCTTTCCCTTCTCCAGATGTTTGCACTCACCTTGATAGTGGTGGTGGACACTGCCTGTTTCTCTGCTGCAGAGGGGACTAAGACTCTCCAGACAAGGCTCCTGTCCATCTCCCACAGAACTCCTCTGATGTTGTTGTGCAGCCTGCTCACTTCCTCCTAAAACTCCTTCTCTTGGCACCGCAGCTCCTGCAAGACAGACCTTGTGCAGGAGAGAAGCCAAGCCTGTCCCCTGGCAGGGGCAGCTGCTCCAGCATCTGCTGAGGGAACTGCCCCACAGCATGCCCCCACCCAAACCCGAGACTGGTTATACTGGAAGAGGCCTACCTGAGTTCCTCTTCATGGCAACCTCCTTCCTTCATCAGAGTCTTCAAAAAGTGGTGCTCCTTCGAGTTGCCTCTTATATAGACCTTGCCCAGGTGCTGCTAAAAGGGCTGTTTGACCCTCCCTGATTAGGGGCAGCTGGTGGTGCTCATTAGAAGCTGCTACAGCTCCCTCCGGCCTGTGGCCTGGTGGCTCTTCAACAGCAGCATCCACACATTTTTCCGAGGGTTCCCAGGTGTTCCGCAGTAGTCCTGGATGTTGTCCACAAAAGATCCAGAGGGTCCCAAAGCTGCCACACAAAGCTTGCTTGGTCACCTCTGGGAGCTGCAGTGATTCCTTTGCCTATGATGTACAGAGAATTTGGTCCAGGGCTCAGCCATGGCTTTCTTGGGTTTATTTAGGTTGGAAAAGGCCTGAAGATAATGGGCATCATTTCAGCAAATGGTTGTTTGCATTTGCTTTATTCCTGTCTGGTGCTTCAGTTCTGGACACAGAGGTGGCACCATCTTTTTGGTGTGTGACCGTGAATTGTCCCCACCCCTGTTGTGACCCCCCAGTGCACAGGGTAAAGGCTCCCATTCCTGACTTGGTAGCTGTTCCCGACCCTTGGGATCTGCTGCCGAACAATAGCAGGGCCCGTTCCTACCAAAACTCAGGTTCTAATAAACATTGTGAGGAGTTGGCATCTCCCTTTGATTTTTAGGTTCAAATAAACCAAATTCTCGCAGCAGAATCAGTAGAGTATGTGGAGTTTCATCTCTTTGCATCAAACACATACGTTATGCAGCCGAAGCTGGTCTCCCAGGGCTGCATTCCGAGTTGAGCTTTTATCCACAGTTTGCTTGGTATGTTGCCACACGCTGCCCCAAAGGGAAGGCAGCTGTGATTAAAACAGCTTGTTTGCATCACTGGGGAGCTGGGGCACCGAATATTTAAGCCATTACTGACCAAAGGCCTTTCTGGGCAAAGGCTGTCTGAATGGACTCATCTTGGCAGTTTTTAGACAAAAACGAAATGCAAACCTCCCCCTCCTCTGGCGTGTCCAAACAGAGCCATTAGAACAGGGAGTAGGGCGGGCATGGGTCTGGAATCATGCCCGTGTTGCCAGGAGGGAAGAATGGTGACATTGTCTGGAAGTTCAGTCAGGAGTTCATCCTCTACCTTGTTTGCTTTTTAAAAAGTCCCTATTTTGGAAAATACCATTTAAGCTTCCTTTAAACAGCAAACCCCTGGTGTCAGTCACGAGGCTGGGGGAATGAAGTAAAGCAAAGGTTTCTTAGAACTAGTCCAGCTTATGGTGCAGCCCTTCCCAGAGAGCTCCTGTTCCTCCTTCCTAGCTGGTACATGGACCCTGGGATTTCTGTTTCAAAATAGACTTAAAACTCCTCCCTTCCCTCCCATCAAAACATTGCTCTGCCTTCTCTTTTTGCTGTTGGCGACCTGTGGTTTTAGCTGGCAGGCTCCTTTAAGATGTTTGGAAAAATTCATCCGTTTGGAAAACCAGCACTAAAATGAGGTCAGCTTTATTTGCACTCCCAGGAAAAATCTGGTTGGAGGAAAAGAAGTGGCGAGTGTATGATGTACGTGAGCGGTGCTGCCAAAATATCTCACAGGCTTGCCTTTGTAGCAGGTTGTGGGAGTGAGCTCGGGGTGAGTCACACAGGCAAGTGGCAAGGGCCCTCTTCATCTCCCAGCCTTCATAAAATCACCTCTTTTTGAATTTAGGCTTAGACACAAACAGGCTGCTGGCTAAAGGTACAGTATCACCTGTGGGCGTGTGGCACGTTTAGCTCTGATATTAATGGGCTTCTCGTGGAGAAAATTCATATTTTACTGTCTGTTTGACCAGAGGTCAGTTTGGTCCTTCAGATATCCCAAACATCTTTTTCCCAGTCATTTAGCTTGAAAAATCACTCCCAACACTGTCAGGTATTTCCACTGGCCAGGCTGCACCATGATCTATTTTGTACAACCCAGACCAGTTGATTTTAGCCCCTCTTTGTCATCCGCCTGTCGCTGCCACATCAGGCTGTGCTTTGGCAAGCTGGAAAGGCAAAGAGCGAGGCGTTCCTGGGACCTAAACCACAGAAATATCGTCCTCTTAGAACTGTGATACTTAAGCAACACCTTAGGCATTTCCCTGTGCCTGGTGTAGAATTCCAGGCTGCTTCCCTGCTATGGTGAGGAAAGAGTTAAGTTGAGAGAAAGCCCCCGGTACTAAAATTAACATCCATCCCAGCCCCCCGCCCACAGCTTTGAAATTTCTAATCACAACTTGCAGTTAGAGGATTTCTCCTGGCAGTAGGTTTGGATCCTTTGAAATCACAGATGGCTGGCTGGAGCTCCGAGGAATTCAGTCTCCTCCTCTCTTCCTTCTGCTTTGCCTTCCCCCCACCGCCCAGAAAAATCTGTTTGCAGGTCATCCGTAAGGTTTTATTATTGCTTGCTAAGGCTGGAGCAGATTGGACTGCTGGTCGCTAAAAATACGTACAGGGGCTGCAGGAATTGGGGGTTGAGCTCTACTGGAATTACCCCTCGTGCTCAGAATACCCAACTGCATCAATGTGCAAAACAGAGACAGTCCCTAGTCCTAGAAATCTTGTTAATTGTTTATGAAACGAGCTGTATGAAAAAAGCAAACATACAAAAAACCCCAAAGCAAACAAAAAACCCACAGCCAGAACCAAAGAGGTTTTTCTTACTGCCCTGGATGTATCGGCAGAGTTGAATTGCGACCGGAGGCAGGAAAATCAGGAACTGTGTTACGAGCTTGTTCTGCCAGTAGATACTGCGTTCCTGTAAAGGCATCTTTTATGTGCAGGAGCCACTTTTTATTGTCAGTGCAAGTGGTTACAAGGCCTAAAAAGAAAAAAACCTCCTATTTTGCATCCTACACAAATGCATCCCCCCAAACCATGAAGTGTTTCTGTCCAGGGAGCTGTCTGCCCCAATCCCTGCAGAAACTGCTTTTGGAAACCATAGCCTGCAGCAATTTGCAGCCTCAAATTTCTCCAGGGAAAGTGAAAAGTATTCAGTAAAGTTAGCTATAAACTTGGACCAGAGAGAGATCTTTATGGGATGGGTTACATTTTATGGACCAGGTCAGCCTATTTCTAACAGATAAGCAGGTGACATTTAATGCCTCTCGCAAGTGAAAACCTCACACCAAGGTTTTGACTCTCTAATTTCAGTGCAAGATCCGACCTGCAGCTTGTGACCTCACAGGAGATGTCAGAGCCAGTGCCTTGGCTTGGCTCTCTTCTCCTTTATTAACTTCCAAACCGTTCTTTAAGAAGTTTCAGCTTAGCAAATTGACCTTCCAGTGAAGATTAAGAAACCATAGGAACTGTTGGAGCAGTGGTTCAAAAACTCCCAAAGTGACCACAGGGGAAAAAAAAAAAACAAACCAGAAGCCTCCACCCTGGAGCTAAAGTTTAATATTCAGTCAGGGAAACAGAAGCAAAAAGCTGGGGTGAGTTAGTTCCTGGTGGCTGTCCCAGCTCGGGCACCTCCTCTGGCCATGGGTGTCAGAAAAACAGGGCAAGTTTTTAGCTGGAGCATTTGCTGTCAGGGCAGGCTGAGCCCTCCTGCTGTTCTCTGAGAGGTGCTGCCACACTGCTAGGGATCTGTCCTGCTTGTGTGCACTGCTCAGGTTTTATCCTGACCCGAGCAGAGAGAGGACAATCTGGTCCCTCTGTGATCTTTACAGCTTCCCTGTGCCGGATTTTGGGGAGCTTGCTGGCCCTCCCATTTCTCATGTTCTGCAAGCCCTCTCTGCCTTGGCTCCCGTGTGTTTTGGGAAGCCTGGATACATGTGCTGGTATTTTTTTTTTCCAATGGCATGCGTTTATCTGATGGAGAGCTATGTAAATGGAGATGCAAACTGGATTCAGCCCTGGGGTGCTTGGCCGCTTGCCTGGCCCTGCTCTCTGTGCTGGAAAAGTCTGTGCACCGCTGTTGCTCCAAGGGAAACTTTGAAGCGCGTCATTCCTCTTCTTTTTTCCCATTATAAAGGTTACAAGGCCTCAGCCCTCAATTGAATTACGTCCCTAGTCCAGGGAGGAAAGGTTATGTTCCCCTCTTTTCCCCTTGGCAACTCCAGAGGAGTCGGCAGTGCTGCTCACTTGAAAAGGCCCCTTGCAGGGCCATTGGTGTGTCAGGGTGCTCCAGGGACACCCCTGAGCTCTCTGCTGGGGCCACTGAGCTGCCCAAGCAGCAGTAGGGACACCCTCAGAAGGGATCAGTGCAACTAAAAGTGCGTTTCTGGGCTCAGAGGGAATGACAGTGCCTGAGGATGCTCACTTTGGTCTGAAACTTTTCCTCTGTTTTCTCTAGCGGTGGCTAATTACTCTCTTCCCTGCAAACCCAAGAAAGGACTATCAATATTTCGTATTAGGAGACATGGTTGGGCTAAATATAGCTCCTGCTTTTTTCCTAATGAGTGTGCAGTGAGGGGCTCCTGGCTCTCTGTGCTCAGCACTGCTCCCAGCTTCGGGCTCTCTGCTGGCTTGGCTGAGCTGTGGGTCTGGTCCTAACCTGGTCCTGACCTCGCCGGGTTTCTCCAGGGACATTTCACCTGGTGCAGCTCTCGGGTCTTCTCCAGGTGTGGCCTCAGGGGCTGGAGCTGATACTCTGGGGGATGTGACCCAGGTAGCATTACCTGCCACAGAGCAGCTGGCAGCCTGCGGGCTCAGTTAATAATGAATAAATAAATCAATCACCCATCTTCTGCTCTGCACAGGCCTGCAGAAACCCCTTTTGGGGGCTCTTGACTTGCAGGGTGTGAAGGGAGCTCCCAGATCAGCCCCTCTCTGCTGAAGGGAACAAAATATTTCGTCTGTTCCTTGCATTTTGAAGTGCTCTTTTCCATCAGTGCCATTGGCATTTCCCAGGGCTTTACACCTCCTTTGGAAGGGCTGTTGGCCCTGGAGACAGTGGAGGATCTGGCCTTTGGGAACCTGCCCTGCCGAGGGGAAACCCGTGGTGCCTGACAGGAGGATAATGAGATGCTAATGAAGGCCCCGAGGGAAGGAGCTGGAGGGAGGTTCTGAATGTGCATCCCTGGTCCCCCTTCAGCACCGTTTACAGTGAGTGTCCTTGGGATCAGCCCCAGGTTTAAAACAGAAATGCCAAAGTGACTAAATGAACAGAAATAACATGAGGTTCTGGAGTTTCACTTCCCCAGACGGAGTCTCCCTCTGGGCAAGTGAGGAACTTCTAATAGGGATTTTTCAGCCCACACAGGCCCTTTGGGGGCTGGTGGGCAGTGATTGTGAGACACACTGCAAGGCTTTTGGAGCCCTGTTCAGGAATCCTGGATTCCAGGTGTTCCCTCTAGCTGGAAAACCTTGGGTCATTCCACTGCTACCTGGAAACCTTGTGTAGGGGTATGCCAAGCCAGTACAGCCTCTCCCTTGTTCGTGGCAAAGCATTGTTTTATGAAAATGTAGTATAAAAGGAGTTTCTGTTCAGGACTGAGGGCCGTGACGTTTATTTGCCACTTAAAACCTGATGGGCTGTAAGTGGGACTGGAGTGTGGGTTTATAGCTGGTGCAGGATGTGTGAATAAAGAATGATATTTGTTCTTTATGAGTCTTTATCTTGAAGGTTTCCCTTAGCCCTGGGAAAGCACTTTGAATCTTCATTTGTTCAGAGCTGGTGGTGTTATTATTTATAATACCGGATTGTTTTCCCTGTGGATTTTGTTTATTTTCTCATAGTCAGCACCTTGCCTTATTTCCTGTAAATACAGCCTGAACGGCTGGATCCTCAGAGGAGCCTTGATGAAAGTGCCTGGTTAGCATGTGGCCAATATCCACCTGCTGGGGATTGTACAGGAGCTCATGCAAGGAACTGAAAGTTTCGATAACTCTCCCATGGATTTACCCTTCAGAGCTGAATTGTTTTGCTTAACTGATTTAATACTGCCAAGAAATTTGGCCAGAGTCATGGTAGGCACTCTTAATCTGAATAACCTTTTCCATCAGATCATACTCCCCATTTGAGAGCAGGTGGTGGAATCTGTTATCTTCAAAGAAAAAAAATCTCATCTCTGCTTTGCTTTCCATTTCTAATTTACCAGTTTCTTGACACGCTTTTCCTGCTGAGTGAGGCTGCAGTAGGGCCAGGGGAACCCCTGTTTTCTGTTCTGTGTATAGCAAAGTGTTTTGCTTTAAATCACACCTTTATTGTCATTGCTTCTGTCTCTGAGGACTGTAGGCCTTGCACAAAGCGTCTCCATCACTTCCCTGGCTGCCCGTGGGTTTGTTGCCTTTCCCCTCCCCTAAAACCATTTCCTATCTAAAATCAGAGATGGACCCTAAAGTTTTGTGGCTCTCACGTACTTTCAGAGTGGTTAGACCCGAGAGGAGACTCGCAAAACTCCCTGGTACTTTTGTGTTGCACATGACCCAGGTCGTACAGAAATCCCCTCGGTATTTGCTGTGCAGTTTCTCCCTGTCTCCCAGCTCTCAGTGCTGAGTTGGGAGGAGCTCTTGCAGAAAACCTCACCGTGGCAGGAATCTCCAGCCCACGGAGGGATTAGAGACCTGTGAGTGATTTTGGCCCAGCTCCCTCCGAATCTGAGCAGCCTGGGCTGGGTTTCCATGGGCAGGTTTGCCAAGACCGATCCCTGTGTGTCCCAGATGAGCCCGTTCCATTTCCTGCAGCTTTAGCCCCCTTTGTGCTGCCTTTGGCTCAGTGTTTCATCAGGCTGTCTTTGGTTTTGCAGGTAGCTGTATCCAGCTGGGTGGCAGGTGGATCCAAGGGTTACCATGAAGTTTTCAGGACCCCTGGAGAGCCAGAGGTTGTCTCTCCTTCTGGAGATGGCAATCTCTAGGGAAGCTCAAATGTGGAAAGCACATGTGCCGAAAATTCAGCCCAATCAGGTAATGTCTCTTCTTCACATCACTCATCTCAGCAAAGGCAGGGGACTGCCCCGGCTGTGTTGGGATGGGAATGGCCGGAGGTGGTCACGAGGAGTTACCTTGGCCTGGGGCCTGGGGAACTGAAGGAAGTGATTCCTCCTCTTTTGAGGGGCACACCTGCCCCAGGGGTGCAGAACACACTGCGCAGCACATGGCGGTACATCTCTGCTTGTGAAAGCACATGCATACGTTGTCTTAATTAAATTAATTTCACAAAGGATTATTAGTGCCCATTTCTCCTGGGCACCAAGTCTGCAGCAGCTCTCAACAGCAGCTTCATTCCTTGGACTAATTCATTACTATCAGTGTTGATGTGCCTCGGGAAAGGCACTGCCTGCTCCATGAAGAGCCCCTCTGACTCTAGCAGACTATTTATGGAGCAGGGTGCAAGCTCGTGTCAAGGGAACCAGGGCCAGGCTCTGGCCTGTTCCAGCAAGGAATGTTCTCATAGGACTGGTGGAAGATTCGCAGTGGAAGGGACACAGGGGCTCACTGCACAGTCCAGCCCCTGCTCGATCTGTGCAGCTGGGAGGCTGGAGCGGGCTGCTCACGGCCTCACTCAGCCTGCACTGGCTTTGTGCTCCTCTGGGGAGGTGTCTGTCTCACAGCTGTGCTCAGGAACACCTGTGCACTCCACAGGGCTCTGTGCAAAACAAAATGGCAAATATGAGGAGGGTTGTCACAGAGTCTGCTCCTTTGGTGCTGCCTTGGGCTCACGTAGCCACACCAAGGGCTCGGATCCCGGCTTGCTGTTGTACCACATGAAACGTTCACAGGTAGGTCAGCTCTTGTCAGAGCTAATCCCTGTGCTGTTTGTTTTTCTCTGTCTGGCAAACAAGAAACTGCTGCTGTTGGGTAGGAGCAAATCCATTTTTAAGGGCCTCAGTTTTAGTTTTGTTAATCCACGTTGTGGTTTCCAGATGAGTGACATGGTTGTCAGAGGCGTGGAGTGTATTGTAGCTGTGGCTGTCTTGGGGCACACACAGTGTAAGACTCTGGCTTATGGTAAACCAGGCCTGTCCCTCCCTGCTGGCAGAATTCCTGGGGAGATTATAATGTAGGGAGATAAGATTACAGGATAACAAGATAGGTTAGGGACTCACAGAGTGTAACCACACCAGATTCACGGGGGAAGATTTCACAGGACAAGGTGCTTGCGTTTCAGCCTTGGTGAAGCTGGCTCAGAAACCACCACCTGCCTCAGGCACACCTTGCAGCAGTCCCTCCTCTGTGCTTGTTCTGAGGGTTTCTGCTCCTGGAATTGCCAAAATTCCTGCTCCTGGAATTACCCCCAAAACTGTTGTCTGGGTGTCACCTTGTTCTTCCTGCTTTCCCACCTATCAGTTCAGACACTGACGTTGTCAGTGCTGTGCTACTAAATGTTTTCTGGCAATAAGTGATCACTAAACTGGGGTGAGAGCTCCCTGTGTGTGAGATGTGGGAAGGTCAGAGGGAGAGGAGAGCATAAACACAGCTGCTGCTCGGGGGAGATCTGCACCGGGGAGGCCACGGAGCAGCAGGGCCTGTAATCACAGATCGCTCTCTGTTCCTACGGCTCAGACACCCAACTTTTCCAACTACGCCGTGCTTCCCCAGCACTCATTGTGGTGGTGGTGCTCAGTGTGAATTACCCGATTTTCTGTGAAATCTGGAGGAAGGTCAGACTCCCTAACACCCACTGCCTGCTGCAAACAGCTGCAGCAGCCTAAAAGCTCGCTTGCACGACACTTGTTTATTTCCCATGACAGTCAGGCAATCTGCATCCTTCTGTGGATCAGATCTGGCAGCCCGGAGCGTGTGGAACTTTCCATTCCCTGCTGCAAGGGTGGGCTGGCTGCACAAAGCTTTAATGAGCTCACCTGCTCTGCCAGGGACAGAAGGTGAGTGTGTCTGCAGGAACCTTAGCAGTCTCACTGGGGACACACTTGCGGGTGTTTTGCAGAAGTAAACTTTCAGTTTTGACTCTTCAGGAGACATTTTTGGTTCCAGTGTTTAAAACCGGAACAAAGGCAGTTTCTAAATATGCATCAGTTGAGGTCTTTGAAAGGAAGAAACAAACCCGTAGTTACAGAAACAGGAAGACTTTCCATTTTTAGGAGAGGGTGCAGAGTCTGTCGGGGACTTGGTTCCTGGTAGTTTAATGTATGTGATTTTTGTGTTTCTGTGGTACTTTTTGTCTGAAAACTCCCATTCCCTCCTTTAAATGCAGGCCAGTGCTCTGGGTATGTGCAACATACCAAAGCCAGATCTCACAAGGGCTTTTCAGCCTGAGAAACCATGTGGGCTGAGTCTGGAACCTCCTCGTGCTTCTGAATGGATTTTGTCTTTTTCTACTTTTTGCCCTTCTGGTTTTCCCCTTCTCCTGGGCTCTGGGAGATGCAGGTGACATTCAGAAGTTTTAACAAGGTTAAGGCTTGAGAAATCGAGCTGCACAGAGTGGTCAGAGGTTGATTTTTGCGTGTTACCAAGTAACTTTGCAGCAGAGAGATGTGTGAGCTTTTTTTTACTGAAAGAGCGTCCCTTGTGTCGTGTCTCTTTCCTTTCCTGTTGTGGCTCATTCTTTCTGTTTTCCCACTTGTTCTCTGTACCTCTTGAGGAGTCAGAATATCCAGTTTATTTCCAGTCCTAACAAAGGTCACCTGCTCACTCCCCTGGAGCCCACACAGAAACAAACAGGGGAAAGAGCAACAGACCTGTCTGGGCCAGCAGACACTAAAGAAAAGATTATCAGGTGAGGTGTATTTTCCTTGATGGGGCAGCAATAAAACTGAGTCATGTTTGAGTTCACAGGTAATATTTATTTTAGCTTGCATTTTGCAGAAGTCTCAAGGTATTCCTAGAGATGATTTGTGCCCGGTTTGTGTCCTCTGGCCCCCCTTCCTGGTGCGGAGGGGACACACACAGAAAGTACCTGTGCCCCAGGGAGAAACTTTGGCTTTCCAGCCCAAAGGGACTGTCTCACTTTCAGCCACCGGAGTGTCTCGTTACTGCTTTTAGTTTCAATTAACTGAGGAACAGTGACCTTGCTGCTTAATTAATATTACTGTGATGCATTTATTTGTGTTCTGAGGGTGGCACAGGGACACCTCTAAGGGAAAGGGATAAAGCCCAGTACTTTGCATGGGAAGCTCCTTGCCCTGCGTGGAAGTGAAAGCAGACAGTGGGATTTGGGGGCAGAGGGGGGACCAGTTGTTATTCCTGCCTGTCTCTCTTGAACTGGGCTTCCCCACGTCCTTCTTAAGGAGCCAGTTGTATTTTGGAGCCTTCGTTGTGCTGCACACACAGGAGCTGAGGGTGTTTGCACTTGTTCCTTCCTATCACAGGGCCGGGGGGCTTTGGGGTTGTTTGGTTTAGTTTTACACCCGACATGCACTGTGGGTTTGGGTCAAACACCATCTCCCTTCTCATGGCAAGGACAGGCCTTACAGGCACCGAGTGGGTCATTGCTCTGGTGTGAAACGGGGCCCTCTGGCCTCGTGCTGCCCATGAAGGGCAGGAAGATCCAAGGACAGATGTCCGGAGCGCTGAGGATGAGAGGCAGCACGGAAGGGCAGTCCTACCCTTCCTGCCCGTGCTGTTTTTAGGAGAAGGCCTAACCTTTTGCTTTAGCAGGCACAGGGACAGCAGTGCCGAGGCAGGGCAGACACTGCCAGGAGCCATGGAAGCTGATGCCCCTTTCTGCCGGGATCCAGGCGGAATGGGATGTTCCAGGGGTGGGAGGGGCCGGGCTGTGGTGGCACTGAAATGCCCCCATGGTGCCGAGCAGGGCCCTCCCTCCCAAGCCAGGAGCCCCTCCTCCAGTGTCCCGTTTTCACTGCAGGCACACCCTCAGTCCCTGTTCTGCTGTGGGAACAGCTTTAGCAGAGCACTCAGTAAAGCCTCCTGTGTGGTGTGTTCTTTGTGCTGCCAGCACTCCCCTGGAACCAGCACTGCAGGGAGGGGTGCAGGGCACTGCTGGCAGCCACCGTTCTGCCCCTGGGGGGCTCAACGTTTCACCCTCAAATTGCACCGAGGGTTGTATAAAAAAACTGGATTTATTGGAATTTGGAAAACAGCAGGTACTTTTCATTAACGAGTTGAGCAGCAGCCGAGAGCAGAGGCCCATCTCGATCAGCAGACTGTTGTGGTGACACCAGGGCACCGTCAGGCCGGGGACAGAAGGTCAGGCAGGACTTTGTTCTCCTGGGGCACACCTGGTAGGGCAGCACTGGCAGCGCTGTGCCTTGCCCGAGGGAACGGGACACGTGTGAGCAGCAGTAGCCGGCTGTGCCCCCACTGTCCCACAGCCCAGACTCCAGTCTCGTGGCTGGAGCCCTGCCACCTTCCCCGCCCCTTCTGTCCCACCAGGAGGGAGTTCAGAGCAAAGAGGTCACACTGCCAGAACCACGGCAAGGGGTGGCACGTGTCCCCAGGGAGGCCCCACCAGGGTTACAGCTCTGCCTGCACCTGGGCTGCACTCGTGGCAGGATGGGCAGCAGCCCTGGTGGAAAGCAAGGTACTGTCCATGGAAGATACACAGTGGGTGTCTGTGAGGCAGACACAGCCTGAAATATTGCTTTTGTATCCATATGGGGTGGTGTTATTCTGGATTTCTGCTGCTTCCCCTTGATGGTGTTGCTGGGAGGACAGTCGCAGCCCAGCTGTTTGTGCTTCTACACACATCCTCGCTAATCATCCCCAGTAATCCCCACTGGAACCAGACCAGACAGTTACTTGGTTGATGTGAAAGGCTCTGGAAAAGCTGTAAATACTTCTGAACTAGGTCACACAGAAGGATTTTATGTCAATGACTGCGCTGTACATGTGGTTGAAATTTAGCTGTTGTCCAGACAGATCAATGGGGAGGCCCAAACTTAAAACCAAACACCAACCCCAAAGCACAGGTGAAATGGTACCTGCTCCACCCCAGTTCCCAGTAAACTGAGCCACTAAGAGCCTTCTGTAAGCTGTTTGCAATTTTATTTTAACATACACAGAGCTAAAAAAAGCCCCATAATTTGAAGAAAAAATAAACCTCCCCTCTGCTGCTGGCAGGGCTGGTTTTGTTCCAGCTGGGCATTCCTGTGCATCCACATGGTTCTGAGGAAGTTAAAAAAATAAATCTCTAGGAGCTAAGCTGGAGCTGGGCCTGTCTGTGTGAGAAACTACAAGCCATCCTTGTTCCTGTCGGCCCTGTCAGTGACAGCGGGGTGAGGTTTGGGGTCGCTGTAAGGGGAGCCTCCTGTTCCAGGGCAGGGGTTTGGGATGAGGTAAGTACCTGCAGGAACAAAGCAGTGATTGAGGCCAGCTCGAGGCTCCCTCCTCGAACAAAGCCAGAGGAGGCTTTGTTCCCTCTGTGCTGAGTGACTCCTGCAGAGGTAACACCTTTGGCGTTTGGGGACTGGCTCGGCCCGTGTGTAGGAACAGCTTGTTTTTTCTCTCCCCCAGGATGCAGCCATTTCTCCGAGGCAGAGGGATGAGGTCATCCAGTGGCTGGCCAAGCTCAAGTACCAGTTCCACCTTTACCCAGAAACGCTCGCCTTGGCCATCAGCCTCTTGGACAGGTTTCTAGCTGCAGTCAAGGTAAATATTTGTGATCTTTAAACTGGAATATTCCTGCCCCCCACTCAGCTCTGTGTACGTGTGTATGTGTCTATGTGTGCTGCTGCCAGAGCGACACCCTCCCTTGCTGTCAGAGGCTGGGCACCACCCAGGGTGGGCCCTGAGGTACCCAGAGACCAGTCTCATCCCGAACCTGAGCGGGCTCAGCACGGCACAGGCAGCGCACACAAAATGCTGGAAGGTACAACCCCAAGGCCCAGCGCCCCTGGACAGAAATGTTGGGAAAGTCTCTGCTTCTTTCTCTGGGGTTCCAACTGCATTCACCTCATTTGTACCACCTGGATTGCCAGGAGCACCTGCTGGCAGGAAACTAGCTGGGAAGAAACATTTGAGAGGTTTGGGCCTGGCAGGTGGGGGGAAATGGGGGGAAAAGAAACAATGAGGGAAGAAGAGGGAAGGCACTGTTCCTGTGGGATTAGTTCCCCTGCCAGCCCTACAGCTGCCAGGAGGATGGACTTGCAGCTTTAGGCTGATGTCCAGTAGGTGTGAGGGACACAGGGAAGCACACATGGGTGCAGGATGTCCCATCCAGCCACAGCATATTCCCCCAAGGGGGAGTAGATGAGCCCCTTTGTTTTTAAGGCTGTTCCACCACAGAAACTGCTTAAGAAGGGGGAAAAACCAGCATTAGGGCTCCCTGGAGGTGGGACCTGCTCCTCTGGCCCTGTGCGTTAGGTGTGCTGTCCTTGGGCCGTGGTTTTGTACCTGCCAAGTGACTGCTCCAGCCCGGAATGCCTGGCCTGGAGCTGTGAAGTCAGGCTTGGGGAAGTTCATCTCGTATTTGCTCAGCTACAGTCTGTGCTTGGCAAATCCAGTCCCGTGTGCCCATGTGTGATCTCACCACCAACACGCTGGGTAAGCGATGCCCCTTGGGAGATGGAAGGGGGATGCATTTCCAGTCCATGCCTTTGCAGTCCAGTGTGACTGAGTTTGTGACATCATTAATTAGCCCATCCTTTCAAGATTAATAAATATTGCTCATGTTTGCATACAAGCCATGGAAGTTCCTATTTTTAAGGAGATCCCAAAGTAGCTGCTTTACTGAAATGCCGAGGTGGCAAAGATGTAAATCCATCAGCAGCCAGTGCCCTCAAGACATTTTCTTTCAGTAAGCTGGAGCAGCCAAGGAGTGTGCAGAGACACATGGGAATGTGAGTCAGGAGCACTGTGCATGCTTGGGGCAGCGAGCAGGAAGGAGGAAGGTGCTTCGCATGGGTGAACCTCAGGGCTCTGTGCTCCTTCCCCCAGTTTCCCTCTCCCATAAAGCTGTCAGTCCTCCGATGCAGCTCAACTCCTGCTTTTTTATCAAGTGCTGCTATGTGGGATTTTATTACAAAGACCAGCAGTGCCTCCCTGCGCCCAGGAACATGGTGTGGGATTGGTGGGCCTGGCTGTGACCCACAGCCAGCAGTGCTGGTGTGTCCCTGCACAGCACTCCTTAGGGCTCAGCAGGGCCCAGATGTGGTCCTGCCCTGGGGAATTCGTTCTCTCGGACACCTGAATGCACAAGTGCAGATTATGAATGGATTTTCAGGTTTGGTGCAGGATTCTCACTTACCTTCCTTTCAGCCTCTCCCGGCTGTGGGCAGGAGGCCCCGCTGTGAGAGCTGCGGGAGGTGGGGGCACAGCCCAGCAGCCATGCCAAGGTTTAGGAGTGGCCTGCACCTTTCCCAGCCCCAGGCCACTGTGGAGGAGGGGCCCAGCAGTGAAGCCCTTTGTCAAGAGTCACACACAGACAAAGCTCACAAACAAACAAACAGCTTTTCCATCCAAATTTCATTTACCTTGCCTAAACTGTGTCTCCATGGAAGGGAGCAGCTCTCCTCCACTAATCCCTGGGAACTGTAGTGCAGAACTACTGAGTGGTGTTTTTCTGAGTTACTCCTTCCCCTTTGTGCTGCAGTGCCTAAGGCCGAGCTCTTTCCGGGGCTGGCAGATTGCTGCTGTGCCTGATGTCACCGAGCATGGATTTGTGCTTGGCACAGCCTGCCACCGCCAGGGCGTAGCTGAGAGGTCAGCCTGCTGATCCAGGAGGAGACCCTGGGGCTCAGCATGTCCAACCAGAAGCATCAGGGCATTATTTCTGCATCACACTGACACAGGGACTTCTCTGCTCTTCTGTCCCACAGGCCCGTCCAAAGTACCTCAACTGTATTGCAATCAGCTGCTTCTTCCTCGCTGCAAAGACCATTGAGGAAGATGAGGTAACTCTGTGCTTCCTACCATGGCATTGCTGGAATCTCTGCCCTTCCAGTCCTGCCTTTGCTTACCCATGGTGACTGACACTTGGCAGGACAGGAGTGAAGCATTTGGTGTCATTTCTCTAACAATTGGGTCTTGTTCCTTTTTTGTGCTGGTTTTTGCAGAGGATTCCAGTACTGAAGGTGTTGGCTCGGGACAGCTTTTGTGGTTGTTCTCCAGCTGAAATTCGCAGAATGGAGAAGATCATTCTGGATAAACTGAACTGGGATCTTCACACGGCAACGCCACTGGATTTCCTTCATATTGTAAGTAAGGGGCTATTGATGGTCTTTCAGGTGTCTGTCAGTGCAAATAGCATGTTGAGAAGCACCTCAACAAAAACTCCACGTGTAGGGAAGCAAAGAGCTTGGGGTATATTTGTAATTGCTCTGTACAAGTACTTTCTGAAAGGAAAAGCCTTGCCAGAGGAGCCAGGCGGGTCCCGCTGTGGTGGGTTCAGAGCGTTGGGTGTTTCCTCAGTGCACGGAAACCGCCTCCAGGGTAAAGCTGCAGGATCCCGGTGTGTCCCAGCCACACCCCGGGCCATTGCCGAGGTCAGTGCCGCCGGCTGCCTCCTGTGCTTGTGTCCCCACAGTTCCACGCCGTGGCAGTGTCCAGCAGGCCGCAGCTCCTGACCCTCCTGCCCACGCTGAGCCCATCGCAGCACGTGGCAGCGCTCACCAAGCAGCTGCTGCACTGCATGGCCTGCTTCCAGCTGCTGCAGTTCAAGGGCTCCATGCTGGCGCTGGCCATCGTCAGCCTGGAGCTGGAGAAGCTGCTCCCCGACTGGCTGGCTCTCATCATCGAGCTGCTCCAGAAGGCACAGGTGAGGGGGCGGCTCCGCACGTGGGTGGGCAGGGCCTGTGCGTGCTGCTCAGAGCCCCAGCCATCCAGGGCCCTGGATCCCTGCCGTGCCCCTGCGTGGGGGTGGCTGGGCTCCAGCCTGGGGGACAGTCCTGGGGACAGCACTGCCAGGTCTCCATCCCAGCCACAGCCAGTGGGTGACACACGGGGGAGCTGTGTGCCCTCACGTGCACAGGCTCTGGCTGCACCAGGGAGAAAATAACAGCAGGGCAAAAGGCCTAGTTAGCAGCTCAGGCATTCATTCCCAGCACACTGACAAATAGTGCCAACACGCTCTGGCACTGAAACCTTCTAGTATCTTAGTTTTTTCCTCACCACTCGCTATTCCCATGAGGTGTAAGGAATCGGGGCTGTATCCTAGGAAGTTCTCGTGGTGGGGCTCCTGCCTCCAGGCGGTCAGTGGGAAGTGAGGAGCAGGGGTGGGTGGTGCTGTGGGAGCCCACGCCCTCTGCTCCCCGCGGCAGCGATCCCACAACGCCGGCCCCTTTGCTTGTGTTCCCCTCCAGATGGACAGCTCGCAGCTGATCCACTGCCGGGAGCTGGTGGCACATCACCTTTCCACTGTGCAGCCTTCTCTGCTGCCCAACTCTGTATATGTCTACAGTCCCCTCCAGCAGACCCTGGTGACCTGTAACAGAGGAGCGTTCCCCCGCCAGCCCTCCTCTGTGCCAGGGCCGGGTTTCTCCACGGACAACGGCCGGCCAGAAGCGCCCCTCACAGGTACAGCGGCGCTCCACCCGCGCCCGCCCGCCGCCGCCGGCAAGCAGCCCTGCGCCAAGCGCAAGGTGGAAGAGATGGAAGTGGACGACTTCTACGACGGCATCAAGCGCCTGTACAACGAGGAGCTGGCCCCGGAGGTCGTGGCGCTGGAGCCCGTGGGCTCAGTGTGCGGCGCCGCCGCCTCGCGGCAGGAGGGCAGCGTTTCCCCGTGCCCGCCCCTGCAGCCCGTGTCTGTCATGTAGCTGCGAGCGCCACCGCCCGCTCCGGGAACCCCGCTGCGGTGCCCTCACCGCGGGGACGGGGGGCCATACCTTCTTGTCAGGCTGAACTGAAGGGAGCCAAAAAAGAAAAAAAAATATCCCAGCCCCTTTTGGAATTTTATTTCTTGTGCGGCTAATTATAGTTCCACTATTTAAGCACTTAAAAACACAAAAAAGTATAAAAATCTAAAAAAAGACCCAAAAACCAACCAAAAAAAAAAAAAGTAGCAAAAATCTGTTCCTTTCTAGTGTTGTCAGTTCCACTGTTTCTCTGCTCCTGTGTGTTGTACCCCATTCTCCACGTCAGAGCTCTCGGCAGCCCTGCAGAGCTGCTCCAAGTTTCCCAGCCAACTAACTCACATCTCTCTGATCCCGTTCCCACCTGCTCCTTCTCCCTTTCTGCCTGCTCCTCTTTAATTCTCAGCCAGTCTCGTGCTTGACCTTCTGTCCTGCCCTACCTGCACCACAGCTTTCTTTTGCCCTTCTAAACAGAAAACCTCTTTCCTTTCCTTAACACTTGGGTGTTTCAATGTGGTAATATTGCAAAACTGGATTTAAACAAAAGGTTAGGCAGGAAAAAACCCCAAACCAATTCTTGCAAGCTGCTCCACGCTTCAGTAGCGCTCACAGGAGTGTGAAGGTGCGCTGGAAGAACACCAGGGCAGCCAGCCCCCCTGCTCTGTGCCTCACACACAGACTTCTCCAGTTACACCAGTTTGCCTCTCCCAACACAGAAAGCAGTTACTGGATTTTGTATCACTAGAACCAAAAGGGTATTTTTTTCTTGTTTGCACCGAGAAATGTTGCACTCAGTGTAAATTGTCACCAACGCTTGACACTCTCCATGAAGTGCAGACCTTTAATTGTGCAGAGCCTGTTTTCCCCGCCCTCCTCCCAGCACGGCTGGGTGAGGTGCTGGGGTGGCTGAGGTGGACGGCTGAGGTTTGGAACGTGTGTCCTTGTCGGCCACAACACCGAAACAGAAGACCCCGATCCTCGAGTTTTGTGTTCATGTAACTTCTAACCAAGAGTCAGACCTTTAAACCCATCTCCTCCATGTGACACCCCTGTTCTCAGAACACCCTGTCCCGACTGTAAGCTCTCTCCACAGCTCTGAGGAAGGTATCGTATCCGGAGCCATTGTACTGATGAAAGCCTTCTGGTAGCAATAAAGAAAGTTGTCCTGGATTCCCAGTGTGGTGGTGTGCTTTTCACCCGAGACCTGGATCAGTTTTACCCGCAGGCTGCCAGGGAGCTGCTCCGTGCCAGAGCCCTGACAAAGTGCCTTCAGGGGTGCTGGGCAGCCCTTGGGGCGCCAGGGCAGTCACCCGACACGAACTCGTTGCCTCCAGCAGTTGTGGCTTTTGCCCCAGCTCTGGTGCTCCTCACTCCTGGCCATTCCCTTCCCGGGCCAAGTGCACGGCTGTAACACTGCTCCATCTGCTGTCCCGGAGCCCATCCTGCCCTGTGCCTTCCAAGGTGCCACCTTGTCGCGCACAATCCTCCACGACAGCCTTCGCACAGGTTCCAACTCCTCCTGCCTGTGTCCTGAGGAACCCCTCCCCAGGCTGTATTTCTCAGAGGGGTGTGTGTCTTCCTTCCCTTCCAGCCCTGCCTGCCATCCTTGTGCTATTTCCAGTCCCTGACCTTCTCATCCAGTGGCTCAGTTTCCTCCAGCCACGCTGCCATGCAGTGTCAGGGTGTCACTAGCACGCCCCCAGCACGGCACCCTGTCACTGCAGGGCAGCCCCACCGGTGCTCGCTGCTTCCAGCTCACACATTACACGTCTTTCCCCGTTAAATTACACCGCCTTCTCCCCCTGCACACATTCCTTCTCTCCCAGGTTTAAGGGCACGTTCCCCCTTACCCCACTCGCAGCACCAGCACACAGGCACTCGTGAGGCTCACAGCCCAGCCTCGCCCCAGGGGCACTGCCCAGGACCCTTCCCAGCCTCCCTGCGCTGCCCACAGCCAGACAAGCTGCAGCACTGACTCCCCAAGCTCCTGGCAGGCAAAAACTTGGAAAGGCAGAACTCCGCCTCCCTTGCTGCCAAGGGAGTGCTTCCCCAGTCCCAAACACAGGCATCCCCCAGCCCTGGTGGGTTGGCAGAGAGACACACATTTTTAATTTCGTTGGTGCTATGCCCGTGGCTGAAGGGCCGACCTTCAGACACAGCCTTACCTTGGAAAATGAGCCATCAAGTAAGACCCGCTCCCCCACGAGGCAGGGGCCAGCTGATTGGGAAACAACCCCCATGGCCAGAGGTCAAAGCCATTTCCCACTTCCCACATTTCCTCCCCACTGCCAGTGCCTTCTGCTGCTTTCCCTGTGTTCCAGTATCCACCACCACTGGATTATGGCTCTCAGATGTTTCATCTTGTTTTCCTTACGGATCTGTTCTCCCTGAGTTTGCCTTAAAAAAAACAACCCTTCACCCAACCCCAAAACCTTCTGCTGACACCATCTGCCTCAACAGCCTGAGGCAACAAATCCCACAAGTTTGCTACCTGCTCCTTAAAAGCTACTCCTCTGGTCTACCGTGGCGATTTGCTGACTGAGCAGGTCGGCACTCACCGCCATCACAACTTGGAGAGCTCTGTAAGAAGAGTCACAAGTAAGTGCGGGCTGTAAGGGGCCTCTAGAGGACATGTGCTGCCACCCCCCGCTGCAGCAGGGCCGGTCCTCCCTCACCAAACTGAGCCGTCTCACCTGGCAGCTGCTGCTCCGTCCCATTTACCATTAGTGCCCTTCTCTAACTCCACTGTGTCCTTCTGCAGACACCAAGTCCAGAGCTGCAAGCAGGACTCAAGGCACCAGCGCAGCAAAACTCTTACAGAGCTGCAAAATAAAGGCAGTCTGTGTAAGTGTCAGTATTTGGCTGTGCTTCTCTTTAGAGTCAGCTTTCAAAAAATTTCCATTTGGCATTTAGAAGTCACTGGGGGGGAAAAGTGTTTTACCCCTCTTCTAACCTCCCTGCCCCAGCAGCACTACAGGGGGGTCACTCAGAGCTGAGCCACCACCTGCCAAGGGCAGAACAAATGCCCCAAAGTCACGGTCTCCAGAGCAACTTGCAGACTCCTCCTCCCAGATAAAACCCATCCTACAGTTTTTAAATATGACAAAAGAGTCCAAGCAGTGAGAGAACCACACTTATTGCAGAGTTGAGCAGCTTTCTAGATCTGGCCATGTGGTGGGAAGCACTGGTGGCTGGAGAGCAGGTACCCCCTGAGACCCCTGCAGCCTGGAGGGAGGGCAGGCTCTGGGTTTGGTATTAATGCAAATGCTGTCCTAAGCTCCATTTGTGCAAATATTGATAGCCCTGCAGTCTGAGCAATGCTCAGCAAGTGCAGTTACACACCAGGCAAATCAGCACAGCACACGCACAAGGCCAAACTCTGAATAACTGAATAACCTTTGTGAGCAGATCTGTGAAGTCACTCGGTTGGTTGCAAAGGTTTCCAGGACAAGCAGTTTCCCTTCCACCTGGCTGGAGGGAGCCAACCCTTGCCACTGGAAAGTGCTTCTGAAATAAACCCCAGCAGATTGCAGCAGAGCCCCTCAGCAGCCTGCACGTCACATATGGACTGGGAGAGGCCAAACCTAGACCACTTCATGGCTAAAGGAGGGGAAATCCTGGATTAAGGTTCACAGATACAAAGAGTAAGTCACTAGTATTCGGTTAAAAATAAAAGTGCATCACTCCACATGAAAAAGCATCCCAAAAGGCTCAGGCTGCCTCCTTCCCTCCATCCCCAACCAGCTGGAGGTCACTACACACCACATTTACAGGCTTTGCTTTTACCTTCAGACAATCCTTTGGCACTTCTCAAGTTTTTTGACTGAATGCAATTCCAAAGTAAACAAGGTACAAAATTCAACAACTCCCCCACATTCAGGACTGCTAAAAAAATAAATGCTAATTAGGCTCCATGAAAACAAAGGGAAGCCCTCAATCTAAGTACAAGTCAGTGCAGTTCAGCTGTACAAGAAAATCCTACTTTGCTACATCAGTCAGAAAATAAGGCCTTGGCTGTCCAGAACAGGCTCCACCAGCACCACAGGATGTGACATCCACCATCCCCAGTGACACACTGAGAGCATTCCTGGGTCTCCAGACCGATTCCCAGCCACGGCAGAGGAGCACAGGACGCCCCTGGGATGCAGCTGTGGTGTCTGAAGCAGCCGGACTCGAGGCAGAAATGAAACCCTCCAGCTGCCACAGTCACCCCGGTGTGTCACTGTGTGGTCAGCAACACGAGCACAGTGTGGCACCGGCGAGGACACGGGGAGGGAGGAGGAGGAGGAGGAGGAGCCGCCCCAGGTGAGTCCCTGCGGCCGAGCTCCCTCCTGTGGCCATTACCTCTGGCGGCTCTGGAAGCCGGGACGCTGCCGGGCACAGACACACAGCACAGCGCACGGGTGGGAACGAGAGGGGAAGGACAGAGGGCAGGCGTGATGGAGCAATGAGATGGCTCTTCTCCTGGCAGGGCTGCCCGAAGCCGCAGGCTCTTCCTGTGCCCTGCAGCCCACTGGGACAGGGGGTGTGGGGGCTTTGGCAAGGTGACGGCTACATAAAGAAGAAGCTACAGAGAAAGAGAAAAAACAGAAAAGAAACAGAGGTTCAGAATTGAAATGAAGGAGTGAAAGAGGAGGGGAAATAAAGGAGGAACAACATTTTAAAGTAAGTCATGAGGCAGGGAGGGAGTGCGCTGGGGAGGAGTCACACACACACCAACTCCAGCGGGGAGGCCCGAGCCCCCCGAGACACGGGCTGAGGTGGGGAAGGAGCTCACAACCACCACAAGAAGGGACTGACAAACACCAGCACGAGCCTGCAGAGGCACCTCAGAGGCACAGAACACCCTGCTGGGCAGCCAGAGGCTGACAGGGGACCCTCCTGCCACAGGATGGCACAGCAAACGTCACAGAGGCCACGCAAAGACCAAAGCCTTGGGTAAAAATATATTTCCTCTCCCCACTTCAAGTGTTGGCACTATTTGCATCTGTAACCTGAAGCATATACAGGAAAGAACTCGAGCTTATGCTATAAGGTTATTATTCCATCTGTAATTCCAAAGCTGAAATACTTTCACATCAAATAAAGTGACAATATCTAACAGATGCATACATATCACTTGCATTAACACTGTATGTCGGTTACACAATTATTCAGTTACAAACACGGGTTATTTTCCAATAGCAAGGTAATAAAGTCCTACATCTATGGTTTAAGGCAATCAGGATATTAAAAATGTATACAAATACAAGATTTCTACTGCTGTTCACAGCTTTATTTTCCGTTAATTAAAAAAAACCCTTCATATTTGTACAGCTCCTTGCTGGATATCACACACTGCAAATGCAACCTGGGCCCTTGGAGAAAGGACACACACACACCCCCTCCTTCTTCCAGCACCTCCAAAGGGCAAAAGGAAACTGGAGCAGATGGACAGATCTGATGTGATCACACACAAAAAGACACTTCCATCCGCACTCGGACGGTTTAGGAGGAGCAGAACAAGAGCTGCCTGGGGAAACAGTGGTGGTGTGAAACACAGACATGCTGCCAATCTCCCTGGTGGCATTTCACACTGGCTGTGACAAGGAGGAGCCCGGGGTGGGTGCCAGGCACTGCTTCCCTGCTCCCCAGAGAGCCACAGGAGATGGAAGACAATGCATTTAATGACCACGAGCTCAAAGGGATCCTTCCCACTGAACTGCTCTCCCAGAAAGTAACTCTGCAAGCCCTGGATGGCTCTGGGGGAGTAAATCCCCACCCACCTCCTCCTTTTGGCTGCCTGCAAGACCCACGTGTGCCCAACCTGTATAGAGCAGTCACAGCCCCTCTCAGCAACCTAATTTTCCTTCCTTTTCCATTCTGAGGTTTGTTTCATGCCCTAGGAACACCACAATCCCCAAAAACACGTTTCAGTGTGCTTTCCTGTTCCTTTACATCAGACTAAAGCTTGAAATCCCATCAGGAACACGCAGCATCATCAGCTCTGATGTTACCACTGCTGTCTAACCACATTCAGTGCTGCAGGGCCTCCCAAGCAAGGCTTTGCCCAACCATGTGTCCAGCTTCTGGCATGCAGAGCAGCTGCCCAGGGTTGCTTTAGGCACTGCACAGGAGCTGGATGTTGTGTTCCCTATGGCTTCTTTACAACAGCTCAGCCAAAGCAGCCTGCAGACAGCTTTAAGGGGGCTTTTAGCCATGCCACTTGTACCTAAGTGGACTTAGAGAACCCCGCAGAAAAGCAGGACTGGTTTCCTGTCAGAGCAAGGCAGGAAGGAGAGGCTCTTGGTGCTGTACTTACATGCAAAGGTGAAAGCACATCCAGCCAGACCTGAGTGTGTCAGTCACTCCACGCACACCAGGGGCTACTGGGGAAAAAGGCTGAAGGAAAGAAAAGCAAGAAGTGCAGCAATGACAAGCTAAACATGGCCCAGGGGCTCAAAGTGAAAAAAGTCAGTCATTAACCTCTCCTCTGGTGCAAAACAGAACAGTACCTTGGACGTCTGCAAGTTTGTGCCTTATTCCCAAGTTTCTCCAACACAGCTTGCTTTTTTGCTGGAGAAAGAAACTCAACCAAAAAGACATTAATGCACTCGGCCACTGCTTTCTGTCAAAAAGGAAAAGCTCAACTCAGCTGCTTTCCCCTGCTAAACATCCCTTGAAGGGCTGTTAAATGAAGCAGGACAAATAAATGTTAAAATTAAGTTTTCAACTTGGCACAAAACACTGGTAATTAAAAAGAGGACATGCACAGAGACAGCTGAAGCGAAGCATATTGCCACGAGCACTTGGTGATGGGCATGTGATGTGACTGTAAAAAACTCATGCAAACAACCCAAACTTCTTCCTTCATAACTCAAGATTTTAAAGCTGGGTTTGCCAGAAGCCACAAGAACCGGAATTTCCGTTTTCCAAACAACCCTGCAGAAAACCTATTTAACTTGACAAAAACTGCGTTGTTGGCAAGACCAGCAGGTCAAAAAAAAAAAAAAAAAAAAAGAGAAAAATAAGGATAAAAGGATCAACTATTTTATCTCCAGCTTACTTATCCACTTTTCCATCTGTTCAAGACATGGCATTTAGAAATCCCCTCTCAAAGCCATGTTTAAGCAGTGAGGGTTAAAAGCAAGACAAAACCATAAGCTAAGCCCCAGCACACTTCTCAATAGCAACGTTTGAGAAAGAAGTGATTAAAAAAGCCCTAATTCTGCCTTTTGTTGCCCTGCACAGCTTTCATCCAGAAACAAGCAGAGGGCTGCAGTGTGTGAGACTCAGGTGGGAAGAGTTATGTAAGGAAAGGAAGAGGAGAGTCCCCAGCCAGGGGCAGAGCAAGTGCTGTCTGTGCATCAGCAGGAGGGAAAGAAACCCAGGAGTAACAGGATAAGCATGGCTCGCCACTTTTCTTGGGAAGGAAGGGAGAGACTCTGTCCAAAAGCAATGGCACAGAAAATGCACAGCAAACAGGCCCACTTCCACCCTGCACTGGCCCAGAGCAAGGCCTGGCTCATCCTACATGTCCCTGGCGTGTTCAAGGGACACCTGAATGGGACATTGGCCCTGGTGCGGGAGGGCTGGTGGGGAGCACAGAGTGTGTCCAGCTTCCCCTTGTCCCAACCTTTCCCTTGACCTGGAATTCTGGATCCCAGGGCTTGGCAAGCCTGTATTTAATGCTCCTGGAGACTCTAAGAGGATGCTGAAGGCTGTGTCTCCCCCCTGCCCAGGCATTTGATTCCACAAGGGCTGCTAAGCCTCGCTAGGATGGTGCCCCTTGGAAACCAGGTAGGATTGTAAGGGAGGTTCCAAAGGTTTCAGGCCAGTACTGCAGGGACAGCAGTGCTGGGAATGTCCTTCCCCTGGGAACCCACAGCTGCCACGCTGAACTGGAAGGGTGGCTGTGAAAACAGGCCAGCACAGGACAACAAACCCAAGCCACGGTCAGGTCAGACAACAACAACAGGAACTAACACAAATTATCATGCAAATGTCACGGCATGCAGGGTCAGTTACACTTGGTTATCTACACACACGTTCCCCCCTCCCTCTCCCCAGCAGGCAGTGCTGGAACACCCCAGCTACTCAAGGAATATGGGTCAGGCTCAGCTCCAGGTTAGCCAGGCCACCACTGGCTGTGACATTGCTACAGCAGCCATTACCTAGGGCTGGTTTCTGCCCATCCAGGGGTTCCCTCAGCACTGAGGACACTCAGTGATGCTCCCCTGAGCTGCTGACATCCAGCCCTGACTCCCAGTGCAAACTAGGGGCCAAAAATGGTTTACAGCTGATGGTTTTGGTGACAAAAATGTGTGATATCATTACTTTGTCCCTCCACCCACCCCTGAACTTCCATCTGCATACAGTCCTGTACCCAATCCCTCTTCCTCCTTGTTCCCCCTATGTTATTAGATGAGTTAATAGTTATTCATGTTAAAAAATGAAAAAAAAAAAAACAAACAAAAAAGAAAAAGAAAACAGATAGCAGAGACACATTACTGCAAAAGCAGGTGAATGCAGGAACGTCCTTGGCTCGACAGGCTTTATGTGAAGCTTGCACTGCAAGTTAAAAAAAGAACAAAAAACAAAAAAGTTAGCACTAATTGAACTCAAAATGAGAAAAACTAAAAGAAAGCCAGGAGAGCCAACACCAGCAACTCGCTCCGGTGGGCGGGCATGCAGATGGATCACGGAATCACAAAGAAATTCAACCTCAAGGCCAGGCTCTACTCGAGCCTATGACAAGCAAACGCAAAAAGAAAAACCGAGGGGGCAGAACTACTGACCAACCAACCATGTAAGCTGGGCCAGACCAGCCGCAGGGGACTGAAAACTTACACAGAAAGGAAACTGAAGGGAAAAAAAGAAAAAAGTTTGACATTTGGTTTTCCGAAGCAGGTTGAAATGAACCGAGAGAGGCCCCAAACAGATGGCCCCAGCTCCTGGGGGCTGAGGGTGAGCAGTACCCCAGCAGCACGTGCCAAGGCATGTGGCCGTCTCCCAAACAGCAGGCAAGCACCACAAGGCTGCTGGCTGCTCTGAGTTGGTCCATTGCCAGGCACTACCTCCAGACTGTGCAGGTTTGAAGCACAGCCCCAGCCCAAAATCACAGCAGGGGCTTGGTGAGGGTGCTCAGCCCCACGGTCAGGCGATGGCTCGAGCACACCTCTCCAGTCCCCCCTGAAGGGTCTGAGGCACAGATGTGCTGTCCTCAGAACAGCACACAGCTGCCATCAGCCCAGAGCCCCAGCAATTTTGGATAAAAACTGAGCATAAGCTAGGGAATTCCTGGAGGAATAGTGTGGAAACCAGGAAGGCCAAGCTCTCCCTTATGGAGTCAGGCCAGCAGTGGATTGCACCCCGAGCCTTCCCTCCAGCATGCACAGCACGGTGGCAAGTCTTTGTTGTCCAAGTTGGAGAGATCTGATCCCACCTTGACAAAAGAATGCATTCCCATGGTTTACTTTTTGGGGAGGCTGCAAGGGTCAGGCATGGCAAGGATTTCCTCTGGCAACTGCACAAGCAGCAGCACAGGCCGTGTCAGCAGAGAGAGAGAGGACGGAAGCCTTTAACTACACACACTGCAGCTGCTCATTAGAGTGCAAGGAGAGCCTCAAAGCCTTTAGAAACCCAAGGTGTGCTACAGGGCAGAAGCATCAGCGTTTCCCTTTAGAGCCTCCGTTAGTAACTCCGACACTACAGAACAACCGAGGCAGGTACAGCACCTGGGGTGGAGCACAAAGGACACACTAAAACACGGGGATGTTCCTCAAGGCTGGATTTCTGTGAACGCATCAGCAAAGCAGAATCCGTGTTGGTCATGGTCACTGGAAACAGCCCCTGTCTCACCCACAATGCCGTGCATGTGCCAGCCAACCCCACAGAGGCAAGAGGAGCTACACAAAGAGACAAAACTCCCCAGACCATTCTACACTGCACTGGCCTCAGATCTAAGATGAAAAATCTGACTGCAGCGTTCTTAAAACTACTAAGCTACCAACTCTGTTTAAGGGATCAGAAAAAGGGTCTTTGAAACTTTCTTTTTACAAAACACATCACCGTGTCTGAATCCTCAGGCGAGAGCAGACAGGGGTTTCAGCCCACCCTGCTTACAGCCGTGGCTGCAGGAGGGTGTTGCAGCACGCCTGGAGCTCGGCACAACACGCACTGGTCCCTCAGGATTCCTAGCCAAGCAGAGCATGCAGCACTCCAGGCACTGCACAGGCTCCCAGCCAGCACTGAGCAGCACGGCTCCATAGGAGCTACATCACTTCACCCCAGCTGAGGGACCAGCCCCAGGCCCCCACACCTTCCTGGGGACAGGACAAAGGTCTGGCACGGGACCAGCAGCGGGCCAGGGGACATGCAGCGAGTAAGAACTGCCAAGCTATAAAAACACACCAGTACAGCTGCAGTACCACCGACCCTCCCGGGCTCTCGCTGTCAGACAGCTAGGACCAGGCTTAAGCTCCCAGGTTAGCAAGGCAGACACAAGAGTCTGTGCCACACCCCTACTGGCATTTGGCTCTTCCAGCGTGAACTGGGTGCGTTACTCTAAGGAACACCCCCCTTCTCTCTGAGCCAGCAAAAGCAGCGTGGAACTGTCATTTTTGTGTGTGGGTTAACCAAGGGCTCTCCAGGGAGATTTGCTGCCTCCCCAGCTCGACAGCTTTCCCAATGGCAGGTATCAACTAGCACCGTGAGCACACGTGACCCAGGGAGGGCTTGCAAGAGCACCCTCTTACTAGGAATGGACAAAGCCAATAGGGGGTACAGGATTACACTCCTAGGATACGAATATAAAATAGTAAAAAACAGTGCCATCGTCTTTTCTAAAACGTAAGGGCTTCTTAGCTTATTATGTCAAACTCCACACAACCACAAATGCCATTTAACTGCAACTACGGTACCATAGTCGTTTGTTTTCTTAAAAAAATAACCAAAGCTTCTTGTCTTTTTTAAAGCAAGCTTCCAAGTAATCACTTTTGGCACTAGCACTTCCCATGTAAAAATAACATGGTGGTTTTGGTTTCTAAGCTACTTCTACTTACAACTACAACCTTAAGGAATGGGAACCGGAGACCACCAGTGAAAGAAAGGACAGGTAGTGACTCCCTTAATAATTTTGGCTCAGGCAGATAAATCTGAGTCCAGAACATCCCACAGCTGTTCCAGAAGATGCTGGACAGATCACAAGTCAAACCTCCACCATCCGATTGCTCTCCCATACCAGTCAGACTTCAACTTAAAATTTGCAGGTACTCTTCTAGAGAAAAAGTAAGATCATGTCCCTGGCCCACCCTTTAGAAAAAAATATTTTATTTGATCAGGCTGATGAAAGCCCTGTTTCCAGTCTGGTAATGGGGAAAAGCAAATACAGACATGCAGCAAGAAAGAAAAAACCAACCTCCCAAAACTGTACCAAACCCTACAAAGGATGTGGGTGACATCCGCTTACTTTTTCTTGTCCTTGTCTTTCTTGGTTTGTTGAGAACCTGCCTGCTGAGCCTGTGACTGTAATAGCTGAGCTGCTGCCTTCTTCTTTTGAAAGTTGTTCAGCTCTTCTTCAAGTTCCTTCTTTTTGTCTTCCACTTTTTTCTTCTCTTCTTGGTGAGTCCTCTTTAGATGGTCAAACTTTTCATGGAGCTGCCAGGGACAGAGACAGTGAGAACTGGATGGGAAGAGACAGCAAGTCTTAAGCCTGTCCCGAGCCTGCCCGATCTGTCCTCCAGCTAACACACACTTGCACACAGGGATGGTGGGAATCTCTATTGCTGGAGGAATTCAGCAGGTCTCTGGACACTTCCAAACCCACATATTTCACCCATCCGCTGTTTTATACTTACTGGACCCCACTATTTCAAAGCAAGAAAACAGCCCCTGAAGGCCATCCTTTTTCTGGTACCACACACTCCCCTGTGAGGCACAAGTTACAGCTCCCTCCCCGAGCAGGACATGTTCTGGAAAAGCCCCAGCCTGTACTTTCACAGACTCCTTTGAGTTCCAGCATACTCACATCCTTTTCGGCTTCCTTCAGCTCTGCTTCCTTCTCCTTCACTCGCATGACAAACATCTGCCTCATCTCGTCCTCCTTCTTCTGCAGTTCGCCCAGGAACTCATTCCTCTTGGCTTCGTAGGTCTCCTGGAGACTGTTAAACACACACAAGACGCGGTGAGAGCCGTGTGAGCTGCCAGCCTTTGGCGCTCTCGCCGCCTGGGCTGCCTTGTCACAACCACGCCACCAGAGCACAACAGAGGCACGGTGCCCTCCGCACCTCGCTAGGTGGCAGCCGCGGCAGACAAATGGAACAGGACATCACTGAGCGGGCGGGATGGGATGCTCGTGTCGAAAAGCAGCAGCCCCCGATGACCACAGGGCCTGTCACCCGACTGAGTCACAGCCTGCCCTTCTCCCACCGCCTGTGCCCAGCCTCTCGTTCCCAGCGTGGGGTTTGTGGAGCGGGCACAGTGTGAAATGTTGGCTTCACGCAGTGCTTTAAGCACGACACTGACACACAGCAAAACTCATTTTCACCACTCCTTGCTAATGCATTTAGATCAGGGGCTTGATTATAAAAAGCCACCTTGGGGGACCTCTCTTTCTCCTTTGGCCTTTCTGAACAAGCATCAGCCCCACCCCTCCAAATAGCCACATAACTGGATTCCTCCTTCCTTCGTTTCATCCCCCCTCTACTCCTTGGCTTTCCTTGATTTCCCCAGCACTGAGCTATGCAGAGATCTGGGACATAAAGTATGTTGTCCATGCACCTCTGAGATTTTCAGAGCCTGTTAGGAACTCTGGACCCAAATGCCTCTATTTTATTCCTTAAATGGATTTGGATAGCCCAGCCATAATGATAGTGTGGGAATGATAACTATTTCCCCCAAGAGGCTTTTCTGAAAATGCATTTTTTTAATGAAAACACCACTGATATCACACAGACACATTGCATCCATGTGCCTAGGGAACACAATAACCACTGGAACACCCTAACCCCAATAAAGTCAAGCTTTTGCCTTTCCAGGCAGTGTCAGGTTTTTTTGGTGGCTTTTTGTTGCTTGATTTTGTTTGTTTGGGGTGATATTGAACTGGGGAACAAAACTTGACAGATTATCCCAAGTCTTGTGTTTAATTCTAATTAACAAGCACTTCAGTTGCCTCCTAAAATCCTCTCCAGACAGGATGTCCAGAGCAGTTCTGTCACAGCACTGGCTGCCCTGGAGGAATCACACCATTCCAGATGACCACAGCAGCTTCCCACACATGGAAGCAAAAATACCAATTCTAAAAATGACAGAAATCCTTTCATGAGAGAGCAGGGCAAGAGCCATCTCTGGTTCTTACCTAAATCCAGAAACAGACCTCTCACAGCAGAAAGAGATCAGGAGACTTGAATGAAAACCTCCCTAGAATTCAGTCTTGGATTCAGTCTCTGTGGATACAAACTTGAATTCCTAAACCCTTCTGAAGGATCTGGCCAGAGCCTAGGAAAAGCCCAAGGGCAGATGAGCCTTTGCTGCTCAGTGAGTACAAACTGAATCTGCAATTAGTGACACACTGTACTAGGGAGCAGCAGAGCTTTACACACCAAAGCAGAAAGTTCTGTGCACTGTTCATCCTATCCTGTATTGAAAACTGCCCCTTGCAAAACTCACTCCCAAAAACACAATGCCAAGAGACAGGCAAGCAGGGAAAGGCTGGCAGGAGCCAAAGGTGCAGGGGCTTCCTGTTAAACTGTCCCAGGTTCAAAGCTCAGTTCTCTGCTGCAGTGACTCTGAGGTCCAGAGGAGCCAAGTTCTCAGAGAAACTGGCCTGGCAACTCCCAGGCTGCATGTGAAAAAAACAATTACAGCCCTAAGGAATAACAGTCCAAACCAACTGGGATCCCTGCAGCTTCTCACAGACAAAGATGACAAGGGAATTAGCTTTTTAAGTACACAAACATATGAGCCTAGATTACAAGAGTAACTCGATTCCCCAGCACAGCCCCACACACTGGAGGATGCCCTGGCAAATAATATTCTTTGGAAAAAGAAGTGTTTTGAAAAGGTTAACCAGAGCAGCAGCAGGAGCTCTGTGCACAGAACCCCATTTCATGGAGCAGATGCCTGTGGGGGTCCTGGTGCTCCCCCTACCTCCTGCAGCTTGGCCAAGCACAGGGGGTTCTGCCAGCAAGGTGGGGGTCTCAACCATCACCAATCCCCCTTTTTCACACCTCACACCATCGCCTGCACAGCACCACTGGTTTCATGGGGTCTTCTGCCCTGCTCCCTCCGAGATCTCCCAAAAGCTCCCTGTTCCTGGCTGAGGAGCAGCAGCCCCTGTGGCTCCCTGGGCCCCAGTGCAGGGAAAGGCATCCTTTTGATCCCTGAGCTGAGAGAACATCTTGCTTGTTTCAGATATACATCAGCCTTGGCCAAACAGCTTGGGATCATGGGGTTTGTTTGTTTATTGGAGGGAAAAGGCACCCAGAGCGAACTGCTCTAAACTAGCACGTACCAGATGGAGAAATTCTGTACGTTTTCATTTCCTTTCTACTTATAGCTTGGTCAAAAAGAGGCCTCGTGTACAGGAAGCAATGGAAATTCCTCAGATTCCTCAAAAGGAAGGGCTGAGCCCATCTTAAGCCCTTGCTCTCCAGAAAGGAAATCCAATAAAGCTTCACACTTGGGCTTAGTAACAGAACTGGGCTTGACTGATTCCAGCAGAGTTTCTGAGCTGCAGAAGAAATGCAGCTGCATCAACTCAGCCTGTCAAATAACCCCAAACCAGTGCCAATCCCCTGACACACACGCGTGTTATGGGGGAAAAAAGCCCCACAGATGCACTTGAATTCTGCCTGGCACAGAGAAGAGCGTGGGATGCTGCTAAGGCAGAGGGTCCAATTATTGGGGAAAAGAAGAGGAGGAATGGGAAACAGGAAATGGAAGGAGAAAACAAACACTCCCGCCCGAATTCCCACACAGCTGTTGTCCCTGGCTGATGACTTGGGCTTCAGACCAATAAAGCTGTCTGACAGAATAAACTATGTGTGCAGCAACCAGCCAAACCTCAAGCATGAGACCACGGCTCCCTCTTCACAGCTCACCTTGGAGCAGCTGCGAAAAGCTCTAGGAGGGTCAGAAGAACATCAATCCCTGGATCTCCCCTTTGGTCACCTGTTACACCTCAGTGCACGGGGCACCTTTTCCCTGCCCAGGAAGTGCCCGGCCCCGGGCTGCAGCAGGGCAGGCTGGCTGCCCTTCCCTACCTGAAAGGCTTGCTGTCAGGGTCGGTGTCCTTGAAGCCCATCTCCTCCAGCTTGCAGCGCCGGTACAGCTCGTAGTGCCGGGTGTGCGTCTGCTCTCGCAGGTCCTCCATGTTCACGCGGATCAGCATCTCCCGCAGCTTCACGAAGTCACAGTGGTTCTCGTTCTCAACTGCAAGGACAACAGAGAGGGGATTAAACACAGGAGCTGGGCCCCTCCTTCCCTGGAGCTGGGCCCCACTTCAGGAAGCCTCAGAGCTCTTCAGGCAGAAGAACTCCAGGTTGGCCTGCACCAGAACGCCTTGCTGAACTGGGGGTGAAACCACCCCAAGACAACGTGGGTGTGAGTTCAAGGCCTTCCCCTGGATTTGAACAATCTCTCTGCTGCCCATCTGTCACAGAGCTCCCATCTCTCCATGCATTTTTGCACCAGCATGGAGATGATCCACTTGCACACAGGATTTCACTTCCCACTCAAACACACTCTAAATCCTAGCACTGAGAGGGGCCCAGTAAACCTCAAACTATTTGGTCCTGGTTTCCTGCGAACAGCAAGAACCCAGCAGGATGTGCTGAGTCCAAGATTTCCCAAACATATCTACTTCTTTCCTAACTGGTTTTCCCAGTACTATCCTCTGGTGAATACAGCTGAAGGGCCTGCTTGTATTATTAACGAGTTGGAGCGCTTTGCAGAATCGCCCTGTCAATGTTCCCCTGCAACTCCCTGGGCCATTATCCAGCGGGATACACAGCTGAGCCACAAGCAGACCATCACCATCTCAATCCTGTACTTCTCAGTGCTGGTTTGGAAGAGAAGATCAGCCCTGTATCTTTGGCAGCTTCAGTGCAGCCTGGGCTGCAAACAGTGCCCTGGCCAAACTCTGCCCTCCTGCAGAAAGGAGCTTTTGGCTCCACGTCCAGATCTGCGCTGTGCTTTCTCCAGCCAGGTTTTGTTACAGACCATCCCGGGATCAATGTGCCTGTGATTAGAATGGGACAGGATGACAAGGTATTTTTGTGCCTTTGTAACATACCCTGCACGACACCCCAAGGGTACTGCCTGGCTTTGGCCATCTTGTTGCCAATCTTCACTTCTTCGGTGCTGCCAACAACAGCAAAAGGAAGGTGGACCTACAAAAGGAAAGGGACAGTGAGGTTGGGGATTTCCTTTGCTGCCTTGCCAGGGATTGTTTCTCAAGAAAGCTGTTTACTGTGGCAGCTCTGCTAGATAGAAGTTGCTTAAACGCCTTCGCAATTTGTCTGGTGTTTTAGAAAGAGCAACAGGACAATCTGGATGAGAAACCTGATCAGACTTAAAGCCCAAAATTCTGATGTCCTAAAAATACTAGAGAAGGACATATTTTCCATATAATTACAAAGCACAAGAGTATCTTAAGCCCAGAACAAGTCTTACAAACTGGAAGCGAAATTTAACACTGAGGAGACAGAACTGTGAAACAATAAAGCAAGAAAATAAAGTACACCCTCCCAAGGAAAAACTCAGGGGGGTTCTGCTGCTACAAAGAACTGCTAATGCTTCCTCTTAAAAAGGGCAAAGCTGTGAGCAAGGGGAAGAGCAAAGTCAACCCAGCCCTGGGCTGACACGTCTGAGTCACGGAGCTCTGCTCCCCAGTCACCCTGTGGGTGTGGTGGTGACAATCTGGGATCTGCTCCCAGAAGTGTGGCTGCTGCCGGGGGGGGAGCTGGTCAGCCCAGCCCTGTGGAGCTCTCCCTGCCCTGACAGCATCCAAAAGGGCTGGGCACAAGTTCTAGGAGCTGCGGCAGCCAAGCCATGGTCCCAGGCTGGGTGGGTGGGGAAGATGTCAGGGCAGAGGAGATGGGATCAACTGGCAAAGGAGTTTCCCAGCAGCCAGGCTGCACCAGAGGAAGGCAAAATACTGCACACAATGCAGCCTGGCACAGCCACATCCCCTCTGTGCCAGCTTCTCTCTGCTCAGAATACATTGCAGACAGGGAAGACAGGCAATAGGCAGATTTGGAGAAGGTCTAACATCCAGCTGGATGGGGCAAGTTCCCATCTACAAGCAGTGGTGCAAGGAAACTCAGAAAAGCCTTCAAGTAGCAAGGAAATGGCTTAATCTGAGTGCACTTGCTTTAGGGCTGGCACATCCTCTCGGGTCTTACGTGCCCCTCTCAAACCACCCAAGGGCCCAGACAACACTGCATGTCACTGCCAGCAACCCCGAGCTCAGGCTCTTCCCCTTGCAGCCCAAGAAAAGACCATGGAAAACAGTGGTTTCCCACTGTAAACCCCCCTAAAGTGTTTGGTCTGCCCTAGCCCCATGTGCCCTCAGACCCCACCCCGTGCTGGAGGAGGGGGAAGGAGGTGAAAGCCAAACCACCAATGGCCACCAGCCCTGTGGAGAGCTGGAACATCACTGACGGTGCCCGGCTCTCTCCGGAAACAGAAACAAAGGCAGCAGTGAATCACCCCCCTCTGAACAACAAGTGGTCGTCTGGGACAGGAAACCCAAACCTCAGCTCTTTGCCCTGGCCGTGCTGGGGCCCTGCCTCCCATCCTCTTCCTTTCCCCAGATGGGAATACTGCAAATGGAGAAGGAGACGAAAAACTGCTCAGAGGAGAATCATCTGTCAGACAACAAAGCATATCAGGCCGGGTACCTCCAGCCCAAAACCCTAAATGGCCAGCCTGATGTCTGTGCTTAGACTGCAGTTTTAAGGCCAAATAAATTATGGTAGAAGCATCAAGGACAGGCCCACACAAAGCAAGGGAAGGAGCCCGCCCGGGTAACGTACGCTCATCGTGGCGTTGATCTCGGCCACTGTCTCTTCATCCGTCGGGAACTGGTAGATCTGGACTCCATTGCTGACCAGCTCACTCATGATTTTACTCTTGAACTTGTGCAACTCGTTTTTTGCAATGGTGTCAGCCTTGGCAATGATGGGGATGATGTTCACCTGCAGGACAGAGACCTCCACATACAGGACTGCACAGGTTGTGTCACCGGGAGAGGACAAAGCAGGACATGCAGGGACAGCCCTAAAAAAAGTGCCACAGGCCGAGCAGATGACCTTCCCTAGGGCTGCTGCTGCCAGCATCACCTCAGACAGGATTTCCAGGCAGCAGTGATGATGGCCTTAAAAAGAAGTCAAATGCGATTTGGCAACATGCTATTTCCTGTCCTGTCGTATTCCCCTCCTCATCCAAACTGGTCGGACAGGAAATGCTGTCAGAGATTATTCCAAACTGTTCCAAAAAAGAAGAATAGGAAACGACCATCTAGGCACATGTGAGAGTGCAGCAGGCCGGATTACTGCAGGAGCCACCGTGGGCCAAGAGCCTGTCACAGGCGTTTGCTGGGGGGCTGCCATCAGGGACACTCGGGTGGGCAGCAGTGCTGCTGTCAGCCCACAGGAGGTGGAAGCAGATGGTCCCTATCCAAGCCCGTGACACACAGCACAAGGGCTGGCATGACACAGCCACGCTTCCCCCACCTGGGTGCCCTCACATGCCCCCGGACACGGCTGTACTGCAGGGCCAGCGTTCACTCCTCCCTGCACAGCTCCCAGACGGAAGGGCAGTTACTGACTCGCTCCCCTAGACAGCCTGCTGGCAAGGATAAGGATCCTGCCTTCTTTCCCTTTCTCCTCCCTCCACAGGGACAGTTTCTGCTTTTGATCATGCAGGATTTGCTTTTCCCTGCAACAGCAGACACAAGTCATAGCAAGCATAACAGCAATCTTGACCTATATGAAGGGATTTTAACTACAGTACTTGAAAATCATCTTCTATTACATCACTTAGCTCTGTTTGGAGGATGGCCTGGCCTTATGAAATCCCCCTGGGCCAAAAGATAAAACAAGAATGCCAATTAGCTCACTTGAGGTCCACCTCCAGAACCCTATTTTCAGTTGAATAGGACAAGGAACCTTCTCCATCACCACATAAAACCCAACCGATAGGCCCCTCTAGGAAATAAAGAATCACTACCACCATTGATCTCCTGCAGAATCAGGATCCAATGAGCCAAAGGTGCACAGTGGACTGATTTAAACTGCTTAATCATGATATAAAGAAGCACAAAGAAAGCTTAGTTTAACTATTCAAGGTATACATTTGTACTTTGGTTATATTTCCTAGAAGAGGTGAAACCTTTACACCAAGCCTGTGAGAGTAACTGGAAAAGCAGATGCCAAGTAACGTATTTATTCACATCCTTGTTTAGCTCTTATTAGCCAGATTGCAGCTAGAACACCACCACATGTGCCAGAGATGATCAGATCGCTGTGTCTAGCTGGATGTGGTTAGAGCAAACAGACACAGCATTTCCATTTGGTTTTCACTGATTAGTACGACAACCTGCATTGTCTTTCCTGACTTTATAGCCTAGCTGGGGAGCACAGGGCCAAGTTCCCTACCCGAGGCAGGGCTGGAAGAGGGGAGGAGTCCAAAGTCTTCTAAATCTCTGCAGCATGTGAAGCAGAATAATGACCCATTGCAGCCACTTGCACAAGGAACATGTTTCATGCAGCACCTCTGCAATTCCCCACCAGTAAAAACACACATTATTTCCTGGTGGCGAGATACTAAAAGCACTAGTAGGGCCATAAGACAGGCAGCAAGTACCTTACTGTCGAGCTTCTTCATGGTGACCAGGTCTAGGGACTTGAGGGAGTGTCCGGTGGGTGCAATGAAATAGAGGCAGGCGTGGATCCGGGTGTCGTGGTAGTTGAACAGGGATCGTTTGATCTTCAGCTCTTCTTGCAAGTAGGCTTCAAACTGTGCATCGATGTATTCTACTATGGGCTTGTAGCTGGAGAGAGGCAAGGCACAGAGAAAATCAGGGAGGTGGCTGCTGGAACAACACCGAGCACTGAGGGACACTCAGGCGGCTTCAGCGGTGCTCTACAAGACCAGTGCTGCTGTTACAGCCCTCCCCACTGACCTCCAGTCCCTCCTTAACATGTGTGTGTTCCCACTTGGTGTCCCAGGAATGCATAATGGACATAACAAGAAGATAAAGCAGTAGAGACCCTGAACTTGCAGCCTCTCCAATTAAAGACTGAGCTGCTGCTCTGCCAGTCTCACTGAAAGTTATCCAACATAACAAAATTTCAACATGAAACCACCACCTACCCCCAGCTTGTCCAAAATCTCATCATCTTAAGAGTGGGAAGGGAGATTGACAAGGGAATAAAAGGGACTTGTCAGGAATTGAAGCCTATGAGCAGTGCTCAGAAGACAACTGCACTGTTTGTGGACTTCAAGGGGATCATTTGTTGGATGACCTTGTGCATTGTAACATATCCTCTGGAAAGGACCAGCCTGGCATGAAAAAACCATACAGCTTTGCATCCCCCATGTTACAGGTGATTTTCACTTTCTCCCAAAAAAGGGAGCTGTGCTTCTGGCAAAAAATAACTTTTCCATTTGCTCCTCCTCCACCATGGATACCTCTAGGTGGGTTTGTAACATGACTGCTGCTCTTGTTTCTTGGCTTCTGAAAATTTTGTTTCTGACCATGAAAACCCAAAAACCTGGAGACAGAGGCATGTTGCAAAGACAGCAGTTAAGGCCTTACACCAGGAGGAATATTAGAGAAAGCATCGCACAAAAAGCAGAGCAAAAAAGGACTGGGAAGACAAACCAAAAGCACAGAGCAGCATCACTTCCTGGATCAGGAAACACGCCCAGGAACTGCGAGGCACCAAGTGCCCCCAGGCAGGCCCTGCTGACCTCCGAGCACATTGCTCCTCCTGAGAGAGCCCAGGTTACCTGTCATCCTTGTTGATCTGATCGCCAAAGCCCACGGTGTCCACGATGGTCAGCTTCAGGCGGACATTGCTCTCCTGGAGCTCGTAACTCCTGGCTTTCAACCTCACGCCGGGCTCGTTGTGTGTTGCTGGTTCACTCTCAAACTTGGTGTTGAACAGAGTGTCCATCAACGTTGACTTGCCGATGCCAGTTTCACCTGAGCAGACAAAGGTAACTTAGTAGGGTCTGGCTGCTTTTGCTCATCATCTCGGGCATATCCACCACGTTAAGGAGTTTTTCCACTTGGGGAGCAGTGGAAATAGGCTACATGTACATGGCTAAGCAAGATAATCCCTGCAGAAACAGATGTCTCTGGAGACAGTCCCCATCTTTTGCAATCCCCCAGGACTGAACCACGAACTTTCCTCTCAGAAGAAAGTCATAAATTCTCTTAACTCTGTGTTTGATTCCCAAGGAGATACCTGATGTTATTTTGTTTTGCCTTAAGGCAGTTTTGTTTCTCTTTCAAGAACATCACACAAAACCCACGGCGCAACTTAGGCAATAAAAATATGAGAGAGAAATACATAAGGAGTTTTTAAAAAAAATTAAAATAGCACACTGCTTAAATACCAACTTTTTAAACTATTACAGGTTCACTAATCCCCAGTGCAATTAGTAACATGGATGAAAGCATTAGCCCAAATCCCATTTCTAAGTCAAACATGTTTGTTTAGCAATTATGCTCTCGCACAGCTACTGCTACCCATGCTGTGAGCAGGGGTGGGCTGAGGCAACTCACACAAAAAAGCTGAGTCCTAAACTGATGGCACAGTATGTTCATCTCTGGAGCTGCAGATGTGAGGGAGCTCCTCGTGTGAACTGCCGCGTGCTGTGCTAGATGGGCTTTGCAGCCTTCCACATCCCAGTTAAAAGTCTCCCTTCACAATGCCAAAGTTCATCACGTCTTGTCTCAAATCACCATTATAAAAAGCAAGATTTCTGTTCCTTAGACAACCGCAGCAGTTTGTGCGAAATTTTAATATGGGGTGAAAATTGGTGGAGCGACACGTTTTAAAGGAAAAAAAGAAGCGGTGGATCAAATTGCTAATGGAGACATATTAAGTCATGCTAAGAAAGGAATATTTACTGCAAGAGAGAAAGGCAATTAATTTATGCCATTTTGATCAAAGAGCTGCCTGCTAATCGAGCTGCTCCCTGCTGAATTGGAGTGGTTTCATGCTGCTCCAAGAGTCACGTGAGGGCCGGGAGCTCGAGTGTGCACAAGTGCAACTCTTCTCTTATCTCCTTCCTCGACACGCAAAGCTGCAGAGAGGAGTCGAGTCTGTGTGCCAGATTTCTATTCAAACAGCTCCCAGAAATTCTCCATTCGCTGTACAAAAATCACAGTTAGAGGGCTGTGGGGTTTTTCCAGCTAAGTAATGTAACTAATTAGAAGGGACAGTACTCCCTTCTTGCAGGCTTAAATGAACAACGAATGGAGAGATGGTGTTTGCAGCGTACTCTGCCAAGCTAAGAGTAAATTTACAGAACCACATTCCGGGTCCACTGACAAGTCCCAATTGGTTTGGCTCACAGCTCCCAGGGGCTGAGCAATGGATTTCTAACTGCATCATATCCACAGAGTACCAAAACAGCAGCTCTCTCCCTGTAGCAAAGAGAAGATGCTTTCTCCCTGTATTTCACCCTCTGAACAATCTGGGAAAGGTAATTCAGTCTATAAAAGCAATGTGCAGCACTCAGGTTAAATACAGCAGAGGATGGAAGGACAGGCTTTGTTCTCCAGAACATCACTTGAAGACTAAAAATGACATTGATTCCAGCTGGAGAAACTAAGAATGTAATGATACAGGCAAAGCCTGGAAGGGATGTAATTTGGTGAGAAACAGGCTCTGCACCCAACCCAGAGAAAAGCAGATTTAAGTCAACTTTCTTTTAAAAACACATTTAGCTCCCAAGTTAGCTCAGTTTCCTTACAGGTAGCCTTTGGGGAAAACTGAACCATGGGACGATCAAAGGCATAAATTTCAACAGTTAAAAATGTCCACATTTTGATTCAGGGGTCAAAGTAGAGACAGGGACAAGAGGGATACCAGATTTTACCCTGGAGCAGCTCTGGGAAGAAAACTGTCACTTCCCTGCCACTATGGGCCCCATGGCTCAGCTCTTCCCTCGCAGAGGAAGGTGGTTTGAGCTCCTGGAGGGGTGCACCCCTGACTGCCCAGAGCTGCAGGGTGACTTACCCACACAGAGGATGTTGAAGCAGAAGCCCTGGGACGTTGACTTGTTGACCAGCTGGTCAGGGAGGCTGTCGAAGCCCACATGGCCGGAGAGGGACAAGTTCCTGAGGTCATCGTTCTGTCAGACCAAGAAGAAAAGCGTTTAACAGGGTTGCAACACCCCTGTCAGAACTGTGCTAACCACACAGAGGCTTTTGGGACACAGGATCTCTGTCTTAGGTTTGCCTCCCAAAAGTACTCTCCTTTTATTTCCAGCCAGCTCTATGCTGCGGGGCTCAGGAGCTAAAATGTCCCCAACCCCAGGGCACACAAACACCACCAGACTGTTTCTTTGTGCCTGGCACTAACAAACCCTGCTTCTGCACCCATCTGCAGCACCCAAATGCTGTTTCCGAGGCCTCAGCATCCCTTTGGCACGGCCACAGCAGGACATAGATAACAACAGTGGCTCTAGAGCCACCTATATCTCTCTCCAGCTTCTCCAGGCTTGGAGCACAAGAGACCCAAGCGAGTATGCTGCTCTGCCATGCCACGGTTTACAAATAACCTCTTCTGACACGAGGTGACAGAGCAGGGCACCATTCCCAGCGTTTCCTCCATGACCTACAAAGCCTCCAGTGCCATTCTCCACGCCTTCAGCACAAAAAGAAGCCAGGCCAGGGAGCCTCAAGATGCCAGTCACCCCTCATGACCCGCTCTGCTCCTCCTGGCTGCTCGGGGGCCTGGGCTGACAACATCCAACACCCCGAGGCTGTGGAGGGGAACAGGGCAGCAGAGACCCTGCACCAGGGAGGTTTGAAACAACTCCAAGATTATCCTCAGAACTTCTCCACAACAGCTGTACAGCAATCCACAGAAGAGTCTGGAAAAAGAAGTCAGCCCAGTTATCTTTTCCCTGGCAAGTGGTGGTTGTGCCAACATCCTGAGCACAGGTAAAACAAGAAATCCCCACCAACTTGGCAGACCTAGAGCAGCTCTGCTGTTATTTCACGTATGTCTCCCAGAGTCTGTTGTCCTTCACTTAGAAAACACTAACCTTCCTCCAAACCCAAACACTTCCAGCAGAATCACTCCACCGAGGCCATGCTAAATTACAGTCGTGGGCAGCCTCAGCCTGGTTTAAAGCTGCTGGAAGCACCAGCTTCTTTTCCACAAAATCAGTGGGCTTGGGACCAGACATGGAAAAAGACACTCTTTGCTTGACAAAATAAGAATCAAAAGCAGAGGAGGACTTCCCACTCTCTCTACAATTGCTGAGCAGCTCCACTTCCCCCCTCAAAATATATGGACCAGCCACCAATTGCAGGAAAAAATGAATTACATCTGGGCTGAGTGTCGATGAAAATAGACCAAGACTCAAGGAAATACAAAAATTCTCTGAGAAAACACCAAGTAAAAATGTCTCTGCCTGTGCCACCACCGTATGGGGCAAAGGGCTCTTTTCTGCCATGTCGACAGGCACGGCCTGTCTGTATTAGATACCTGAGCCTTCTCTTAGCATCCAAACCAGGTTTGTCTGAAGGTTTAACACCAATCCACCAAACTGCTCACCTCCATCCTTCTGTGCACTAACAGCTATTCATCAGCACCACACCACACAAGCTTAAGATGAATGAGACATGCCACCTGCTTGACTCAGTCTGGGTGAAGACAAACCACACAGAAGAGATCATTTACCCACAACAGTGATTTTCCTGCAGAAGTCCCTGGCAACGGAAGGAGACGCCGGCATTTATATGTTGTGTGAATGGGTTAAATTAAATATTTGCAACATGAGTATTTTTAAAACACCAGTGGGCTTGGGTTTGTGATGAAGTGAAGGGCACTCGGAGCAGATCCCAGAAAGCAGTAAGTGCCCATGACTCACAGGCTTCACACAAAGTGGTGGGTGTTGAACATCTTTCAGCACCAGTATCTCTTTCCCTGATATATTTTGGGAAAGCAAGTACTGCCTCATCACCAGTTACTCAGCAGGAACAGGAGTTAGACTCATCTCCTGCATCTGTGTCAGTTATTTTTTGCTGCAGACCTTGTCCGGTTTATTTCCCACCCCTGCTTTTTTCTCCCTGCAAGCGGCAAACATCAACAGTGGAATAAACAAGAACTACCCCTGCACTCTGCAATGCCAAGTATTTCTCACAAGCTGTGCTGCACAATGGGAGGCAGAAGCGTAGTCTGATATCTGCCCAAAGCACCAGAAAGCTCATGAAAAGCTCCGAGGCACAGCCAGAGACGAAACACAAAGCCAAGCCTCCCCCTCCCTCGGTGTTCCCAGGATGCAGCACATCTCCCTGAGTGGAACAGACACAGAAAACAGAGGCAATTCTGCACAAGTATCACAGATAGGCATTTTGCAGAAGGCAGGAAAGCCAAAGGAACTAGATTACTCAATCTTTCTCTGCACACACGAACAAAAGCATCATGCAACCTAACAGTCAGTTGGGCAGCACACAGATGGGCTTGGAAAGCTGACACATTTTTAGGGAGCTGCAGAGGAATTCAAAGGAAAGATTCAAGGGGCTGCATAACCTCTTACCATTGCAGCCAGGCCTCTGCTCCTGCTTTTACCCTCTTCGAGAGGATAGCTTTATCCACATGGAAAGGAAGCCTCTGCTGGAGAGAAACCAGCCTGATTGCTCCGGGTATCTTTAGCAGAACAGGCAAGTGATTCACACATTGGGTCTGGCAGAACAGAAGTGTTTTAACAACAAGGGGATGCTAAGTGAGATGGGCCTGCTGCTCCAGCTGTGAATTGCCATGACAAGCTCCTGAGCACAGTCAGTGGGATGGGCTTGATCCCAACTGAGTCATCCCACTGAGAACTGGGCAACTCCAGCCGAAGGGCAGGCAAAGGCTCCTGCCCCCCAGAGACAACCCCAGAGCCCCGTGTGCACCAACAAGCACTGATTTATTCCTCTTGCCACATGGCTCTTCTTCCAGAGGAAGTCAGCAGTGCTGCTCAGGCACTTCACCCCCAGTGGAAAGGCATATCATCACCTTGCCTCACTGCCTTCTTCCCAAGAGCGTTCCTCATTTTCCCTCAGAGAATGAGCAGAGCTCAGCACAACTCCTCTTTCCCTGACACTGCACGTAAGCACACTCCTGGACTAAAGCACCCCCTCAGCTGTCACTCACAGAAACCCGGTCCCAGGAGATGCCTTAGTAACCACAGACAAGCCACTGTGTCTGGAAGCACTGCCCCCTTACAGCACACTAGCAGAGGAACTGCTTGCCAAGCACCATTCCTTGCTCCCAGCTTCAGGAACCACGCACAAGAGCAGCGTGGGTAAAACTGCAGCTCCACGGACTCCTGGAGGGATCAGACAGCTCACACCAGACACGCTGCTAGATTTGGGTGTCTGCATGTTCTCAGATGTCAGAGAGCTTAAGATAGCCCAAAAATAGGCTTTATTTTTAAACTCTTCCCTAAGACAGTCATGTCCCCTTTACTGAACGCCACAGTATGGGGGCATATATTCCCTCCCTCTTCCCACACCATCCAGGAGCAGGAAGCAATTCTGAAGCTCCAGAGCTGTGTGCTAACCTCTACAAAAACTGCAGAGTTACATGAACAAATAAATGCTTGTTTCTTGAGAAAGATGCTGATCACTAGACTTCTCCTTCCAGAGAGCCCTACGAGGCATCCCACAGTCGATATTTCTTGGATCAACAACAATATCTGAGCTGCTGTTATCACAGCTGCTGGTTTTAACTCCAGCAAGGGAAGGGGTAAGTTAAGCAGAGACAGGCCCCCAGAGGCACAGCATCTACTACCTACCATTACTATAGAGAGTTACCTTCAGCAACCCATGTCCTAGTGCTCTTAATTTTAAAGGGGAAAAAAAAAAAGCCTTGCAAAAGACAAGAAAGGGTCTGCAATCTCAGAACCCTGTCAAGGCTATTTTGCATCTGCTGTTCTTCATACGTAGTTCCTGGTGGCAGAAGTTTTGTAGGTCAAGCAACACTGCAACAGATGCTCTGTGGCAAACAGTGTGTTTGCCTGGATGGAAATCAGTGAAGGCACATAAAACAATTCAGCTGCTGAGGCACCTGCAAGGAGAGAGTCAGCTCACCCCTCCTAAGCCACAGCAGCTTGGCAGAGGTAGCGGGAATACAGGGGAGGTTATTCTCCTGGCTGGAGTCAGGAACAGTACACGGCTGTGTGTGGATGGGGAGGTGGACATAAACACGGGCCCTGCGATGAGAAATGCATCCCTGCTCCAGGGGCAGCACAAAGCACAGCAGTGTCCCAACAGTTCAGGAAGGGAGGTAAAGCTTTTCTCCTGGGTAGGAAAAAAGCAAGAGTCCCAAAAGGCTGAGGAGGGAAGATCCACAAGGACATGTGTGGTTATTGCCCCGGCCCCCGGTCTGTGTCTCCTCACTCAGGACTCACCCGTGGTGAGGACTGGTCCCCCAGGCCAAGCCAGCTCCTGGCTGAGCCCCTTTTGCTTTAAGGCTGCTGGCAAACTCTTCCCCTTGGGCCCCTCCAGGCAGGGCTGCCGGCAGCTGGGGGTCAGCTTCACACGGCCTCCCAAGAGTTAAAGAAAACAAAAGTGAGCCTCAAATTCGAGAGGGGGAAAAATGCTGGTATGCAAAATATTGAGCTCGACCACAAATATGAAGCAAGTGTTTAGTTATTTGAGGCCACACGATTCAGGAGGCACCTTGAAGAAATTCTAAAAGCTTTTATTGTTGTCAGCAGCTCAGGTCAGCAACGTTTTTGACCCATTACTAGGCACACGTTCCTGCGTTTCTGAGGTCATCTTAGATGCTACATCCAAAGTCAGGGATCTCAGGGATAGTTTAGTCTGCTCAGACAAAAAAGCGGCTCAGGGAAGAGCAGAGAGCACAGAAGCAAAGAGCAGTCAGCAAGAGAGGGATCTATTCTAGCCTCTTCTTGTTAAACCTGAGAGCTGGGTTCTCTGACAGCAGGGCACCAAGTATTCCCAGTGCCTGTGCCAAAGCCAAGCTCTGTTCCCTGAAACAGCACGCACAACATCCTCCCCTTCCTTCCACAGGCATAAGGGATGGTCAAACCCCTAACTGTTGGACAAGGGAACTCATGAACAACAGTGTGGGGAGATCACGAAAAGCAGGAACAGCTCCCTCCCCTCCTTGCCATGCATTGATGCCACAAGGGAAGGGCACATAGCAATCAATGAGTTAATCAGCTCATCGAGAGGAAGGGCTTCTTGGTGGCAGTTTTTGCCTTCAATAACCATCAGTGTCACCAGAGGAGGGGGAGTTCCTGTCTCCACGCTGCTGTTGGCTTGGGCAGATGTCTCACAAGCTACTGGGAAGTCTGGGAGGTCCCCGGTTCCCTCTCCTCAGCTCCCCTGCTTTTTCCCCTTCCCTCTCAACAGGGAGAGCAGACCCCCGTGGAAGGCATGTTCTCACTCTGTACATTAATGTGCCAATCAAGCCATGAAGATTCGTGCCTCCTGCCCTGCCACCAACCCACCAGTGACTCACTGCTGCAGCTATTGTCCCTGAGGGATGGACTGCAGGAAACCATCTCCTCCTTCCTGGATAAAAGCTGGCACCAGCTGCAGCTGCCTGGGGACACACAGCTTCTCACTAGTCCCTTGCCTCAGCCCTCAGCAATGGCTGGAAGAACAGCAAGGAGCCAGGCCTCCTGCTCCCAGTAACACAGAATACTGTCAGGAGTGCCATGCCACAGCTGGCTCCCTCACTCAGTAACCAGGGAGGTCACAGGGGACACAAGAAGGCTCTCCTTGAACATGCTGGATTTCCCTTTTCATCCCTGAGAACCAGGAGAGCAGAAAAGGTTACTTTGTGGGACGAAGACTGGAAGCAACTTCCCCAACAAAGCACTGGGCAGATGGGAAAGGGCAGGTATGGGTCCAGCGCTGTCCTCCCTTGTGCAGAACACTGCTCTACAGATAAAATCCCATGGATCTGTGGCAACACAGCCGAAGGAGGCTGCCAGTGACACCAAGCAAGGGGTTCCTCAAGCAAACACGCCCAGAGGGTGGGTGATGCTGGACACGCTTCCACTGGCACAGGCAATGACAGACAGGAGCGCTGCTCTCTCCAAGGCTGGCTCCCGAAATGAAGGGTGGGATGACACAAGGCACAGCCAGCAGCCATCTCAAGCTGGTCCCTGGCCCGATGTAGCCCACACCACCCGTGCCTGCCCGAGGAAAAGCCATGCTACCCCAGCCCCAGCTGCCCCAGCACGGGCTTGCAAGGCAGCAAGGACAGGCTCCTGAAGCACGGCGGCAGGGAGTGAGGCGACTGCTTACATTGGCAAGCTGCAGGAACTCGGCAGGAGCACGGAGGGAAAAGGATACGGTCGCATTCTTCAGCAAAGAGGGAAGTCAGCAAAATCTGACAATTCAGGAGCGGCTGTAGAGAGTGGGAATAAACGTTTGTCTTCGGGCAAAATGTTTGGCTAAAGGTCAGCACAAGCTCAGAGCACTCACAGTTCCATTTATGCCAAGAACTGACATAAAAAGCATTTTCCTCCATAGCTTTCCAAAAACCACGGACCTTTCTATTTGGAGTAAAAGTGACTAATGCTTCTAACAGCCCCTGATGTCACAAACTGCTAACCAGCAAAAAGAAAAAAAAAAAAAAGCTGGACTTCGGGGATGATAAGGACCATATGTGCATTCCAGCAAGGCTTGTAAACTCACTGGAGGGGAAAAAAAGAAAAAAGGAGAGAGGAAGGAAGGGAGGAAAAAAGAGACATAATGTGACAAACAAGAATGAAGACCATCCAAAGGCAGAGCCCAATGAGAACCAGATGCTCTTGGCTTCTCTGGCCAATGTCTCTCCTGACGGGAGACAGCATGCAGGAAGGCATGTTGCTCTATGGACATTAGAAACACTTCTCTTTCTTTCTTTCAGTTCTTTTGCCCTTTTCCAGCCCTTCTGGCTACTCAGTCCTACACCACCACAGATACGGATACAGTCCAGCAAGGCAGCAGAGGGGAAAAAGCCAACAACAGCCATTTCCTTCTGTATTTCACTGGCATGCACTTAAAATAGCCCTGAAACAGCTGCACCACGGGCCATTAAATAAGTGGATTTGTACTTTGCTAAAAGCCTTTAGCTGGAGGCACAGCAGAACCTGGGACCTGAGACAGAGGGAAGGGTGGTACACAAACTCAGCGAGACTCCCAGTTACACTCACACAGAGGCCAGGAGCAATCTGAGACACTGTTCCTGGGCACAAGGGGGTACAACGAACACAAACCTGGCAAAAGAGCATCTGATGCCATTGCCAAGTTCTTCTCCAACCTTTCCCAGGCTTCCACCAACTCCACTCCAGTTAGGGGTGTGAACACAACCAGAGCACAAGAGAGATTTTTGAAAAAGGAAAGCAGCCCCAAGGCCTCTCTTACGGAGCTGTAACAAGGCAGCACTGTTCCAATACCTGACTCAGAGTAAGGGCTGCTCTGGAACACAAAAAGCTGCGATTTTCCTTGAGGTGGTGCAGGCACCAGCAGGGCTGCCTTGCAGTTGCTTAACCCTGTGTGTTCTTTCCTGAAAAGCTGCAGCCACACAGCCAGGGCACGTTCTGTCAGCTCCTATTCAGCAAGCTCTGGGGCTGAAAGGTGCCCCACGTCGTGCTCTGGATAATTAATTAGCACTGGGACTTACAGCCAGGATCCATGTTAATACAGCTTCAGGCCATTTATTTACAAGCTTTTTTGAGTCTGGACTAAAAAGTTCAGACTTATCAGAGCAACTGTCTTCATATCAAAATCCTAAGATAACACTGATATACATAAACACATGGTTTATCCAATGTCCAGGTGCTACAGCAGTGTGTATGAACAGGTCCTGATTTCAAAATAACCATCACCCAGCTCCTTGGAAAATCCCTACCTGGGCTTTCAGAGTCTGAACAAGTGCTAGATAGGCACTGGAATTCCCCAGGGAAATTTCACTGGTCCAGCACCACCAAGGAAGTACAAACCCAGTATCAACTGGATTGAAAGAGCGAGCTCAGAGCAGCTCTTCTGAAATTCATAAATGCATGTGCATGTTGCATGAGACACTAAGGTTACTAAATAAAAAGCCCAAGAAAACATTCCAGGTTTAGCCTAGCCCAGTGTTATTCCTCTCACCAGCAATGGGCACACTTGAGTGTGGTTCTGACCAAGCCATCAGAAAACAAGAACAAAACAAGTAAACCAGTTTTTAATGAGTTCATGGCACAGTCTAATACACTGAGTGTTGAGTCACAGCCTTCACATCTGCTTTGAAAGGAAAACACAACGCACATTGCACACAAGCTCTTCTAGGGCACCAGGGAAGTCATTCAACAAAAATATGAAAATGTCAGCAATCAAAGAATATCGAAGACTACAAACACTGTCGTTTGCCATAGTGTGCAGTTTCCCATCTTCAGCAAGAAGGACAGCAGAATTAAGTTGAACTGAATCTGTGCTCAGAGGAAGAGGTGAAGGTTTACTCAGTTGTGTAGCTGACAGTTTTGAATCATCAATCCAGAGATTTCAAGCACTCAACTGACTCAACAGCAACAATGTTCCCCACTGGCCTTCAGCAAGTCTTTGTTTTTCTGCCTTGAGCAGGGAAAGCCAATACTCAAGCTATTATAAATAGGAGCAGTTCCCCATTTCAGCTGAACTACTTCCTTCCCTCCACCTCATTAATTCCAAATTTTTGTGGCTGCCTTGAAAGACTATGCTTTGTCTTTCCAAAAAACTTAACCGGCCAGAGTTCCCCAGGGGAAAGCACATCTGATCTAAGTCCTCAGCACAGTCATAGCACTGGCCCTGTTAGGAGATGGGACTAGAAGGTCTCTCTACACCAGGTTTTTTATGCTCCTCGAGTTTTGCTGCACTGATAACTGCTACAGACCTCACATTTCTGGAGGCGATCAGCAGTGCAAGACAAAACATTCCTCTCACCACAGACAGCAATGTTCCCACAGTCCTCTCCACAGCCCTTACTTGCTAAGGGGCAGGATCACAACAGCGTTTGATAGCCACTACAATCCTGGTGATGTTCCAAGTCATAAGGAATCCCTGGACAGGACACCGGCAGTTGCCCAACATACACTCCAAACTATCGCAACTGCATAAACACTCACAGCACCAGAAGAAAGGATTAACTCTCTAGTCACAAGGACTCCAAGGATGAGTCTTTACAGTTCCAGTTTTTGGATTGCAGAGACACACCTTTTATTCCCAAGATTTAATCCAACTCCCAGAAACATGAAGAGCCCCACACCGCCCATTTTCTGCACCGAAGTTTATCTGGAGCTATTCCTCCCCACACCCCAAAAGGGAAAAGGCCTTCCTTGCACTCAAGCCACTCTCTTGACAAAGCAACACACTGTGAAGGACTTCACAGACGGACAAGTTCCCACCACAGCACAGGCCACCATGGGCTTTTACACAGTACCCCGTGCAACCCCCTCCTGCAGCTGAACATTGTCCTCTCCAAAACAGGCAAACACGCCAGCAAGCAAATCCAAAGCCCGTGGTGGCATCCAGAGGTGGCTCAGGCAGCACCATCACTCTACAACACGAGAGGGGTTTTCCTGCAGAACATGGGGGATCTTTCCCTCAATTACAGGCAACGACACCCAATGTTAGGCTTGTCTGACAAGGCTCTTTTGCCGGGACCTATTTTCCAAACACCGCTATTACCGAGGCGGGAATTCCTGGGGAATAAAATAAATAGTTTCACTGGTGCAAGTGGGATTCTATTGTGAAGGCAATGAGGCCACACCACAGCTCAGCGGGTACACCAGGCTCCTGAGCTGTTCCAGCACAGCTTCCAGTCCAGGGCTGGATCCTGCCAAGAGACAGTGGGGCTGTGCCAGCACAGAGGGCAGGGCATTCACCTGCAAACAGAGCCCCAGTTCCTGCCCCCTGCCCAGCTCTTTGCTGTGAGGTTACGCCCAGGACCTAAGTCAAGTTGTTTGTACACAACGCAAAGCAGCAAAACAACTTTTTAGCCCAACGGCTCCTCATTTTATACCAGAAATCTCTTGAATCTGTGATAAAGGCAAATGCCAGGCTTAATGTAAAAAGAGAAGTCACAGGTGATAACACGCTAGGGAGGCAATGACAGAGCACAAGTGTGCTGTGGTACAAGCTGTATAATCTGTCATACAGACCAGACCAAACACAGCCTGGAGAGAGCCTTTCCTCAGCAGCTCAGCACTGGGAAATGGCAGTTTCACATCGCCAAGGATTTCAGGCAGGTTTAAAGCAGATTTATTAGTTAAATCCTAATAATGCAAATAAAGTCAGACGCAAAACTGGCGTAAGTCATTACACATGGAAAAACCTGCCCACAACCCCCCCTTCATGAATGCCTGTTACTAAAGCACAAGCTTGTACAGTTGCCCTTCTGCCCCGTCCCCAGGAAAATGGGTGTGTGAGAAGGACTAGATTGGCTCAGCTGCCATTTCTGTAACTGATTTCACTCCCAGTAAAGGTCCTTCTGCAACATTTGGATGCAGGGATATACCTTGAGGGGCTGGAATGTCTTCCCTTGTAAAAGTCATCCCGTAACAGAGAGGCTGCAAGTTCCCCTGTTCACAGCAAGGGCTTTGGAGGCTCCAGTGACACCCCCAAGTCCCACTTCCACACTTCCCCTCAGGTAAGCAGGTTCAGATGCTTCAAAACATGCTCTCTACCTTAACTATACTAAAATTGTCCAGAGAATTTTCTTTGATTTCAGGCAACACTTCCAGTCCCTGAACCTTCAGCCAACTGGTATGTTTTCATAAGCCAAGCTTTTCTTAGTGAACCACTTCCATTTTTGCCCTAGAGAAAGGGACATACACACCCCAAAACAAAAGACTCCAATGGGAGCTGTGTATAAATGCACAGCACAAAGAAATAAGCAAGAAAAAAATATTTTCCTTTTGGCTGTTGCTACATTTTATTAACACTAGGCATTGTTTGAACACCTACATGTAGAAAACAGCAACTCCTAAAGGAAAATACTGAGACTTTCTATACAAACCTACATTAGTGGCTACATTCCAGACACTAATTAAATACATCCTGTAATAATAAAATCCTCTTCCGACTTAAAAATAAGGACTTGATCCAAAACGTGCTATCAACTTTGTGCTTGGTCTGTCCCTCTGACAACTGTTCCAGAACTAGCCTTCCTATAGCTGTTTTTCCCCAGGTTCTCCATCGCCACACAGCCAGAGCTGTGTGTTCTGTGAGCTCGTGCTGTGTCAGACCCCCAGAACATTTGAGGATTACGTTGCATTGCAACCTGTCCACTAGAATGCCCAGCATGTGCTGCAAGAGAGGCGGCGGCAAACAGTCATTTACACACATAGCAGGAGCAGCACCTGGCCTGGAAGTGCGAGGGAAGATGCTTTAATGGCAGAACAAGGGAGAACAAGTTCTCCAAGATTTGTGGAAGCAGAACACAGCCAGGTCCACGTCGCTCCCTGTGTCCCGCAGCTCGGCTCCTCACTGAGCACACCAGCTGTGGTCCCAGCTTACACTGTGAGTACAGCCAGAGCTCATTTAAAATACTACATGCTCCAAGCCTGAAGGCCGTGCCTCCTCCATGCAGTAGCTCAGGTCACAAACCACAAAATGTTCTGGGCTCTAACCCCACCAAAACACCCCTGCAGAAGGCAGCTGCTCAGAGGCAAGCATTGCTCTATTGTGTGACCAAGACTGGAGGCATAAGGTGACAAAACATGCCAGGTAGCACAAAAACACTACAGCAAACCTCTTTGGAGCCTTCTGGAACTACCTCAAATGTACAAAGATTCTCACAGGTAAATGGAGTACTTTTGCAGAGTGAGACACTCATGAGGGCTTACAAAGGGGTAGCTATGGTCCATGATACACTTGGTTATTAAAATGAGACTTCAGTGGTGTTTTCAGCCCTGGCACTGAGTGGCTGGATGAGCAGAGAGCAAACAGACCACAATTAGTGGGAGGCAGACACTGATCCTGCCCTACGCGCTGTCAAAGGCTTCCCATCCGCATTCCAAGGCTCCCAAACACCTTTGTGAGCTGGACCTTTGGCTTCTGCTATCTCAGTCCTGCTCTGCCCGCAGTGTTGCGACAGTTTAATTAAAAGCAGGAGCCTGCAGAGCTGGGAACAGGCCAGGCAGTGCTGCTGGGATCCCATCCGGCTCTGGAGTCTGGGGACAAGGCAAGGCTTCCATGCTTCAGGTAAAGGGACGGAGATGCCTTGGAGCTGTGAGATCAAGACTCCTGGCATGTGCCCAGACAGTACAAGGACTGAAACAAGGAAACTGACTTCCCAAATGACAACGATACTTCAAAAGGTGCTTGGGAAAAGCTGGAGGCTAAAAACATCTGCCTGTGTTGTTCCCCACGTCTTGTTTGGTGTGTGCAGAATTGGTGTATTTAATACATTTCTGCAACTTCTGAGTATCCTTCCTAGAGCCCAGCGCAGCTCTGCACAAGGGCCAGGCTTTAGGAACTAAGTGGGACACTTCCAAACATCACCCTGAGCTAATCCAATGTTATTTTTCCCACAGCAGCCCTCTGCTCACAAGACCATTGGCAGAGATTTGCAAACCACTGGCATTCATGCACATTCTCCAGACTCGTGTTCTTCCAGATTCATAAATTATTCCATACACAGGCTGCTGCAACATCCATTAGCTCGGTGGAGCCCTGCTAAAAGGTTAAACCGGAGCCAGTATCCACCCCCATGGATTAATTAACGTTGGCCACCACATTCTGCTTGGACTGTCCACCCCAGGCATGTTTGCCCTTTGAAAAGAAAGCAAAAGCAGGTAGATACAGACTTAATTTCTACCCTCCTGTCAAGGCTTGTGCTGTAGCAACCTATGCCACTGCTTGTAACAGAGCAGCATTAAACAAACCCACACTTGCAGTGTTTTTCTCCCTGAGACCCCAAACGTGAACAAAATGAAGTTTCTGGTGCACTAAACTCCTGGACAGTCCAGCTGCTCAGACCTGTCCTGGTCAAGCTAAACTCAGACCCGGTAGAATTCAAAGTCTTGCAGCCTTATGAGTACAGACAATACATACTGCACTTGGTTAAACCATCGCCCAAGGGCAACTGCTGGGATGGAACATTTGTTTGTCGAGTAACAACAATAAGCAAGAGGATTTGCCATGAGCTTGCACCTCCCACAGTTAGTTTATGCTGCAGCTGGGTATGCTCAGAGCACTCAGATTTCTCCTCCTGGAAGCACCGGGATAGCAGCAGGGCACGTGAGGTATCCATCCGTAAGGCAAGCACTCAAGTGTTTAGCTTGGCCAGCACACACTACACAACAGCTGAGCACGGGTCCTGCACAGAGCAGGAGCCACTGTGACAGAGGAGCAAGCTCCACTGCACCAGGCTCTGGCTCTCTGCAGCAGCAAGGCTTTAGAGACCTGACAGAGCAGGTAAAGCCTGTCACAAATTCATGGAGCCAAACCTAAGGATTCGGGAAGGCAAACATGCCCCAAGGCAAATTAAGCCTGCTCCGAGCAAGCACTCCCTACAGAGGTCTAGGGAAGATTAATTCACATGAAGGAGCTCCGTGCTCTGACACGCTCTACGACTCCAAGTGCTGCAGAACTGCCTATCCCAAATCTGGGCCATAATTCCCATGCGCAGTGCACGTTTTTGCCCTTGGCTCCAGTTATTTAATGAGAGATACCAAAGCAAGGGATCCGCTGCTGCATATTCCTTATTAACAGTGCAGCCTCCACCTCCACATTGCTGGGGTCTGACAGGTAAATAACTGCTCCAGCAACTTGGGAAGCCTTCCAAGAGGAAGGCTAATGCCCAGCTCTTCCTTGCACGGTTGTCCAGGAGGAGAAGCTGGGTTTGCCCATGGTTAAGGCTCCCACTCTGCACAACACACACCAACACAGCACAAGAGGTTGTAATTCATGTTTTCTCAGGTCACTCCATAGCCCCTAAGGCTGCCAACTGGAGCATAACCCTCAAGAGTGGACTTGCACAACCTTCCTACTTACACAGTACCCTGGAGGATGGCACTCACCCAGTCATTCCCATCCTCCTTCCTACCACCCAGCACCACTGAACTCTAGACACTGGGCCGTGACCCTTCTCTGTACAGCACAGCACCAAACCAGGCATACCAGGCCCCTGCCCTCAACAGCTTTCCATTGCCAAGATGCTGAAGCACACACACACTCCAGAAAAAGGCCCATTCACCACAGCTAGTGTGGATTCAGACAACATCCACACACTCTTATCTTGGCACTCCTTACCGTGGATTTTACATAAAGACCAACCACCTACTTCATGCCAGAAACATGGACTGTTTTCTAGCCTGTGTGAACTTTATACTTCCCTTCAAACTGAAATCAGGACAGAATATAAGCTGTATCACAGCTAGCCTGGATTTATACTTCATGCTTTCTGGCTCATCACACTGCAAGAAATCATTGCTTAGGCTACAAAAAAAATACTGCTTTCCTCAGGTTATATCAAAACCTGGTAATACACATCCCACTGGAAAAGCGTTCTTCTGAGCTGCATTCCTGGCAAGGCCAAACCTGGAGGAAATGTAGCCATGTATAGAAACAGACACGAGTCACACATCAGACTACAATTTCAAATAATGTTTTGTTTAAAATACAAAACACCTCAGGCTTTCATGTTTAAACGGTTCTGGGCTACAACAGAGAAATTAACTATGTCTTAGGAATGCTCTATGTGAAAATTGCCCTCAATTGCATTAACCTAAACCCAGAGAAGCAAGGTCAGAGTTACTCACGCTGCTCACTTTTAAACGCTTCCTCCTTATTGTTGTATCTCCCTGAAAACGTAATTCGCCTATTACCTTATTTGAATAGTTATTTTCTTGCAAGTGCTTTTAATTAAAAGCATTAGTCTGGTAATGCCTCTGTGCCACAGGATCTCACTCCATTTGATGCAACAGGGCGAGGTCTGCAAAGGTGACTGTGGCTGTGCTATTAATTCACTGATCACAGCCTGGCATCTCACAAAACAAGGGAGACAATTATCCTCTGCTTTACACGGGGAGAAAACAAAGGCACCACCAAAACAAAGGCAATTGCCCAAGACCACCCATCAAATCAGAAGCTGGAACACTCGCAGCATGCCAGCGACACAAGCCCTAATCCCAAGTGACTCCTGTAATTAATGCTCAACTAATTAATAATTGCTTCTCTCCAAATGCTGGATAACAAGAGTGCTTTCTAGCAGGGTGAATACCCAGCTACCTGGAAACACACAGCCCAAGGTCCCCTGACAGCACCACTCAATCATGTATCAGAAGCTGAAGTGAATAGTCCTAATTGTTCAGCGACCATCAAGTGTGCGTCCCAGAAGGAGAGGCACTTCTCCCAGCTCTTTATTTGCCACTTTGAGCCAGTTTCTTTGTAACTCAGAGCACTAGGAAGGTGTAACACCGCAGGTTCTCCCCAGCATGAAGAAGCTCCTGGGTCTGGTGCCACCTTCTGCCTCCAAAGGACACCAGAGACTTGTGTTGCAATGACCAAACCCCCCCCTTCCCCACACGGCAAGACAAGGGGAGGAAAAAAAACCAAATTAGGTCAAACGCTCCTGAAAAACACCAATTACTTTATATATAGCGATCGCACTGCAGTGTCATTTAATCTCAGCTTGCCATTGTCAGATATCAGCTGAAATTCCCTGCTTTGCTCTGGCTGCCATATTAAAGTACCATGTATTTAATATTAATGAGGCAGATGAAACAGAATGAGACCAGGCTGGCATTTTCTGTGATAAAAGACACTTTGTGGCAGAAAGGCATTCATTTAAAAGCACTAGGGATTTTTTCTTGGCTTGGAAGTTACATACAATATACAGGAAACCAAAAAAGCCTTTTCAAATGTAATTAAAAATCTTAATCTTCTGATTCTATAAGCTAACAGAGGCATTCATTGTTTCTTCTGTTAAAAAACTGTAACAGGAGCAGGTAGAATTACCTGGCCACAGGTAAAGCTATGGGAAGCTTTACAGATAAAATGGCCGAAACAGGATTTGAACAATTACTTCTTTCCTCCCCCAGTGTCCATATCCTTGCACTTAGGTAAAAATTCTAAGAGCTCAGAACTCTGCCCCAAAAATAAAAGGCACACTGAGGCCTGCCAGAGCCCAACCTGGCCATGAGACAGATTTGAAAGAGGAAAAAGCAGCAGCCAATGGATGTGGTGGTGAAGTGGTGTGATTTATCACCAGCGTGAGTCACCAGACGATCTGGCAAAATCCCTGCTCCTCTGGGGGTCCTGACATGAAGATTTGAGGGCTGTGCATATGTTCAGTCCCAGATGGCTGCTTTAAGCCTCATAATCACTCCTGGCATTTAAACTCGAGCAATACCTGCTCACAGTATGATAACCTAATCTCTCAGCTGTAAAAGCTGACAATAAATGAGCACTGTCTCCAACTATTTAATTCAACCATTTCTGACAATACCAGTCCTCACACCTCAAATCAGGAACGCAACAACAAAGACTACTGAAATACCATTGGCCACGCTGTTTCTACTCTCATCATGCAGATACACAAGAAATGTAATTCTACCAATTAAAACAAAAGGAGACAGAGAAAAGAAAAATCTTGAATCATACAAAGTAGTAAATCCAACTACATTTATGCACCACTTCTTTACTGGCATTTCCTACTGTACATTTCCCACACACATGTGGAGGATCTGGGGAAATCCATGTTACTGCAGAGAGATGCCAGGAATGAGAGTCAGTGATAACATGACACCCTCACCTTTCCAAGATGAAAATTTCTCATTTCCAAGACAGTCTGCTGCCTGTCAAATTTTGTCCCAGAAAAATTAAGCCAGGACCATCAGCCTGACATTCTTCATTCATCTGAAAGAGGCCAAAAGCTCCAGGCTGACTAAGACTGGAGGAGATGGGTTTTCACAGGGGCTGAAAGGAGATGATTTGTGTGCTTCAAAACACAAAGATTTGGCCGTGGGTACAGGTGATAACCTCTGTCTGGAAGGCTAAAAGCAGCCCTGCAATTCCACCTCTCCTGCAGTTCTCACCCTTTTATTTCCCTGCAAATCAGTCTCCATGCTGCCCTGTGGAAGAGGGAAGCACAAGCCTGTGCAGTCACCAAGCAAAGCCACCTACCCAACTTGTTCCTCTCCCAGCAGACAAAAACAGGGGCCGCCACCACCTTAATTCAAGCCATGCTCATGCACTTACACAAAGCACTTTGCACACTTGGTGCGCTCCCCACGTGTCTGGCAAAGAGTCTCTGCTGAGCCTCTGGCTTACACAGGACACTGTAATTCACTTTGCACTCAGTGAGCCCACCAGGAAACACCCAGACTTGGCAAAACACCTTCAGAGCCAGGGACAGCCCTAAACAGTCCTGCAAGTCATTCACAAAAGATCCCCTTCAGGATTCAAAACACTTTCCTGTTTCCACACCCATCACGTGGGAGAGGTTAATATCACTTCTGAATCAAATACATAATATCCATGCAGATTTCCAGGAACAATTTATGCTAGAACTACTGCTGTGCACAGAAATCCACTCTCAGGAGCCGCCAGCAAAGCAGGCAACAACTGTGGCAAAAGCAAAACGTTTCTGAAACAAGTCTTTTTCTATTAGCTTGTGCCAAGTATTCATGACCAGATCTGGTAAAGAAATAACCCACAATTACAGTACTTCAAGAGCATATTTCCAGCAGCTAGATCCCATCTGAAAATAAATCTGGGATGCACAAGTGGCAACAGAATATCCAATTAGACAATAGAAGGATCTAAAGAAGCTGTAAGCTGAGATGGAAGAATAAAACCATCCAACTCCCCAAAAAAGCAGCAGTCTGCACTTTGACAACACTGTATGTGGGATGCTACTATAGAAAACAAAAAGCTTAAGCCTGCAAGAAAACACTCAGCCTCTTCCTATTTTGAGCAACTTCAAAAGCTCTAACTGCAAATTCAGATCCTAAGGCTACTTCGCCTCTTCCCTAAACACAGGCACAGACTGTATTTTTAACTATGGAGTCCCAAAGATAGCTCCAGACTTATAAATCAGAGCTCAGCAAAATACCTGCACTACCAGGGAAATGGCAATAATGGCCCTCTGGGCTACAGCTCATGCCAAGAGGATATCACTTCCATGGGAGGTGCAGAGCACTCCACAGGGAGAAAGCTCCCAGAAGAGCTAAAGGAAAACTACAGGAAGCTGCTTCTCCTTCTGAAGGCTCTTTCTCTGTTGCCTCATGCCTAGTCAAGTGGACCTTACCTAACGCACATTAATCACACCTGCCTGAGCTGTGGACAAGAAGAGCTCTGGCAACTCCTGCAAGTCCTGCCCACACCAGGCACCACAGTGTAGAGGATGAGGAAAAGCACCCAGATGGGATGAAGCAGCCAAGAAGCAGCATCTCCTACCCCCATCACACAGCAGAATGCAAACTAACACTTCCATTACAGGAATCAAGAACAACACTTGGGGTTAATTGTTGTTTCTGCTGCTCTCAGCTAAGAGAGGAAGACCCTGAACGTGGTTTTCTGGCTCTGGTCTGGAGCGCTCTCCAGCCGAATTAACACTGAACTCTCACCACGGCGCGGTGTTTGTCTGAACCATTATTCCGCATCGCTTACTACAGTAGGCTGGAGAGCTGCTCACAGAGCTGGAAGCAAAGGCAGCGAGAGCGCGTACCTAAAAAAAGCTTCAACTACTACAGGGAGGCTTTTTTGTTTATTTTTAAATCACCTGGTTGCATCCAACCGTTCTACGCTGAAGCTGCTGCTGTGTCTCTTCCAGCAAGAGCCACTGTGGCTTACAGGACTGAAGCCTGGAGCCAAACCACACCAAGGACGAGGCTGGGAGAGGCAGGAGCGTTTGCCAAGCCAACAGAAGCCCCTGTCCCCTTGGCACCTCTCCTGCAAAGCAAGCCACAAGCTACTGAGCTCGTGACCATGCTCTCGGAATTACCTCGGGAGGAAGAGCCATGGAAAGAGAACCAACAACCCTCAAATGGCTCGAGAGCGGGCAGCCAGCCAGCCAAGCCTTCTCTCTCTCAGGGGCTGCAGGGGTGGGAAGAGGACATGCCTCAGCTCTGAGTAAATATTTTACTTCTCAGATTCATGCTGCTTACTTAATCAACTCCCATCTTTATTTCAGGGGCCCTACTCAGATAGTAAAATTGATTCCCCATCATCTCACCTACACAAAGTAAGGACTTTGCAAGTATCTCCACCAAATCCTGACTCCAGGACAGCTCCCATTTTGCCAGAAGAGCTAGAGGTCCTGAGCATGTGGTGGGCTGGACACATAACCTGTCCCACAACCAAGGCTGTGCAGAAAAAAGGCAACGAGGAGGCAGGTTCCCACCATTGTTAACATCAACAGGAGCAGCAAGAATTGTCTGAAAGAATTTCCTACTGCAAACAAGGCACCGAGGTGAATAAAGGAAACTGAAGAGGTCACAAACTAAAATACAGTCCCATGTGCACCACCCAGGTCTGCTTCCTTGGTGCAGACAGCTGAGCCAGGCCAGGCCCAAGAAGCCCCACCGAGCAGCTGAAAGCAGGCAAGGAAGCCTAAACCTGTGCCTTGGCCACCTCAGCAGCTCCAGCAGTGCCACCCAAGCCCACAACACCATATTCCCTGTGAGAAGGGTCTGCAGCCCTGCAATGCTGCCTGGAGCACACATGACAGCAGGGACAGCTAAGTCTGGCAGTTAACTCAGAAGAGAACAAGCTGCAGAGCAGCCAAGGCACTGCTGACCCATGCCTGCAGCACGACAATCCACTCCCTGCCCTCGGGTCCATCCAAAGCCTGCTGCTCCCCCAACCACTCTCAGTCCCAGCTCTACCCCCGCAACAGCTCTTCTCCCACCCAGTCACACCTTGGGCAGTGAAGATGACCAGACACTCAGCTACCCAGAGCACAGGAACACTCCCAGAGACAAGGGGGCACCCCCTTTCTCTGTGCTCATGCCTTGCTCTACCTTCCCATCTCTCTCTCCTTCCTCCCCTCCATGGAAACGAGCAGTCTCTCATTATCAAGTATTTTTAAAACAGATGGAAGAATACACTGTGCTGTTTTAATCTCTCAGATAATGTTTTCTATGGTTCCCATGTAAAATTTGCATTCCAGCTTCATCTTCCCTCAATTTCTGTTTGACTTGGAGAGGGGTGCACATTAGTGTATACATTTGAGTAAACATAAGTTCCACTCCTCCAACACTATCAAGTTCTGATTCTGTAAACATTTAGGAAAAACACATAAAGAGAAGGACAGAGAGGCCAGAGCCCTATTCCATGCTCTGAGGTTCTAAGAAACCACTCCACACTGGTCAAAATGGTGGGAATTAACACAGAAGGAAGAAAGGGGTCCTGTATTTAGCACATCTCAACAGTTTCCATACTCCAAGTGGTTCATGCCACACAGAACCCAGATGACCACATGCATCCTCCCAGCCTGGTGCATGCTTAAGCATATGCATATGGCTTTCATCAGCTGAGAGCTCCCACGGCAGCTCCCAGCACCAATCCTGCCAAAACTTTGCTTATGCATGCCTTTACATTTACATACCCAGCTCAGTCTCCATTAAGTCAAATGAAATTACAGGCAGTGCATTACACATGTGCCCTCACATCTGTGGGATCAGGGCCTAAAACTGAAAGCCGCCCGTCCTACCACAACACGCCCTGCTCGGCTACAATTAAACACAGACACTTCAGAGCAGTTCACTGAAGTTATTTTTTATGCATGCTTTTACAATTAACATAATGTCATATCCTGCCAGGACGTAAAAGGTTGTGACTCAGGAATGTTATCATCTTTTTAAGTCACAGTGACTCGCTTTTGGTTTCATTCCTTTCCTTTCCCCCTTCCTTTAATTCTCTCTCCAACAAGAGGCATGCCACTCAAAGCTCAATCAGATTTTGTAACAAAGTCGCAAAGGCAAATCTTCACCAGTCTCGTCCTGCTCTAACTTACAATTAAATACTTCTTCCAAGTCCCTGCCACCCTCCCAGCAACACAACAGCAGCACGCGAAGTGGGAGCAGAGAGGATTAGATAAGAAAGTACACGAGACAAAACACCCCCAACATCTCCTGACTGTCAGCCCAGTGTCTTTCTTCTCTTATCACCTCAAGATAAAACAACTCTTCTCCAAAAAGCACCAGCTCCCGAGGGTGAAGGGTCTGCCCCCGAGCTGCTTGCGAGGCAGCCAAGTGCCCTCATCCTTCCCTCTCCCACATGCACGTGCTTCCCATGCTGAAGGATGCTTTATCCTTCAGCAGTCCATTGCACTGGACTCAGCAGCACACAAACAGGAATTTGGTTTAACTGGTACAAAACCCTCTGTGGATTCTGTTTTGGGATCGCTCGAGGACTTCGATTAACCAAAAACATGAGAAGCTGAGTAGCAACATGAGTTTAACATAATGACAAAAAAATAAAGCAAAGCACATACTCAGGAACAAACAGCAATCACATCTTGCAATAAGCCACGCTCCTGAGCCTATTCATGTTGTGAGGTTACTGCTCCACACAAAGCCAAGAGACTCTGGCAATACCCTTCAGCCTGCCCTAAAAACCAGCTGAAGCCATGATTTCAATGCATCTTCTTACACTGAGGGACAAACTTCAATTTCGAAGCATGTTTTAGACCTTAAGATCAAGGAATCATTTCAGAAGCAGCTCTACAAATAAATAGCTGGTATAATTTAGAGGTATTCTGTTAATAAACATCAGCTCTTATTTTGCTTAGTAGCATAACTTCCCCACCTCCAGTAACACCATTAACCCCATCTCCATACATTTGCTTTGCCACATCAGAGGAATCACACAGCCCCGCAGATCCATAAGCACATAATAAACGCCAGAACAAACTGTCTCATTCTGGTCACATCTTGAACGCAGACTATTTTCTCATTGTGAGAAGGAGCCACATTCAAGCCCTCGGCTCACGAGCAACATCTGTGTTACTCGCAAGCACTGAAAAAGTTGCCGGGAAGTCGGTCAAGTCTCTCCCTCCCGCGGCCGACGATGCACAAAAGTGCGTTCAGACCGGTCACGGTAGTTTCATTCACGTTTCTTCAATCTGGATGCAAGAGAGACTTGCTTTTTTTTTTTTCCCCCGCCCATGAACAGCATCTGTTCATTTTTGTAGGTTTGGGGCTTTTTCTCCCTTTCTCTGTAAAGGGGAAATCATTTGTCTTTCTCAACATGGACGTAAAAAAAACCACTCGCGGGCAGCACATCCCGAGGAAAACGGTGACGGTGGAAAACGCAAGACACGCGTGCCTCTCGGAAGGTTCCCACTGCGGGACTGCCGCGCCTCGCCCTCCGCAGCCTCTCCCCCGGGGATGCAGGCACGCCCGGCTATCCACCGCGCACAGGGCACTGCCCTGCCCGCTGCTCCCGGCTTTTCCCGTGCCCGGGAAGCGGTGGGGCAGGCACACTCGCGGCACAGCACCACCACCGCCACCTCCGCAGCCCGGGGACCCCTCCCGCCACCTCCCCGCCGCCCGCGGGGCTCCGGGCCGAGCCGCCCGCCGCAACCGCGAGCCGCGGGCCCCCCAAGTTTTGCCGGGACGGGGCAGGGACGGCGGCGCCCCGCGGAGCCCCCCGCAGCCCCCCCCGCCCGTGTCGCCCCCGCGCACCGCCGGTCTGCCCACGGCCACGGCCATCGCGGTGCTGTGCGCTGCCCTGCGCTGCCGGCCCGCCGCTCTGCGCCGCCTGCTAGCACTGCAACATGGCCACCCGGCGGGGAGGGCCCATGCGCAAAGCAAAGGGGCCGGGCGGCGAGGCGGGACCCCCCCGGCCCTGCCCCGGCACCGCCCGCCCGCCCGGGGAGCACCGGCGGGGACGGTGCCGAGCCCGCTGCTGCCCGCGCCCCCCGAGCCGCACCGCGGGCACCGCCACCTTCACCCCAGAGGGTCGCGCTCTCCCGCACTGGCAGCGCCACAGCTGGAGGCGCAGACCCCCCGTGCGCCAGGGACCTTGGCAAAGGGAGGCTGGGCATTCGGCAACGAGACGCTTAAAGCAGGGAGGCACACAGGAGCCCCTGACGCCCTTGTGTAACCACACAGAGGGCAACACCCGACACCTCGCTCCTCTCGTTTCCCCGAGCTCTTCTCTCCTGTCAAACACACGCTCCGTTTTCCAACAAACTGCGTATACCAAACACCAGCCGTGGTGCCCAGTCGCTCTCACAAGTGATTTCCAGCGGCAAAGTGAAGCACAGCCAGCTCCTTGCCGCTCCAGCTGACAAAACACTTCACACCCTGGTGTTAAGCATGACATCCCTTTACCTGCAAAGGTGGGAGTCTTAGGGCTAAACTCAACACGCCTGCTTGCAAATCTTGAGCCAAGGTAGTGATGAAGCCCTGCAGTGCTTTGTGAGCCATAAAACCACAAAAGGCTACAGAAGACAGAGACCCAATTTGCTGCATGCATGAAGGATACATTCAGTTACAGACATATCGGAGCTACCCTCATATGTGAACACTGACAGAATCAAAACAAAAAAGCCATAAGGATAAAAGCAGAGAGCACCCCTACAAGCAAACAACCCAGGGTAGTGGCAAGCAAATAGAGCTCAGCAATGCACTCACCACTTGTACGCTTTTTGATATCAACCCCATACCTTTTCCCTCCAAACCTCACTTTCGTACAGCTAGGAAGAAACACGTGTCTGCTTGCGGAGGGCAACAGAGACCGTGTATCTGCTTCCTGCAGCTTTTTTGATCACGTTTCGAAGAACTCGGGAGCCCATCCTTCGGAGTGGTCACCAACTCGCTCAGCCCTCAAACTGAGCCAGACGCAATGGAAGTGCAGGAGCAGTACCTGGCCCTGCTGCTCATCGGGGGCTGAGGACGTGCACCTGGGCAGTGCCCTTAACCACGCACAGGTGCACCATCCCTAACCAGCACAGCTGCTACAGCAACGGACACGGGGGGTTCTATCAGGGACATTTTGCAAGTATAGTTGATGCAGTGCTTTTATGACACTAACATCTTAGGTGTTAGTGCTAATAGCCGAGGGAGGCCTCGATATTAAACTCGTTATTGCCCTGGTAGCACATTCCTCCTGCACACACGGTTCCAGGTGAGGAGTCGCTGAGCGTGCCCGCACTGGGAAATGCGCCCGGACCAGTGCAGCCTCTAGTGGAAACCTGACGATCATATCTAAAGAGTTGCCCTCGTTGCACCCGTGGGAGAGGCAGACTCTGCTTCCCCTCGCCTGAATTAGAGGCATGCATGATACTCCTGCATCAGCATAACTTAACGAACATGAAAATCTGCTCTCGCAAAACCTTAATGTGACTCACCGTGTCCTTCCTTGGCCCGGAGCTGGGAGAGCTGTGGCCGAGTTGTCTCCACGATACTCATGCATACGCACCTTCCTGGGTATGGCTGTTCATGCTGAAAGAGCAGAGGGGGGAAAAAAAACATCAACACCAAGGAATGTTCTGCAATCTTCTCCGATCTCAGCTAGTGCAGTTCCGTGCATTCCTAGTGTTCAGTGGGAAGAAGCAGACCCCTAGATCCTGAAAGTTTCAGAACTGCTGCTAACAAATCGGTACCCGAGCAAAGAGACTTGCCAGTCCCTTATCCTAGACACGCTGTGGTAGTTGTTTCCATGTTTCCAAAACTGTTCGGCATCATTTTGCAGACACGGCGGGTCAAGGCTTTAACGCCCTTTTGTGTCAGTTACAGGCAATTTGTCAGCTAAAGGGGGTGAGAAGATACACAAGCGGACACAGAAGTTTGGTAACTTACCTCCTGTTTATAAACAAACACGGGTACATAGCTCACTGAAGGCAACATCTTATCGCACAACAACAGAAAGCTACAAGACTAAATGGTGGGCTTAATTTTTTTTCTTTCATGTTGAAGTAATGCTCTGTCCTGCCTCCGTTTTGTGATTAGCACTACTCAGAGCTCTACTACTCAAATTTCATCCAAAGAATCAAGAGACCTGCTGCGTCCAGAACCCCCGAAGAGGGTGAGACGGAAGTAAAACCCCCAGCTGAAACCAGGACAAAGCAATATTATGGAAAGTCTTCTGCTTATGCCTCAGTTCTTTAAGCCAAAGCAACACTTTGATAGTGTTGTTTTGTCACATGCCACCGTTTTATGTTCACAATCTATTCTCCTTTCTTATTTGTGATCACAACTACACCATTATGCTCCATTCATTTCATCTCAGACACTTTCACTGAGAGCATGCTGCTAACAAATGCTGTTTTGACTGCAATGCAGGGCTCATCAGAAAAGCAGGGAGAAACATTTTATAACTGGAAGAACTGCACCAGAACAAGTACAAAATGATAAAATATGAACATGAGCCTTTATCCCCTTCCCAGCACCTGTGCCCTACTCACTGATGGGATGTAGCTTGCACACATCATTTATTGCAATCTCTGCCCGTGGTTTATGAGGGTTGCCCACACTTCTGGGTTTGCAGCAGGCTGGAGGATATTCCAGCTGCTTACATGACAGGCAGCTAAAAATATTTACAGATAGCCAGCAGCCTGCAGCAGAGATGGTTTCTGGAGCGTGACTTAGGGCCTGATCCAGACCTCTTTAAAGCCAGTGAGCCTACGCTGAGCTCAGTCCCTCCATGCCTCTGTTCCCTGATTGTAGGACAGAAAATCTTCCCACACTTTCCACCCACTATCTACTCCCCAAACTACTCGGGGCAGGGACTGCCAATTGTTTAGTGCTTACAGGGCACATTGCCCACTGGGGCTGTGATCTTGCCCATCCCTCTGAGCTGTTACAGACACACTTGTGATAACAGAATTAGCGATACAGAACATGAGATCCCCAAGCTAGTACAACTTGTGTCCGACCTATCTCAGCCACACAGCGAATACAGAGATGAGATGAGATATGATTTGACTGCAGGCCCTCTTGGTATTTGTGTGTGGTTGTCATACATGGGTACAATCCCACACACTTGTAATATCAGCTAATTCGAACCACATTGGTGAATCTTTATTGCCAGTTTTCCTAAGTAGCTGAATCAGAGGGTGGTTCAAGCTGGAAGGCACCTCTGGGCATGGTGTGGTGCAACCCCTGCTCAAGTGTCTCCTGAGCATGGAGACCACAACCTCTCTGGGCAAACTGTTCCAGTACTTGACCACCTTCACTGTAAAATAGTTTTTCCTCACACACAAATGGGATTTCTTGCATTTCAATTTGTGTCCATCATCTCCTGTCCGTTCACTGGAATGCCTGATAAACCACTCTTTCTCCTCACTGCTTGGCAGCAAATGACCCTCGCACTTCTCAGCTCTTCCAGCCCCCGTACCCCGCTTTCCTCCTTCACTGTCACCCCGGCTCGCCGCCCCACGGGCCACCACCCCAGGCAAAGGCGACCGGGCGGTGGCGGCCCGGCTGCGGAGGAGGAGGAGGAGGCGGAGAGGCCCGGCGCGGCAGGAGGCGGGTTTCGCCGCCGCACCTGGATTGAGCGCCGAGGACCGAGGCACTGCACGGAGCACCGAGAGCCGGCCGGCCCGGAGCATGGCGCGGGAGCTGAGCCAGGAGGCTGTGCTGGACTTTCTCTGGGCTGCCGGGGGGCGAGCCCCCAACACGGCGCTGCTCCGCCACTTCCAGCGCTTTCTCCGCGACCCGGCGCTGACGGAGCAGCAGCGGCGGGAGCGCCGGGAGTACTTCAAGAGTCTTGTCAACTCCCTGGCCACCGTCCACCCCGCCGCCACCCCCGGCGCCTCCAAGGACATCGTACTCCGCCGCAGGTACCGCGACCTCCTCGATGAGGAGCTGTCGCCGCCAGAGGAACAGCGGGAGGAGGAAAAGAAGGAGCCGGAG
>JAWWEW010000131.1:1242114-1303599 GCA_035583185.1 Anabacerthia variegaticeps
TGCTGCCAACAACGCCGTGCCCCCGCCGGGCCCCGGGACGCCGTCACCCGCACGGCCGCCCCTCTCCCGCTCCCCGCCGCCCCCCCGGCAGCCGCCGCCGTACCGGAGCCCGCCGCGGTCCGCGGGGCCCTGGCCGCACCGCGGGCCCCCGCTGCTGCCCTCGGCTCCTGGGGCGCTGGTCCCCGCTGTGCCGCCCCGCTGCCCATCGCCGCCGCTGCCTGCCGCCGGCCCGCCCGCTGCCACACCGGCCCGGCCATCGGCACCGGGGCTGCCGCCCCGGGACAGGCCGCCTCAAACCCGCTCGTCCCCGCAGCCCCCGACCGGGATGCCTCTACTGAAGGCCCCACCGCCCTCAGCAAGCCGGAGGGGACGACCGCCCTCCGGACCCTCCCAGTCCCCGCTGCTGTCATCGCGCCCCAGGGCGCTGTCCCCCACGGAGCTGTCCCCATCCCAGTCCCTGCCGCTGCTGTCCGCCTCCCTGGACCTGTCACCATCCCAGTCCCTGCCGCTGCTGTCCGCCCCCACGGAGCTGCCCCCCTCCCGGTCCCTGCCGCTGCTGTCCGCCCCGGCGGTGCTGCCCCTGTCCCGGTCCCTGCAGGCACTCCCTGCCAGCCCCTCCTCATCCCCACGGCTTTTATCAGGCCCAGAGGCGCTCCCCTCCACCGGGCTGCCCCCTTCACAGTCCAGGTCCCTGCAGCAGCTCCCCACCCGGCCATCCCCAGCCCTGCCGAGGGGATCCAGGGGGCTGACCCCCAATGGACCAAGCCAACCTCAAGCCCCGCTGCTGTACCCATGCCAAACCCTCACACCGCCGTCAGGTCCTGGGGTCCTGCCCCTCACCAGGCCATCCCAATCCCTGCCAGAGTCCCCCACTCAGCCAGCCCCATCCCGCTCCTTACAGCCACGCCCTGCCAGGCCACCTCCATCCCAGTCCTTGCAGCCAACACAGGGCCCCGCAGAGCCTCAAGCCCCAGAGAGCTGTCCCCCAGCGCCGCTGCCTGTCTTCAGGAGCATCAGGTGCCAGCTTGCTCTGTCAGAGGTGCAGGACACCGTCCCACCGCCGCCCGAGGACTGTGAGCAGCATCCCCGCACCACGCTGTCCAAGGGCTCCGCTAGGAATGCCCCAAGCCGGGGGCCATCGGTGCCCCTGGGACGGCGGGAGCACGCCTGGCTAGTGGCGATGTCAGCGGGCTGCTGGGCGCGGGTGCGGGGGCTGTTCCTGGAAGAGCCCGAGCTGGCCCTGCTGCGGGACTTCATGTCGGGCTTCACGGTCCTCCACTGGCTGGCCAAGCACGGCGACGGGCCCGGCCTGCAGGAGCTGGCGGCGGCGGCACGGCGGGTTGGGCTGGCCCTGGATGTGGATGCCCGCTCGGGCTGCGGGTACACGCCGCTGCACCTGGCTGCCATACACGGCCACCAGTTTGTCATCAAGGTGCTGGTGCTGCAGCTCGGCTGCCAGGTGCAGGTGCGGGACAGCAGCGGGCGCCAGCCCTGGGAATACCTGGGCGGCTCTACCTCGGGGGAGATCTGGCAGCTTCTGGAGGCACCCCGGGGCACAATCATGTTCCCCACACAGCCCCTGGCCCACAGCATGATCTCTGCCAGCAAGGTCTCGCTGTCCCCTGGCAGGGCAACGCTGCGCTCCTGCCTCAGGGTGCAGCACGGCCGTGGGGCACCATCCCAGCGATCCAGCAGTGAGAGTGACTGAGGGATGACTGCCTGGCATCCCCTGCCAGCGGAGATGGGACCTTGGTGGCCATCCTGCGACAGGAAACCATGCAGGCAGAACAAAGCTGTGAAAACAGACTGAACCTATTCAAGAATGTACTTTTAAATTATTCCAATGAACCGTTGTCTGAGCCTCTCTGCCCTCCCTCCCATTTCTTGCTTTTCTACCAGTGAGAGGATGCAGTAACTGGTGGAAGTTGGCAGAACCCTTAGGAGTCAAGTCCTCTGCAGCCCACAGGGTTGGCACCAGCTGCTGGGTGCAGCCACGATCCCCAGCGCTAGTGGGACCATGGGTCTGGGGTGAAACTCAAGCCTGGCCCCAAGCAGGGTGGAGCGCTTGCTTTTGCTGACAGTGACAGATTGTTGTTGGTCCTGGTGTTTGCAAAACACTTGTTTACACCACCTGAATTCTGGGGAGCAGTAAAACTGCGTCCCTTTCTAATCCCAGCAGATTAAGGATGAGTCCTGCTTTTAAAAATGCAGCTGATCAAGATCCAGCCTTCCAGCAAGAGTCCTCGGAGAGCCACTGGCTGGGGCAGAGGGCGGCAGTGGGAGAGCCTGGAGTAGGGAAGGGTGTTTCCCAGGCTGCCTTGCCCACCAGCCCTGCTCTCCTCCACAGCTGCCCGGGGCTGCCCAGCAGCATTGATGCTGCTCCCTCATTCCTGCATCTCCAGCCGCTCTCCTCTCCCCACAGCACTAGGAAGTGGTACCCATGTTGTGGCTAGAGCCCCATTCCCACACCTGGGGATGGAAAGTGTTGCAGCAGGAGTCTGTGTTGGGCACAAAAGGAGCTGTGCTGTGGTATGGGTCCCAAGCTTGCAGGGGGAAGGCAGCTTCATAACCAGAGCTGCATTTCCCCAGAGACCCCAGCCCTAAATTGCCTATTAGGTGTTCATGTGATGGGAGCAGGTGGGATTGAGGGGCCAAGTGCAATGAAGAGATGTCCAGTGCAGTCATTACTCAGAGCTTACAAATAAGGAGCTGTCTCCAGACATTACACGGGTCCTATAATGTACTCTGCTCTCTGATTTAGCCTAAATGAGCTTCTAAAGCATCAAAAATAATCTTAAATTAATCTTGCACCTAATCTGGCTGTCCTATAGATCCTTTTTGAAGGCAGGAAGAGAGCTAAGATCCATGAGACAGAGATCCATCACTGCTGGGGTGATGCTCCTGCTGCTGGGCTACCCCAGCTGTAGGACCAGTAAAACTGGGGCTGCTGGCTCTCTTTCAGTGGGAGGTTTTGGGGCAGACCACAGCAGTAGGTGGGATTGCTCATGTATTTGAGGCATGTGCCTAAATGCCTGTAGTTTCGGGGAGGAACGGGAATGAGGGCAGCAGAACCTGACCCTTGCATAACACGCATGCCAGGGAATGCCTCGAGTCCTTGCTCAAGCACTAATTGAGGTCTCTGCTTTGCTCTGGATTTATTTGAGGGAGGAACTCTTTCCTGCAGAAGGGAAGCTACTCTGCCCGACTCTGTGGCCACAAAACGTTGGAGCCTTTTCCCAGCTTGGTTTTCTCTTTTTACAGGGGAAAGAGCTCACACCAAGGCAGTGTCCTGTCAATGATCATTGCTCTCTGAGAGGACAACACAAACTTGAACTCCTAAGAAATTCAACTCTGAAGTGGCCTCTGAGCCATTGGCATGGGCACCTCCAGGACTCCCCCACCCCAGGAGGAATCCTGTGTATCTCCCTTCCTCCTCAGTCCAGCTGGGGGTTATAGAGCCATCCTGCACAGGGAGCTTTGTGGAAGGAACCCCAAATGAAAGAAGTGAGCTGTCTGGTGGGAGCATATCTTTTCTCCACAGACACCTACAGCTTCCAAAGGGCAAGGTTTTCCCCTTCTCTGCTGCTAAGACTGTGCTGCCTTGGGATTCTCATTTTACAGCCTTTCCATGACCTTTCTCTGTGACGCAAACCTAAGTGGCGCTTTGTTTTTCTGCACACTGTTGCAGACCTTGCCTGTCATCTTTTCCAGAGCCCTTTTCTCTCCCTAGCAGTGTTGTTAGACTGCTGAACTAAATAAGTTGTGACCTAATTTTGTGACCACTGATTGCTTGCCTATTGAGATGGCACAGATAAGTTGCTTTCTCCAATTTTTAAATTACAAGGCAGGAAGTTTCCATACTGGATTCAATGTGCATTCACTCTGGTTTATCACCTTAGTGGTATTAGGAGTGTTAATATTGGTAATTCTGCACAGCTACTACACCACACTTTACAAGCAGTCAGTCACTGCTTGTGGGAATAACCACTCTTTTAACCCACAGAAAGCCTCATCCTCCAAGTTTTCTGCTGTTGAAATAAGCAATGGACAGGATGAAACCCATCTGCAGCCCACTGTGGAAGGCAGGGCCAGATCTTTCATCAGCCAAGCCTGGAGGAGTCACATAGCTGCCCTGGTGCATCACAGATCCAATCACCCAGGAATAATCCACCACTGGATATACACACATGCAGCCTGAGTATCTCCGTTTCAGAGCTCTCCTGACCTCCTTACTACTTACTTGTCAGCCTGCCTGCCCCTTCCACACCTATGCACACTGCTGTTTCCTCCTTGCAGCTGGACGTGTCTCCTTGCTTCACACCCAATCCAGGCATCTCATTTTGCACCACCCTGAAACACAGGACATGTCATAGATTAATGCACAGCAGGACTCTGCCCTCTCCTCTCATTGCATTTGAAAACACACCTCCCACTTGACAGCTGATGATGATAAAGTCCACCCCTGTGCTTTCTAATGCTTATCTCTGACCAACAGGTTTGTACTCCAAAAACCACGTCCCTTCAGAGGAGGGGGGGTGGCCTTTGCCTATCACGTACAGTCAAGCCTTGAGCACTCAGAGCCTTACAAAGTTAAGGTGAAGGTAACCCCCAGGTTACAGTACCCCCTTGTCACCTCCCTGCCCCTGGGGCACACTTGCACACACTCATCAGATTGCTTAAGGCAGACAGCAGAGCAGAGCTGGACGTGCATCTTGTGAAGGTCTCAATTTGGTTCCCAAATTGTGGCTCTGGTGAGACTCATGGCACAGCCTTCACTCAGGAGCTGCCCAGGTGAGCTGGCAGTCGGATGTGACTCCACAGCTCCTAATGAAGTGTGTTTGTTCATTGCCAGCTGGCCTTTGCCTACGGGGTCCCTGTTACTTAAGCCCAACAGGATGGCTTCTTAAACCCCGAGAGCTGGAGAGCAGCACTTAGACCAGCACTCAGTGGGGTAACCCAGCACAGAACAGGCAGCACGTCAGCTCCAGTCCCATTTCGGAGCAAGGTTATTCTTTGAAGATACAAAGCTCCTCCCACTCAGCAAATCGAGAGGAGCTTCCCATCTGCAAACATCAAATGTACACTAAGCTTCCCAGTCCCAGAGCAGAAAGCTGGAAGCAAATTGCTGTGCTTCAGTCCTGTTTTTTTTCACAAGCCTCTGGACAAGGACCGAACAACCCATGCAATTGAAAAAGTGTTCCTGGGCAAAGCAGATGAGCAGTAGCACAGAACACTGCTAATCCAAGCTAAAGGTCAGGAGACCCTTTGTATCACAACACTGTATGAAGCAAAGAGAACTTACAGAATTAAAAAAAAATAAATTCAAAAAACCAAAACACATTGAAAAGTGCGTCATACAAAATGCACTTTTTTCCTATGGTGACAAATGCCATTTGAATTAAATAGTTTGTGTACAACTCCACGGTGAGAAGAAAGTCTTGCACACTTCCAGGAAGTAATGAGATAACCCCAATTGCTACCAAATCCTGGTAAAGTTAGAATTCCTCGTGACTATATTTCCTGCAAGTAGCACCAGATGGCAGCTTAGCAGAGTGGGGTTTACAATAAGAACCACCCCCCCAATCAACAGTCCCGTTTTTTCTAGCCCAAGTTTCCCCATTAAATGAGAATTGTTAGCCTTTCGGGGAAAAACAAATTTTGTCTTTGGAAACTGAGTCACAGTGGAAAGCATTAAAAGCAGAATTCTTAGTTTAGTTAAATTAATACCTCTCATCCCCAAGATGAGGCTATTTAAGCCAAGAAAATGTGTTTTCCCATTAATTTAAGATACCAAGAAAGGCTTGGTGGTGAGGCAGTATTGTGTTAAATACTTAACTGAGCACATAGTGCAATAGCCTGTCTGTGAAGCACAGATGGGTGATCTTGTGCAGGTTATATTTTTTTTTCATTAGAGACATTAATTTCATCTGGTAGAGCAAACTTCTTTATGAATGGTTTAAATAAGTCAAAGGCTCATCGTACTTTAAATCTGGATTGGATTTTGGCAAAGGCATTTTAGCTCCTGATGTCTGTCAGGACTTTCTTACTGTCCAGCCTGTCCGTAAAATAGAAGCAAACTATTTGGGAAGCAAATTGTTTAAGAAGTCAGAGTTTCTGTTGTGAAGGAAACACCCACCAAAACCACTGGCAAGGTCCTCCACACAAGTATGTCAGTCGGTGTGGACTGGCCTCAGCTGGCATTTCTAACGCTGCTGTGGGAAGCAAGGACCAAAATCCTTCAGGCTGCAGAGCCTCTGTGAAAAGAGTTCCTGGTTTAAATATTTTCTTTTGGCTTTCCTGCAACACAGCTCTAGACTGAAGGAATGTTCTGATCAATTTGATACCAGAAGAGGTGTTTTATGGCCTTTAGTGCAGCTCGGAATATTCTAGTGAAAGTGGGAATTAGAAGAATTTGACTTGGGTGCCCCAGATCTGGAGTCCCACAATAACTCTGCAGAGAACAAATAGCTTTGCACAGCCAAGCACAGGGCAGGCGTTGTCTCAGGTTGTCCAAAGTCCGCGAGGGAGTTGCACGTCACTGGTAAATAGAAGAGAATGTTTAAGGGAAATGGGACGGTCTTGAGCCTCCCACGGAGGACAAGAAGTACCTCTCAGGCCGTAATGGGGAGTGGTGTTGCTACAGGGATGCAGAGCTGTGCTTCCCCCATCAACAAGCACTGCACCCTCCTTATCTCCCCCGTGGTTCTCACACTGCCTGGGGATGGTATCTAAAGTGGCCCTAGAACAAAATGGGGAGCTGATAAGGATGAGGGCAGGGTTTGTCCCCAGTGCCAGGATGTTTGCAAGCCTGCTGTGGGCCAGGGAAAACAGTGGAGCCCAAGGGAGAAGCAAACCCTGCTGCTCACTTGCAGCCTGCAGGGCTTTGGTAGAGGCTGTGCAGAGTCTGGGGGCACTGACAGTCCCTGCCCTGCACCATCACTGCCTTCCACTCCTGCAGCTTTGGTCTCCCTGTGATTTTACCCAAGGGAAAGCCTGCCTGTCACTGTGGATTGCTTCATATCCATGCCTGGCTGTGCCAGCACCTCTGGCTCAGCTCATGCATCCGTGTACACAGGGTGGGTAACCCGGGGGACCCTGTGACCCCCAAAAATTGCACTGCATCCTGTGTCTCAGTGGCTCCCTTGCCAGTGTCTGTGTTCGTGCTGAGTGACACCAAGTCACCCCAAAGGCAGGAATACCTTTGCTAGGCATGTGCTGAATATTACTGAAGAGTGTAAAATGCAAACACTGGAAGAGGATTAAGTCTTACATAAGAAAATGTGTATAAAACAGTCCAACTGCATTAGGGGATAATCTTGCTCTTTTCCTTCCTTGTATTAGAATACTTAAGCTGAGTGTACAATTCTGTTTGAGTCATAACATCAGTGACAAAGAAGGTAAAGCCTGAATCTGGTTTTCACATATTTTTTGCTGAAGGTTTATAAGCCCCAAGCCTGTTAACTTGTACTGGTTCTCTCCATCTGAGTCCTGGTCACTACAGTCCATAGGCAAAGACAAGGAATGTACCACAGCAGCAGGAGGTGTGAGCCCACAGCACATGAAGCTGACAAAACCCATCAGAAATCCCTATGTATAGAACCTCATTTCTGGAGAGGAAGCTGAGTAATGTTGTTTCACTACACAGAGCATGTATATATCAAAACACATCTGTGTCCAGAAAAAGATGAGCCACAGCATGGCACCACACAGAGTTGTACATCTCATGGACTAGATGTGCCCTAAGTGTTTTAGAGAGTAAAAAGAAGGAATGCAATGCTTTTGCCAAGGGAGGGCAGCTTCTAGGCAAGTGGCTTTAATGAATACCATCTCCAGGAGGTCAGGAGCCTGGCAGCCTGGCCTCCAGGTTAAGACACACAGATGGGCACAGTCAAGGCAAGTCACACATTTTTCTTTGTATAAACACTAGAGTTGGTGTAGTCATCTGCTGAATAGCAGGCTCAAGGGAAATGCAGATGCTTGAGTTCAGCAGTTATTTGCATCTGCTTTGGATTTTTTGTCTCTTTGCTTTATAAATGCTGAATAAATGATTTAAGCAAAGATCTTGCAAGTCCGCCGTCTCCTTTGTTTCTTATTGCTGCCCCACAACAAGCCCAAGGTTGCTGTTCCTCACAGTGGTTGCCTGCTGATCCAATGTTAGGTGGCTTTTTAGCTGCTGGGTGGCCTGTGCTGGAGAGGGGCAGCAGTCAGCCATGGATCTGTATGTCCATGCATTCACACAGGGCAGCTGGAAAGTGCTGCTCCTCCTGCCTGTGGTCAGAGGGGAGGGTGAAAGCAGTGGTGCTTCCCTTGGACTTTGGGATCTGGCAGACTTTGGCAGGCATGCTGCAACCCTGCTCCTGAGTCACGGCTGAGGCCTTTGGCATGAGTCACACTCTCCCAGTTCTTCCTGTCACTGTGAGAAATCCTGTCTGCCCTCCCTTCTCCTTGCATCCTGCAGTGCCAAGGGCTCCCCACCGCTGCCTCATTTCATCCTGCTGTGGCCAGAATCCTTTCATGGGCCCAGCCAAGAGCACCACAGCCCTCAGGGGGTTTTAGGAGCAGGGTTTCTGATCTGCCCGCAGTGCTTGGGAATGATGCTCTTGCTTCCAAGCAGAATTTAGTGCACTGCCACTTGTATTTCCAAATGTGTGTGTGCATGTGCATATTTGTAACTGGCTCTTCCTTCTTTACCTGTCAGATGAGATGTCACCCTGTGAAATGGCCTGTCATGAAGAATGAGAGGCAATCAAATGATCTGCCTCCATTTGATACTGATTTATAGCTGCTGTACTAAAGGGATCCAGCAATGTTAGTCTTAGACCTCAGTGTATCATTTATTGGACTTCAACAGCCAGAGAAGTTCAGAGCTGTTCCCTCCCTCATGACCCACGATTCATTTCAGCTAAACCCTAAATCTGGATGAAAAAACACTGAGGGATAAGATGGCAGGAAGGCACTTCACCCAAAGCAGCATCATTTTGATGGCTCTTCAGTGTCTTGGGGCTCAGAATGGACAGTGTTAATGTTTCTTCAAAGATTGTTACATTTTTTTATCAGCTTGTTCCTTCCAAGGCATTTTCCAAATCCTTGCTGACAATTTTTTTTTTTTTTGCCTGAAATTGAATTTAAGAAACTTAAGCCAGCTTTAATACAATCCCTTCTCACTGTGGGTGGCTCAAAGGATACCAATTCTGGCACACACATGTTTTTGTGGGAAAGAACTCCAGATGGCTTGAGTTTCTAAACCATCCTGGCATGCTGTATGTGCTATATGTCAGGAGAGAAGAAAGCTCTTCTAAATCAGTCCAGCCTAAGGTTGCTGGAATGTCTTTGTGGACACTGTCCCACTCTGTTCAAAGTCACTGCAAGGGGTTTCCCCCCCACTGATTAGAGCACACCATGTGAACACCTACAAGGCCTGTACAGGTTTTATTCAGCAGGTCGGGGATAGGAATAGGCCCAATTCCCCATCTTCAGCCCCCACACAAGTCTCCTTGCAGCTGGGCATGAGTTACAAATCAAACCCAGCTTGTCTGGGGCTTAGACTACTGGAATATATGAGGCTTGGGAAGTGCTGCTATCCTGCTGCAATATCCCAATGAAAAGTGTTCCAGGGTCTGTTCCCTGACACAGAAGTTTGTGACGTGGTCATAGATGTAAAGTAAACAACTATGTTGTTAAGAAAAATAAGTACTTAAAACTGCCAGAGTTGACAAACCTCCAGAAAACATGCACTTGAAGGGTCAGTAACACGTGGGCTCTGCTATGAGTTCACTGAGCAATAGCTGCTTGACTAAGATCGCTGGTGAGCAGCAAAGGGGAGGAAAAGATGGATCTGGATCCATAATTTTAGAGTAGGGGGCACCTCCAGAGAGGAACAAATGCACACAGAGGTGAGGCAATAAACTCTGAGGGGACGTGTTTGCTACTTGCAAACTTAAAAGGTACGGAGGGAGGTGCTGAAGTGAAATGAGTCCAACATAACAAAGGCCCAGTTCTTCCAAGTAGTTAACAATTTGCTCTAGTTAAATGTAATCCACTGAGAGATGAGAGAAACATTGGGTTTATCAGCTTGGGTCACAGTGTTAATGAGGGAAATAAAATGAGGAGACACACTTTACATTCCAGTGACACGATCGGCAAGCTCCTTTCATCACTTTGAGATACTGCGAGAAGTTCTTTATAATTAACTTAATTTATAATTATCCTGGAATGGAAGTGCTTCCCTTTTAATGTAGGGAAAGCTGAACTCAGGAAGCCCTCGGGGATAAAAGCGCTGCAGTGACATGTGGCCATGCAATCCCAGCTGGTATCCAGGGCGGACAGGACCTCCAGTCCTCCTTCCTGCACAAACCTCCCTCTGAGGCAGTGCTTTGGGAGGCCCTCTCTACCTCCCGCCATGCTGGACTGTGGCTCCTGAGTCATCTTAGTCTTTCAAGAGCAGGCTAGAGATTTTCCTGGGGAGCATGGCTCTATTCCCCCATGGTCTCCAGCCTAGCCCTGAAGTTTCCCCCACAGATAGCACAGGGCTGGAAGACACTATCATGGTGAGAGCATTGTTTTAGCCGGCCATGCAGAAGGGGCCAGAGCAACTGTGTGCACCTAAACTCTTCAGGGGTCATGGATATTCAAGCAAAAAGGCAGAAACTTCTCAGATGACACAAACCAATGTGCAGTGAGAATCAGACACTCCAACAGCAGAAGCGGAAGATTGCTTAAGTTAAGGTTCCCAGATATTCAAAGAGATAGAAAACAGCCTGTGCATGTATATAGAAATACCATGTAAATATCTATTATGCTGTAATAGCGTAATATCTGGGTTGTAAGAATAACCAGGGGGCTATTGCTGAGACCAGGATCCCATCCAGACTGTATTGACACAAATATTCCCTAAAGACAGCCTAAGAGAAAGATGCTGCCTTTGCTTGATGAACTGAGAATGAAATTAGAGAGACAAGAACCTTCCCTAAAGAATATGAAAAAACAAACCCTAACTTAAAGCCAAGTGTAAGCTTTCTCTCACACCATGAAAGGGTGAGGAGTTTTTCTCATCATTATTTTCTCAGTATCATCCTTGGATTGGAGCAGTTGTCCTCCCTCCCAGCCAGCCTAAGAGATTCAGGGGCAATGTCTGCAGCTGTGGTGCCCTCCCAAGGGGGCACATATGCAGTACTGCTGTGCTGGACCTGGGGTCAGATGCCTTTTCCAAAGAAGGAGAAAGTTACTACTCCCTCTTTCAGCAAGAAGTGGGGCCTCTTTCTCAGCTACAGCAATGAGTAACTCAGATATAGAGCATCAAAAACTACCAGTGCATGTGGGTTCAGTGCAAGACAAGCCAGGCATGGGCATTGAAGAGCCAGCAGGCACTGTGTCACACAGGACAGAGGATTTATACCCTGGTCCTTGAGTTAGCCAGCAGCAAGGTGTGTTCTCAGACCTTCCCACACCAGGGCTAAGCCATTTCTAATGACAGCAGTAATTAGCCAGGGATGTGACTTGCAAATGGCTAGGGTGTATTTTTTCTCAGAGAAGATTAAAAAGGGAACAATCAGCATGCTGCATCCTTATGGTATTTACAGTTTTCTAAAGCGAGTCTGGGACATTTCTTGGGAGTTACAGGAAAATCAGACTGGCCAGTTGTCTGCCTTGCAGCCTGTGCAAATCAAGAAGTGAATGAAGAGTTTGGGCTGGGGACCTGGTGCCAGGCAGCACCACGTGTCCTCTAGCAAGCCTGCAGGCAAAGTGCTAGAAGGGCACTCTTAATTTTCCCCACAGGAGAAAATTCCTCTGGGAGTCACCTCTGCATGAGCAGGAGATGACTCTTCTCTGCCTGCACCCTTTACAAACTCTCTGAAATGGAAGGAGGGCCACTGGCTCCCCCACTTGTCCTACACTTAATCCCTAGGAAAAATGGAGGGCAGTTGGGCACTCAGCACCGTAGCCTGAGAATAAACACTTTTCTGATTTCACAGGGCTTCCAACCAGGAGTGCTCTAAACCTAAAGACCAAAGGGTTTGTTGCTAAACCAACCAGGCTGCCAGTGCAGAGCACTCAAGGAAAACAAACACTGCAGTCTCAGTGCGTTATTAGAAAGGTATTTCCCTGTCTGAAGGGTCAAAGTGAGACTTCAGGCCAGACAAGCAGCTCCCATAAAATATGAACTTTTGAAGTGGCATCAGAGCGGCCAATGCTTTGGCACTGCACGGCCCCAGCACAGAAAGGAGAGACGTTTCCAGGGATTTCACAGAACCGAATGGAAAACAAATACACAACATCAACCGACCAAACAGAATTTGCTCAACCTCTCACGCATTGCAATGACCAGGGGAACAACTGCACAGTAACTCAGGCACGGAGAGCAGGAGCCTAAAGCCAGTCTCTAACATGTGATACCAGTTAACATCGCCAGAGAATGGGGCTAATTTAAGGTGGAATTAGTTGGACTTTCTCCAAACTCTCTGTGCAGAGTGGCATTTGCTACCTGCACCCACTCTGTTCCCACAGTTAACCCTTCCTGACTTCAGTATGGCTCTTGTGTATGCGTAGGATGGCCAGGAAGATAGTTGGATGCCACAGCATTTGCAGAATTTTCCCTGCAGCACTTTCAGTCAGCATTTTGCCCTCTCTTATACACCTCAGTCACAAGACTGCAATCCAGGCTTGTGACTTTCTAGTTCAAACACAGCTCAGTTTTGCTGAAACACCACGAGAACGTTTTGAAATGGGTGTGTGGGATATGTGGGGCAAAGGATGGTGTCAGGAATCAGGATGCTGTTCCTGTAACCATGAGCATGCTGCTCTAATGAAGTTCCAGCAATCTCCAGCGGGGCAGTGTGTTTCCCACTGCTACCCAGCCAAAAATTCCTACCCTCCTCTGTGTGGTGCTCTGTGCAGCCCCTACAAAATTTACCTGCAGACAGGATTCTCATAGACTGATCATGACTCAGCCAACAAGTAGCTTGTTGCAGCAGCTCTCACTGGGGGTTTGCAGTGGGATTGTGAGGCTGCATGTCAGTAGTGTCACTTCAGGTATGAAGGAAGCTGAGGTACAGAGGCCTGAGGACACTGCTAAAGCCAGTGCAAAGGTATAAGCTGATCCAGTGACACAGACCCAAAAAGCACTGCAGCTGCTCCCACCTTCACCTCCCTGCCCTGCAGAGGCCATCAGGGCAGTCACACTTTGTGTTTTTAAGGTACATAGTTAAGGGGACTACCAGGCACCAGGAACTGGCTGGGAGGGAGAGCAGGCTCCTCTCCTGTCCTGTCGGCTGCACACTGCCCTGCCCAGCCCCTTCCTCAGATAACAAAGCATTTCTCTTTTCCCTCTGGCGCCTTTTGCAATTGGAATGGAACCAGTGAGATCACACTACGTTTCAAAAGCTGCAGCCTGAATTCTCACAGCTACTGGACCCCCACACCACCAACCCGAACTCTCAGGCACTTTTTAAATGCTGGTATGGAGCATACGAAACCCTGAGGTTTCATTTCACTGCAGGCAGTGATGATTTGTACCCAGGGTCTCCCATCAGTCCAGGCTCCTTGCAGGCACGAGGCTGGGCTGGGAGAACAGGCATCCACAGAGGCACTCACTTTGCAGCAGTAACTTGAGGACTCTAACTCTGATTTTAGCCAGAGATCGCTTAACAAAAGCACCTCGCTGCTGCCACAGAGCAGCACTCTGGCTCCTGGGATAGGAGCCAAGAGACACTGCATAGCAGCTAGGACAGCTTACAGCGAGGATTTCTAGGATCACGCAGAAGCAACCAACCACTTAGCTCTTAAAATCATACATATCCTGCTTGTAAAGAACAGTACCCCTACAGATCTCCCGCTGTCCCCTTTAAATGGCTGGGAAGCTCCGTCCCCGAACAGCTGCAATCGATCACCACCTTAGCCCTCCCCGCTGCAATCATGTGATGGTCGTGCCCAGGGATTTAAGCTGCTGGAGCTGCGCAGAGCCTTACTCCAGGTTGTGGAGAAGGGGCTCGGGGGTGTCCTGCCTGGTGGGGCTGGTGTCTGCAGCATGGAGCAAGTGAGTGCTTTTCTAAGGCTGGTGTGACAAGCAGGACTAAGGCTGGGCTGTGTATGGGTTTTGGGCCTCATGCCAGTGGTGGGAGGAGACAAGAATGAGCTGAGAGGAAATGCGAGGCTGATAGATGCCTGTGGGAGGAATAGTTAGGGCTGACCAGCCGGTTTTCCTCTTTTCCTCTAGCATGTTGTAAGTGGGAAAGCTGAGGAATATTTATATCCTCAAGTACTCTAAAGGTTTAGGTTCATTTGTAGCTCTACAGTTCGATTACCCTTTATACTTCCCCCTGCCCCCCATTAAATTTGTGTTTTCCTTCTGGCAAAATGCCTTTTGGGTACAGGACTGGGTTAACTCCTAATGCAACAGGAGAAGAAAGCAAGCTGGCAGTGTATTCTAAGCCAGCTGTGCCCCACCGACTTTGCTTTCCTTGAGAGACCCCCTGGACGCTGAGTTCTGAGTTCCAGCCCTGCACTAGAAGCAGAGCCAGAAGGCAGAGGTAGTGCTGTGGAGATAATCGGTTTAGTGACTTGGGGAAACCTGACCTCGGTGGTCTGGCTGTGAGCAGAGCAGGGGGCAGGCAGGAGGACAAGGACAGCTGGGGCTGAGTGGCAGAGCCTAAGTAAACTGGTTTGTAATTAGTCTCCCTACCTGAGCTTGACATATGGTTAAGTAGAGCTCAGCAACATAACTTCTGTAGCACTGGTAAATCAGTGCCTGTACCCTGCTCTTGAATCATCTCCTGCATTGGACTTGCATGGCCCGATGGTGGGTGGGGGAGGGAGGGTGTCTACAGGGATGGCTTCTGTGAGCAGTAGCCAGAAGCTTCCCCCATATCTGGCAGAACCAATGCTAGCTGGCTGCAGGATGGACCTGCTGCTGGCCAAGGCTGAGCCATCAGACATGGCAGTGACACCTCCTTGGTAAGATGTTTAAGATGGACAAAAGCTATTGTGTAGAAATAATTGCACTCTGAGATGAGAGGAGTGAGAATATGTGAGAGGAACAGCCCTGCAGACACCCAGCTCAGTGAGAAGGAAGGGGAGGGGTCACTCCAGGAGCCAGAGCTGAGATTCCCTTGCAGTCTGTAGTGAAGGCCTTGGGAAGGCAGCTGTGCCCCAGCAGCCCATGGAAGTCCACAGGGGAGCAGAGATCCACCAGGAGCTGTGGGAGGAGACCAAGCTGGAGCAGATGGATGCCTGAAACACCCTGTGGAATGCTCCCACGATGGAGCAGTTTGTGAAGAACTGTAGCCCATTGGAAGAATTTACGCTGGAGAAGCTTGTGGAGAACTGTCTCCTATGGGAGGGACTCTATGCAGGAGCAGCAGGAGGACTCCTCTCCCTGAGCAGTGGCAGAAACAACCTTTGATGAATTGACTGTAACCCTCATTCCCTGTCTGCCTGTGCTTCTGGTCGGGGAAGGAGGGAGGGGTGTGGGGAGCGTGTTCTTAAGGTTTGTTTTACTTGTCATTCTCCATTTCTAGTTTTGATTGGCAATAAATTCAATTAATTTCTGTGAGTCGAGTCTGTTTTGCCTATGACAGCAATCAGTGAGTGACTTCTTCCTGTCTTTATTTCAAGTTATGACCCTTTCATTATATTTTCTCTCTCCTGTCCAGTTGCAGAGGGAAGTGATAGAGGGGCTTTTGGTCAATCCCCCACAGCTCCCTGTCAGCCTTAGGGATGTGGGAGATCCCAGTGGCAGCTGGGACAGGCAGCTGGCCTGATTTGACCCTTCCTCTGGCACTAAACTTGTGTTTGGGTCTGCCAGAGCTGCTTCGTGCACTGGCCCAAGCAGGAAGCTTTGCCCTGGGACAGACTAACCCCTGTGCTTTGGCCCTGCAGGGACTGGTTGTTACTCAGCTGGACATCGAGCCTGGTGAGTGCATCAAGGTCAAAGGGAAGATCCAGTCTGATGCCAAAGGGTGAGTGAGAAGATAGCGAATGGGTTGGTGTGGCACTGGGGGAAGCCAGAGCTCCTGCTGTGTTCAGCTTGCCAGCACTGGGTGGCTGGAGCTGCTGCACAGGCACCTCCTTTGCACTGACTGTTTCCCCAGGTTTGCTGTGAATGTTGGGAAGGACAGCAATACCCTCATGCTGCATTTCAACCCTCGCTTCGACTGTCACGGGGATGTCAACACCATCGTGTGCAACTCCAAGGAGGGTGGCACGTGGGGTGAGGAGGACAGGAAGGCTGACTTTCCCTTCCAGCATGGTGACAAGATTGAGGTGAGGCCCCAGGGGTTGCACAAGGTGCTGGCACTGAGCACTGAAGGGCCAAGGGCTCAGCTCTTTAATGCTGCCTTGTACCTCTGTGGAGCAGAAGGAGTGGGCATGGAATGGGGAACAAGCAGTGGGGGAAGAGCCTTGTAGCTAAAGCCAGTGAGCTGCCTTCTACCTGTGCTGCTCCAGTCAATGCCCAACAGCTGATGTATTAAATGCTCCACTCTGGTCTCCCTTTGCAAGCCACACAACTTGGAGCAGTTAAAACTCTGACCTGAGATTCAGACTGGGTCTGTCTTATCTTGTAGCTGCAGAAGTTTGGATGCTGCCCTTGGGGCAGAGCGAACCTGCTTCTTGCCCTCCATGCTTCTGCTGGGCAAGGAGGAGGCTGAGCTAGTGGCACCAGCAGCCACCTTGCCTGACCCACACTCAGACTGGAGGGGGTGGGGAGGGAGCGAGGCCTTGGAACTGTGATGTGTTAACCTTTCTTCTTGTGGCTCTCCACAGATGTGCATCTCCTTTGATCAAACTGAGGCAACCGTGAAGCTGCCTGAGGCGGAGTTCAAGTTCCCTAATCGCCTGGGCATGGAGAAAATTGAATACCTGGCTGTGGAGGGTGACTTTAAAGTCAAAGCCATTAAGTTCAGCTAACAGCTACAGCTTGGTTTGTTTTGTTTTTTGCCCCATGCATAGTGAAATAAACCCAAACTTGCAATAGCTGCTTCCTCTGCTGTTTCCTGCTCTAATCCGCTTGTTCCTGTGTGTGCTACAGGGGTGGGCAAGGAGGGGATATGTATCCAGCCATGCCTCCTTACACTGTGGATTTGCAGGTGGTACTGATTTAGACACAAGCCAGGCAAAGCATGACTGGTTGTGAGTAAACCTGCCTTAGCAGTAGTTGCTCCCTTCACCTTGTTGGCTGCAGTGAGTGGTCCCTGTCTGGTTTCTAAAATCTGGGATGTCTTGGCCAGAAAGGCTCAAACAGGCATATGTGGAGTGCTCACTGTGCTAACTCTGACCAAGAAATGCTGCTCTCATCTCCTTGCTGGGGATGGGGGACTGACAGAGAACACAGGGCATGGCTTGTGCTCTTGCAAATAGCTTTGCTTTCCAAGACCATGCTCAGCACTTGGGTGCATTGCAGGCTGGCATTAATGTACCTAAGGAGCAGAGAAGAGCAGGCCACTCAGGCTGACTGCACTGGCCAGGGAAAAAATGTGGAGTGAAAGGTGAAGCCTGACAGAAAGCTTAGGAGTGAGGTCTTGAGGGAATCAGACTGCCTGTGCTGCCTCATGAATTGAACAGAGACCCAGTATCAGGTACCATGAAGTGAGGGGCTGAACAACATATCTGGAAAGGGTGACAGGTCGTGTGGCAGCCTGTGGGTCAGTGTCTGTAATGCTTGGCTGCTAAGCTCCAGATGTAGCCTAAGTATTGAACTAGGTTACCAGAGGTATTCAATCCTGAGTGCACCAAACACCAGTAGTTGCATTTAGGCAGATAAAAAAGGAAAAAAGCTTGGTGAACAGTCTTTTCAGCTTACAAGCTCTCTGCTCGTGCAGTGCCTTGGAGTGTGTCTGCTACTGCTCTTGCCCAGCAGCCTGCCAACCGTGCTGAGCCAAGAGAGGGCTGAAGCTGGGACTGATGTGGTATTTGAGGACCTGATGGAAGGTAAACAAGTCTTGTGGGCTGTGGGGAACTGGGAGCTTGGACAGGCTGCCAGCTTTGGGGGCTGGCTCTGTGACTGTGACAGTGCTGCCCTGGTGCAGCTCGGTCAGAGCCCTGCACAGGTGAGGCCTTCCTTAGCCAAATGCTGCTCCCCTGCTGGAATGTGATCCCTCTTGGCTGATCCCCCAGCAGGTCTGCATTTGCTGCTCCTTGAACAGCTGAGCAGTTGGGCCAGCTGCTTGGATAGGGGCAATACCATACTGTGGAGCATTTGAGGCATTCCAGGTTTTTTATGGAAAGGCTGACAGGCTGCAAGGCTGTTGCCTTCACGTCAGCAACACTGTCCTGACTTCTACTACAGCAGCTGCCCAGAGCTGGGCATCCTCTAGATGTCAGGAGCCTGACTGTGCTGCAGGATGGGCATGGATAATGGTATTTTTAATTCCTGTCCTGCATATCTACTGCATCATTTTGGGGATAGGATGTTAGTTTTTAGGGCTGGGGTGTGTCTACTAGGCAAAGGATGAGGAAAGTCTTGCTGATGCTTTGCCTTGTCAAGTAGTCTTGAGCTTGTTTTATTTTGCAGGATATTTGGGGTGGGGAGTTGGGGAACAGAGGATGGTTTTTGTCGTGTTTGTCCCTCTGTTGTGTTACCTGGTTGAAGGTAAGCTAAATGAAGTTTACAACACTGAAAAAGTACAAGGCCTATATGTAGCTGAGGCACAGGGCAGCTCACAGGTGGTCTATGTGTGTGTGTTCTGACTGCCCTGGTCAGCTGAGGTCTCTGTCTCTGAGAACTGACAAGAATAAAGCTAATCTCATTTTTTTGCTCTTAGGCTGGCAGTCCTGGTTGCCAGGTAGGCTGGCCACAAGTGTTCCTGCTTGCTGTGCCCAGGGTACAAACAATGCCTTCAAGGGGGCTACCCCCCTCTTGGACTTTCCACAAGAATTAATTAGGCTTATCCTGCTTTTTAGCACTGGCAGTTACCACTGAGGAGCCCACAAAACAGGAGAAAGGGTAGGAAGGAAGCATCTCTTTGCCAGCACTTCCTGCTGCTTGAGCTTTGTTCTCCTGTGTCCCAGAGCTATAAATAATCCTGTTCCTCTAAGTGACACCAGGAAATACAGAGTGCCCTGGCTGGCTCCTGGAGTGGTGACAAGGCTTTCTCTTCTGCTGGAGCAATTGAGAAAGCCAGAACATCATGCCCTGCTGCAAACAGAGAGAGGGTCACAGTGAATGGGATGGCAGGGAGCAGAAAGCACCACAGCATGGCCTAAGGATGCATGTTTTGGGGTATTGCCATTGGGTTTATTTTTGTTTCTTTTTTTTAAAAAAATTTACATCCTGTGTAGTGTGCAGTCACTGTTTTATTTTCTTATAGAATCTTGGTGAGGGAAAATCAGACCTCAAAATGCCCTGGTTTTGTGTTATAACATGGAGATTTGGTTGGGAATGAGGACAAGTGCCTTCAGTGGAATGGGCTGCCCAGGGAAGTGGTGGAGCCACCATACCTGCAGGTATTTAAAAGATGTGGAGGGACACTTGGGGACACAATGGTGGATTTCGTGGTGTTGGGTTAACAGTTGCACTTGATCTCAAGGGTCTTTTCTAATCTAAATGATTCTGTCAATACAGATTAATTGATGGATGTTTTCACCTCACACTTAGGAAGAGGAGAACAAGTAAAAAATTGTAAAAAAAAAAAAAAAAAACAAACAAAAAAAACCCCAAACCCAAAAAACCCAAACAACAAAAAAAGGTGAGTGTGGAAAGTAGATAGGACAGGATATAAATCTCATGCAGGACCCAGAAGAGCAGAGAGGGCCAAGACAGACCAGCAGCTTTGTCTTCTCAAAAAATAACTTCTCCCTGAGCGGTTCACATTAACTTCACTTGACAGAAGTAGGCCATCTGAGTGACTCTGGCTACAGGAGCCTGCATGTGACACTGATTGTCACAGCCTCAAAAGACAGTGGGAGGACACACTGCACCCAAAAATGGTGTATGGGTAAGTATGTAGTAGGGAAGCTGAGGGGCACTCCAGGCTGAGGTGGGGCATGGCAAATCAGCGGGGTCGCTTCCCATGGAATTTACAAGCAAAATAGTGCGTGGCAATTTCTTCCAAGCAAAACGTACATGAAATTCACTGGCATCCATTGTACAAAATGACAAGGTGACCACCAGCCAGGTCTGCAAGAGGTGACAGTCATGTTCCTCCCCTGTCTCCTCACCTCCTGCTCCCTCAGCTCCCGTTGCAATATTTAGTAACCAAAAGGAATATCACTCTTTTTTCAGAAAGTCAGCCTCATGTTTAACGCTGCATTACCTCATAACTGCCCCCCCTCTGGGGCAGCACATGGGCCATGGTAAGCACATGATTCCCCTTTCCTGAGGTGTGACGGAGGTCTGGGCACACAGCTGGATGCTGCTGGTGTGGGATGTCCCTGGGATCACATAGGTACAGACCCTGCACCTGTCCTGTGTGTCCCTCTGGACAGGGGCAAAGGATGATGACAAGTTCTACCCCCTCACACCCCTGCATGCTGGGGCCCTCCCTGCCTTTGGATGCCCCTCTGGAAACCAAACACCTTTCCAGCAATTTCAGTGTTTTCCCCCTTCCACCCTGACCCAGCTGCTCCACAGCAGGCCGTGCTGCCCCACGAGGGGAGAAAAATGCATAAAAAACATAGACTTGCTCACCTTTTCTCCACAGAGTCAGGCCGAGGTGTGCGTCCTCCTTGGGCGCCTCAGCTGTGGGCTCCCCTCGGGCTGCTGCCCCTCAGTAACCCTGCTTATCCATGGGTGTTAACCCCAGGAACATCTGGAGGGGCGGGAGGGGAGCCCCGCTGTGGTTTTTGGGTGGGTTTGGTGGGTTTTGGGGTGTTGGTGAGGGCTGGGAGCGCCCCGGGGTGCGCTCAGGGCTGCCCTCACAGCCCCCTAAGATGGCGGCCCCTCCGTGAGGGAAAATGGCGCCGAGGGCCCCAAACCTCCCCACAGAGCCCTGTTTCTACCCCAAAACCTGCCCCCGTGGCTCCTCATCTTCCACTTTCAGCCCCTCTAAACTACCCTGGATATTTTAAGTCACTATCTTATTTTTCATCAGTGCAATTGTAACCAGCTGTGTGAGAGCAGGTCCCCCCATAATTAGTTTCATCAATATTTGGTCATGCTTTCACTGGCTCTTCCCCTCCCCAGCTCAATTGTGTGCTGTTGTTTTTTTGTTGTTGTTGTTTTGGCTTTTGTGGTTTTTCCTTTTGGCATCCTAAAAGCTCATTTGGTGCTGACGAGAATGAAAATTCAAGAGTTTAGGGATTTTTTTTTTTTTCATTCCAAGTCTCCTTAGGAGGGCATGGCCTCAGGCTGCAAACCACCCTTTTCTCTGTGGTGTGGGGGAAAAGAGCCCTTTATCCCTAATCCCACAGCCCAGAGCGGAGCCCCCCTCCCTGACACCCTGAAACAGGCACCAAAAAGCAGGGTTTTTGCAGGGGTTTCTGGCTCTGAGGGGCACCAGGAGCGGGCCACATAAACAGGTAGCTGAAGGACACAAAAGGATGGATGTTTAGCATCACTTTGCTAGCAAAACCCTGGAAAGTAGCAGAGGTGTGGGATGCTCAGCTGATGTGCAGAGGCAGCCCTGTAGGAACACAGCCAAAACACACACATCCCCTCTGCAGGGATAGATGGGAATAAACACTCCTGTGGAAGCACTGGCTTGGTGGAGGGTTGAGGAAAGACTCGGAGAGATGTGGGATGGGGTCTCTAGACCTGCCTGAGTTTGCCCACACTGATTTAAAGTGTGGGCTCCCTGACGAAAAGCCTGCTCTGCTTCCCGATGAGAAGTCACCACACCTCTGAATACTTTGTGTGGAATGCTATCCAGTGTGCTTTACTTGCTGTTCTTAATTACCAGCCTAAAGAACCACGGCAGCAGCTGAGTTGTACAGAGGATGGCCCAGGCTTGACACGAACTGGTGTGGCGCTCTGCGTTTGACCAATTTTACAGGTAACCTTCACAAAAGGTCCTGTGTGTTAACCAGAACCAACAGGACCTGGGATGCAAAGCCTCCTTACTAGATTTAGTCTTGAGGGAAGCATCTGATGTTTATTCCTTGTGACTATCAATTGCCCCAGGGCTCTGAGTAGAGAAAAGCCAGTTTTAAATTGGATGACTAGATTTTTCTCAGTGCTTACATCAAGTGGCAGAGCGGACCGTGGGTGCAGCATGTTGCTAAAAGCATGTGAGGGTTGAGAGCTGGGTTTAACAGACCTGCTTTGACTGCAGATGATAACTTAAGGAATATCAACTCAGGAAAAATGCTGTGTTCCAACTGAGGTGCAAGCACAATGCGATGAGCTGCCCAGTTGCTTCTGCACAAGTTTTACTGGGAATGGGCAATGTATGTCAGAAGTGCAACTGCTTTGTCCTTAGCAGGGTTTTCCTGGAGCTGCTGAAGGGACACTGTGTATTTCCAGTGTGCCAGGCATCACCTGTAGCCAGCTGTCACACGGTCCTCCAACACCCCATGGCTTCCTCGGAGATCGCTTTGGACAAACAAGGCACTGGACTCAGGTACCCGAAGCTGATTTGGGAAGGAGTCCCACCCACTGTCACCTCCTATAGACACAGGACACCCTGGCAGGTCCCTGCAGCAGGGTGGGAAGTGGGCTATCTCACTCCAATATGCCAAGTGGGTGTTTGCAGATAAAAATAAGGCTCATTTTTAGCAGAAATAAAAAAGGCAACTGTTTGAGAACAGTGCTCATGGTATCTGGGGTACTGACTTTCTCCCCTGCAGACACTTAAATAGGATTTAGATTAGGATCTAAAAACCTCATGTAGCCAGACCCAAAATGCAGATTTGTGTCAGTAAGTGACAATAAGTGTAAAATTCTGTCCCTGGTATCCATGTCCCATGAAATAATGTCCTCTCTCAGGGAAATGGGTTTTCATTATCCTCTAGTTTTATAACCAAAAGAGAAAAGCAAAGTGGGATAAAGCGCAATGAGTATGTTCCCCTTTTTGCCAGAGGTACTGAGAAGTAAATCTTCACATTTGGCCAATGCTTCATTACCTTTAAATACATGCCAAGCTGTGCTGCTACCAACCTCAGCAAACCTTGCAGTTAAAGAGTGATTTTTGAACAAAATTGTGTAAAAGACAGTTTCTTAGCACTTACCACAGAAATATGGGCTTCAACTCTACTTTCACCTGAAAATATAAGCTGTTATAAAAATGTCAGTGACTATCATTTGCCTCATTAGCTGATGCTTCTGTGTGCAATGGGAGCACAGTGTAGGATGGAAGGGTGGTTGCAAAAAAAAGAATCTGAATTAAAACAGCTTTTTAAATCTAATAAACTAAGCTGCAGTAGAGGGTCGGGGTTTTTTTTAGGGCAAATTAGATGTTGATGGGATTGAAAGAGCTCCCCCCACTGTTTCCCTGAAACTCCACTCAGTTATTCCTGAGTGACCCTTAAGATATTTTCTCCTCTAGTTTTGCTTTGATTTGGGTATTAAGGCATAAAAATCAGTTGTGCTGCTTCAGGTTGTCATAAAATTCTGGGTGAGCCTGAGCAGTGTTCAAGCTCAGAGGGAATGTACTTTGCAGCAAGCTCTTGGGTGCACACTATTATCATTCCATGTGCATCATTTCCATAGGCAGGAATACTGGATTTCAAGTTAATACCTCTTGTAGCTTGTAAAATAATTCCTGGTGAAGTGTGCTCAGACAAATGAGGTATTGCTGTGTTGAAGAAGAAGTCCTAGTGTACATCATCCCCTCACAAAGCCAGGCCTTTAAATCCTGTCAGTGGAGACCCCTGACACATCTCAGGGAGATCCTTCAGGCTGCAACAGAAGCACACATCACAGTCACAATGACTTAAAACAAAGAATTCCCCTCTCCCCATTCCTGCACTGAGTTCCTTACTTTTGGCTAACCTGGGCTCCTGAGATGCAGGTTGCCATAAAAGATATTTAAGCTCCAGATTCAGGGGATCACAAGATCCTGAAGAGGAAAGATTGTATCTTCCTGGCCAGACTCTCCTTCACAAGGCCACTTAATGGTATGTCTAGCATGTGCTGAAACAGGGTGAAGCTTCTTCTGGTAGCCCTTTATTATATTAAAAAACAACCACAACAGCAACAGAACCACGAGGAGATTCTCCAAGCTACTGCATGACTATCTTTGGGGTTCCCTCTTCTTGTTAAGGTCTTCACAAAATACAAAATTAAATGTCTTTTTCTACATACAGAACAAAGTAGAATCAAGTAACTGATTAGAGTATGTACAAAAACTTACACATTGTCTTGTTCTTTAAAAAATATAAATATCAATAATGTTCAGTAAAATGGGTTGGTTTTATTTTTAAGGCTTCATTTTTTTAGATCCTTCATTATTTAATGAGGTGCCAGGTAAGAGGAAAGGGCAGGAAGAGAGGAGGTCATGTGTTTTATTAAAGGTCATGTGTTTAATTCTTGTGAGACTTGTCCTCATCTCTGGCAGGAGGAGATTTCCCTCCACATTGATTTAAGTTTCCAGGAAGCAGAGGTGGAAGGAAAGGAAAACAAAACCTTTATTATTGCTATTTTTTTTTCCTTCATCAAATTTTGTTTTAAACCTGTCTCCTTTCATTGTCTTTGTAGAGAACCATCTACCAAGTACTTGAATTAAGCAGAGCGGAGCCAGACTGTGTCCCAGGTCCCCCTGGCACAGGTTAGAGTGAGGAAGAGGCTGCTGGAGGTGTTTTACCACTGACCCCCGTGGAGGTAGCAAGTGCTGCAGCCAGGGCAGCTGCCGCTGCTGCATCCCTGGGCGTGAAGTCCGTGGGCAGGCTCTCCATGAGGCACTTGAGTTGCTCCTGGCCCAGTTTGATTTTATCGTCCAGCTCCCGCTGCTCTATGAGGAGCGCAGACTTCATCTTCACAAAGTGCTGGTAGTCCTGGAGCTGCTCCTCAGAGAGGTAGTTGCTCAGGATCTCCAAGACCACCCGTTCCCGCCGGTCAAGGTTTTCCTTGAGTTCCCGGGCGTCCTCGTGCTGGCCAGCCAGCAGCTTCCTCTTCTCGTTCAGCGAGCTCTGCACACACCAGAGAGAGCCCTTCAGTACCAGCAGCACCAAAATCCCTGCTCCCTTCTCCCAGCAACACCTCCAGGTGCTGGCTGCTAAGCTCCCAGACACACAGTCAAAGGCCTGGGAGAGGAGGAGGCATCCCTTGCTATGGATTAAATGAATCCCACTGAGTGTTCTGGTCAACAGGAGGCAGAAAGTGCTCCAAAGAACTCAGTGAAACTCTCTTGAAAACAACAGCTACAAGGAAAATCTGGTTTTGTCTTTTCAAAACCACCCGAAGAATGTTAAAATGCAGCCTTAACGGAGTGGGTTATTCCTGGAGGCACAGCACCACCCAGGCTCTCCTGGCTGTGCCCAACACAGCCCTTCTGTGATGAGACAAATCCACAGGATCCCAGCCATCTATATGAACCCGAATCAAGGTTCCCAGGGACAAAACCTGTGTTTGCTGCTGCTCATATGTAAGCACTGAGACACCCGTGCTGCCTCCCTGGCACTTCCCAAAGCGGCCAGGACACCACAGATACGTACCCGCTCCTCACTGTTGGCATTGTCCCCCAGACTGCTCAGAACGTTCTCCACACGGGCCAGGCGTCCCGAGAGGGAGAGCAAGAGGTTCACCACCTTATCCAGGTCTCCAATGAACATCTTGTACTTGTCAAACTCGTTGGGTTTGCACAGCGTGCTGATCAACAGCTCCACCTCCTCTCCCAGGGCGTTATTCATCTTAATGTCTGCAAGCAGGCCCTCCTTGGCTTCCTTCAGGACTTCCAGTTTGTGGGTCAAGCTCCCGATGAGCTCAGCCTGTCAGAGGGGGAACACATTGCTACCATCACCCTGATCATACAGATGATGACAACAAGAGGATATGGCTGTGGTTCCTGAGGAGCAGGGTCACATCGTCAAGAGCTGACAAAGAAGACATTCAGGAGGAAATGGAGAAAATGCTGGAATTCCTCATCTAGGAATGATTAGGTAGCTATTAGATTGTAGCTGATTAGATTGTATGAAGATGTATTTTCTCAGTGCAGGTTTATAGACAAGATCTCTGATTTGGTATATCCTATTCTGATACCCTGCTACCTAGAGCTGAAAGATGTAGATTCTCTAAAACCTCCAGGCAAAAAGAGCTGCAGCCACATCTCCGGTGCATTCCCCACCCCCTGCCCCAGCCTGAATTGTCTTGAACTGTGCAAAACAACTGCTGCCCACACAGAGGCATCAATCAAGAGTTTACACCAAAGACAGTCTAAGTTTACTTGCTGTCAGACATGGAGAGCACAAACCCATTTTGAGAAAAATGCTGGCAACTATATTCCCCTGCTGAAGAAAAGGAGGCCCCCAGGGTTGGGTTACTCCAGAAACGGCACTGCTGCACATGTGCCGGAGACCCTAATTTCTGTTAGGATTTAGTGGAAAGACATATGCATAAGCAAGTCTGTGGCCTGGGGCTTGCAATTCTTGCTTCCATTTACTTGGAACTGCGAGCAGGAAAAGCTCTTCCTACAAGGGGTGAGGAGTTTGAGTGTCTCCAGCTCGTGCACTGCTGAGGCACCACTACTCGTACGTTAATCTACTGTGAAAATATTCTCTCAAGCTCCTGTTATCATCAAAGCTGAATGTCACTGCAGGCAGGAGGCAGTCTGCTCCAGAGCAGGAAGGATCTTCAAACACCAGCAAGGCTGGGGGAAGGAGGGGTCACTGAGCTGGTGCCGATGGCCAGAGTGGCCTCTCAGTGGGGTTCCAAGGCTGGTTTGGCACATGGCAGTGTATGGCCAGGCACCACTAGATGGAACACTTGGTGTGCTTTGTTCTGTGGCTGCACTACAGCCTGCTTTCAGCTGCCACGCACAGGCAAAGGCTGAACAAAATGTGAGTATTATTCCCTTAAAATAAATAACAACTCCCTGGAATGACCACTAGGTCACTCCATTGGCTGCTGAGTAGTTCAGGGGAAGAGGGAGCAAAGGTGGTAATAAATCCCACTAAATCAACCAGAATTCCTTTCAGTGGATTCTCCCTTGAGTAGAACCCAGAGACAAAGCCTAACACTTGTCCTTCCCAGGGGCTGTGATGCTAATGCCCCTGTTCAAAGATCCAGTGTCCTCACCAGTTGATTGCTGCACTGAATCCTGAGGAGCAAAAGGAGGGATCCATTTTCAATGATTACAGTGCTGGGGGAAATCTCTATAGCAGGATTCTGTGGGATAGTCACAAAGTCCAGCATTAACCTCAACAGGCTTTCACGAGGGTGGAGCTGCTCAGGACTGGCAGCTGTTCCCTGCTCCAGGAGCTTTGCCTTCCAAAGCAGGAGGCATGGGACTGCTGGGAGTCACATACCTGTGTTCTGAAGGGAGCTGGAAGGGCCTGCAAAATTCTTTTGTGTTCATTAATCAGTGACTCTGCTGCGATCCCAACTGCCAACCAACCTTTGCATACTTAAGAGTGCAAATGAGATTGCTTTGTCCACGTGACCTCCCAGAGGGGCTGCTTCTCAGGTAAGCCTTGGGAAAATGTTCTTGCATGCAGAACATGTTCGTGCTGCCTGGGCCTAATGACTCCCACCTATTTCTGGTTTTCCAAGCAAATGTAACCTTTGAGGCCTGGGACTTGCCCTCCATGGCAGGCTCACAACTACCTGTAAGCCTGTCAGATGGTTGCAGCATCTCCACTGACTCCCCAGAGCAGCACCCTTGTCTTGTTTAGTCACTCCTTTGGATTTGGGAGCTAGGTAACATGCCTGTAATTACCAGGCAACTAATGTGAGGCAACCACAGGGGTAAATTAGAAGGCGCAGCAAAAGCCCTCAAAGACAGAGCACAGAAACCTCCAGCAAGAACTGCAGGGGCTATTCCAAAGTGAAATACACCCTCAGTGAGGGAGGAAAATATTTCCTACCCTGCTCTCTTCCCTTCCAAGCCATCACATGAAGTTGAACCACTGAGGTGCCTGTGGCTTTCAGTGGGTCAGAGAAACATTAAAGTGGTAGGGGGGGAAAGGGCAACCAGTGTTTCTTTGGAGGCAGTGAGTGCAGACAGCAGGTGAAATGGGTGAACTGGCTTCACTGCAGAGGAAAATCCTAGGGGAAAACCCCCTGCACTCAGGGAGTGCAGTCACTAGCTAGACTCCATTCCTGTTTCCAAGCCGAGCTGGCCTTGCTCAGGCTGCTCCACCTCTCCCTCTTCCCTCCTTGCTACAGGACTGGGACTGCTCCTCACAGCCTGTACACTCAGCATTTGGTGGGGTACAGGCCTGCCTCGGGCTGGTGCAAGGTTTGCACTCAATTTGCAGTGAGTACTCAGATCAACATTCTTCATTCAATTTGGGTCACTCTAATGAAGATTCACTGGTGGCCTGAATGCTACCACACAGCTTGAGAGCTGCCAAGAGCTGCCAATTAGAAATGCACTTCACTTTAGGGTTTAATATTATTATTTCAGCAATGCAAGCAGCGAAGGGTGGTGTGTGCTGAATTTACCTTCTTCTCATTGATGTCCAGCAGCTCCTCTTCCTCACCTACTTCTTCTGGCAAGTCCTTGATTTTATTCAGCAGCTCTGCTTTGGGTGCTGACACGCTGTAGTAAGCAGGGCAGGTGACCAGGGTGACAGCAGCTTCCTTTTCCTCTCTCCTACACCACAGTGAAGAAAAAGGAGATCAGTCTGAGCCTGACTCTTCCCCATGCCTAGACCCACGGTTTCCCAGCACTCCCTCTTCCGGTGTTATTACCCACACGGACCAAGGGGATTCCTGCCACCAGAGGGTGTGTGTCAGCTGCTGTCCCAGCACAGCCACTGGGTTTAAAGGTGACTGGGTGCAGCTCCGGACAGGGTTTACCTTGCTGAAGGTCAGTCAGCACAGCTCGGCTGGAGGTGGCCAGAGTGACCATCCCACCTGGCATCCTGCAGTGCAACTGATTCCTGCATGGTTCTCCAGCTGCCACTTGGCACTGGAGGGCTTGGGCTGATCTTTTAGTAAGTAGGTCCCCCCAATGCTCCTCCCAAAATCTGGCCTCTCCTTATCTTCCTGCCTGCCGTTATTTTCATCCTGATTTTACTCTTTTATCTCTTCCTGTGCTTTGGACTGAATTGCTTCAGATTGCCAAGGTCCAGATAGCAAAACCAAATGACATCTGCACGGCTGTTACTTTCCTGCCCTGTTACCAAGCTCAGCATTGCTTTCTACACTGCCCAGAAAGGTCCCACACAGAGTCCCGCTGCTGGGAAAGGGCCTTTGGAAAGGCCCTGCCAGCCCTGGGAGCTGCGGGACTCACTCTCCACTGGGGCCCACCTGTAGAGATGCAGACAAAGTGGGCACAGGCTGGCCTCAAAAACAAGGGAGCAGGGAGTTGTGCCAGCCCTCATCCCAACCCAGCAGTGCTCACGTGTCATCCCTGATGGCCGTCCTGCTGACTTGCTTCTGTGACATCTTCCTCTTCATGTTGCTCTCCTTCAGCAAGGTGGTTCCACTTGGGAAAATCCCTTCCATCAGGTCCATGGTTGTCTTCATTTTGGAATCTGGATCCAGGATGTCCGCCAGAGACTTGTCTTTGTGGACAATTTCTTTTGCCAGAGCCTCTGACTTAATATCCTCTGGGGTCTTCTTCTTTGCCTTCGTTGGAGGTGCTGTGCTGAGTATCCCGGGGTCTGGGCTGGTGTTCTCCAACTCAGGCTCTCTGGGCTTACCTTTGGGTTGTGTATCAGTGCTTTGAGGCCCTTCAGAAGCAGCAGGTGACTGGTGCTGCTGGTCCACAGCAGATGGAGAGCTAATCCTCTTGGATGCAGTTGGTGAGAGGGGCCAGTTACTTTCGGCGATACTGGTGCCCAACCCTGTTATCTCCCTCTTGGTCTGGGATTTGGGAAAGCTTTTGAAGCTGCTATGGACAGAAAGAGTCTGTGAGATGAAGATGAACCTACCACCCAGGGCCATTATGAACACATGGTGAAGGCCTACAACAACTAAGTTTTCCTTCTCTTATTTTTGTGTCTTACTTCTCATTCCAACACAGAAGGGCACACACTGTGACGCTCCTGGCAGCAGAAGCACTTTGTCCCTTCAACCTGGACACTCCTGGATTGTCTTTCCAACACAAAAAGAACGAGTGAGTAACAAGTCACTTTGTTTTCTGCTGACAGGTTGGGGGGACACTGTGTCTCCCCACCTGGGAGTGCCATCCTGAGCAGCCCCCACCCATTTGTCCTTGTTGTGTTGGGAAAGCCAACCACTCCTACAGCCCCCTGGCCAGATTCTTCCTGCATAGGTATCAGAGCAGCTCCCTGGGAGAGAGGGAAGCTGTGCTGAGCTAAACCAGCTGGGCACCTATCCCAAGTCCTGTCCTTCAGGAGAGTTTCCCTGTTACAGCATGACTGTGACATATTTGTGTTGTTGCTCTCTGGCAGATGGTCACCATTTCGTAACAGCATTGCTTTGTGCCAGGTCTAAAACGCATTCTGGGAAATTCTGTTTGGAAAAACCCATCATGGATTTCCATGGTTGTCTCTCAAACACCAGGAACTGGAAGGAGTCAGAAGCCATTCCAACTCCTCATGCTGGAGTGAGTCAGAAGAGACCCCACTGAAATCTGCAGGGAGAACCAGACCAGGAGAGTTTTTCTTCCATAACCCCCTTTCCTGGGACCTTTGGGGCAGCACCTGTCAGTGGACCTGCTGGTGGCCCACAAAGCTTTGTGCCCTGCCCTGGCCACATCGCTTGACACCGCTCTTGGCAGACAGGCAGTGAGTCTGTCTGTCTGTCCCTGTGCCCATCAACATGCCCACCCCTCTGCAAGCTCCCTGCCTGGCTGATAGCTGGGGGGGTCTCCCAGCAATGGGGGTCACTGCCATCTGTCTGAGCCCTGCATATCTTACTGTATATGGCCCTGTGCCGCATTCCAGCCCACCCTTACCTCAGGCTGGCCTCCTCTGGGAGCCGGGGGGCTTTGTCTCCAGCTGCCCCGCTCCCCTCGAGCTCCAGGGCCGAGGGGGGAGGTGGGAATTCCTCCGTGCCGTTGGCAGAAGTGCAAGAGCTCAGCTCGGGGAGAGGACGGGCCGGTGGCGGTGGCAGTGGGGAGAAGGGGGGCTGGGATGGCGCCACGAACACCTCGTCGTCTCCATTGTCCTGCAGCAAGGGTGGAGGTGTGAGCTGCAGGCACGACTCCGAGATGCGCAGCTGGGTGGGTGTCCCCTGGGGAGAAGGAGGCTCGGCGTCGGAGGAAGTGCTGCTCTGTGTCGGCAGGGACTGCCACCTCTGGGACAGCTTCGGCCCGGCCGCCGCAGGGGACATGGCCCTCGAGGAGCTGCTGTCTCTGGCCGGCTGGGCCCACGCTGCTTTGGCTGGCAGGGCTCTGTGGAGCAGCCCGGCTTTCCTTTTCCACGCCATTTCTTCCGTGTGACTCTCGGGGGATCTGTCCTGGACGCCATCCGAGGGCTGTGCCTGAATGTGCCCGTTGCCCTCAGAGGGAAGAGCCTCCCGTTTGGCATGGTGCTGTCTCAGAGCCGGGCCCTCGCCGGTGCTCTGCAAGTCTGAGGGAGCCTGGGTGGATGTGTTAGGGGAGGGCTGGCCAGATCCAGAAGGAGTAAGGTTAAGGAACAAGGGTTTCAAGCCTTGCTTTTGCTCAAGATAGTGACTCCTTGCCTCTGTTGCGGCTGGGAAAAATGCAGAAGTCCTGCTGTCTGGCCTGGAAAGTTCTGAGAGGTTGTGGTTCTCTGTCAGCATGGTGGAGCTGGGGAGAGCATCACTGCTGCGGGGAGGATGGGGATAGTAGCTTGTGAATGCCATTCTCTCTGAGAGGCTTCTCTCCTTCCTGCTGAAAGACCTACACAGCCAGAGACAGACCAGGGTAAGATGAACAGCTAATCAATGAGCCCAAAATCCTTAGTGAATAAATTACCACCTCTATCAGAGGCCGGGGGCAGTGCCTGCTGGTCTAGGTGAGGTGCAGCTGTGCTTTGAAACTGGAAGTAAAATCCTGAGCCAGATCCGCTTCCACTCACCATCTCCCATCAGGCTCAGTGTGTGCTATAACACACGCAAGTGTAGCAAGCATCACAGCACTAACTCAAGGGAAAAAAATGTGGGAAAACTTAGTGCCTGGCCTCCTCTCCAGCCTTGGTTTCAATTTGGTTTGTTACAGATGGGTCTAGGAGTAACTTCTGTGAGATAGATTATTTGACATTATCTACCATCAAATTCCATTCTCAATTGCTGCTAATTTTAAGCTCTATGAGCCAAAAATTCCCATAAGGTTATCCTGCTCATGTTGGAAAGGTGCCATTAAAATGATTCAAGTATCTCCAAGAACAAGGTAAGGCCAAAAAATGCACTATTTTGACTACAGATAAAATTAAAAAAAAGCTCTTATAGCCTTGGAATGCTGTTGCCCTCAGACAGGCAGGTGTGACAAACCCCAAAGCCAACACATTCCAGCTGCAAGTGGATGTTAAGGCTGCAAAGCCAGTGGGTTGAATTATTCCTTCCAGGTCTTTGAGGATGTTCTCCTGTAAGCCTGAGAAGCAGTGTCTGGCCTTGGGAGCGAGGATCCTGCTGGGAATCCAGAGCCAAACCTACTTGCCTGTATGGCCATTTAGCTGGAAAACAAACTGAGCAGTAATAATGGCAGCAGCAGATGCAAGAGAAGATGGCCTGAAAACATGAGGCCTTACCATAAACCAATAAAACACAACAAAGCTCTACTGCCAATATATTTTCTGTGCTGGAGATGCATGGTTCAAATAATCTCAACACTGCCAGTCTGTGATGCTGCAGACTTGGGCCCCAGATTTGTTCCCAGATGCACTGCTGCAAATTAAGAATAACTTGGTCAAAGACATGGGTCCTCCTGACTTTGTTCTGGTGTGACTGAGAATAGAATTTGGCAGCCTGTGCCTGGGGATGGGGAAGCTTCCCAGACAGGCTGCTCTTGGTATTGTCTGTGGTTCCTGGACAGTAGCAGTGTGTATTCTTTTCAGATGCTCAGTGTTTGTCAGGAACACCAGATGGTAATTCTCTAATTGAAAGATCTCTCCTACTGTGGAAGCAACTGCAGATTCTAAAACTGGTGGAGCAACATCAGTTCCCAATATTGTGACAGCACCAAGGGATTGCTGACCAAGGTTTTCCTAACTTCACCATCCAACAGTTTTCCTCCTTGAGCAAGAGCCGTGGTAGGGATGGTTCCACCTCCTCTCCAGCATGTTAGGCTGCGGTGTCCCAAGGAAACCAAGAAACACAATTCCTACTGCCTGCTATTGCCTCCCTGCGTGGAGAACACTCCTCCTATCTTGTTTTGTCTTTTGGGAAATGCAATTCTGATCAAGAAGGGAAGGCAACCTCAGGTCTCTCAGAAGAAATGTGCTTGCAAAGCATGCAGGATGCCCATGCAGCAGAAACATCAGACAACTCTTAATAACCAATAATCTTTGTGCAGAGAAGCATGAAAGTGAGAAACCTGCATTTTGTGGCCCTATAAACTTGTTTTCACTCTGGGTGTTCAATCCCATTACTTGGAAAATAGGCTGGGCAAAGAAAGAAATCCAAGGAAGCTGCAAGTAGTGACTGAGCAGCAGGAAGAATGGGGAGGTAGGAGGAACTGAAACAGCTGCATTGTTCTCTTAGGGAAAACCATGGCAAAAGTTATTCCAAATCACAGCGAGCGGGCTTGTTTTAAATAAACCTAAAAGGACGTGCCTGAAGGTAGATTGAGTCCCTTTAAGACAACATTTATGTCTTCTTAGGGGCAAAAGCAGCCAGCTAGACCCAGCTAGAGTAGGAGCCTTCCCCTGCTTCCAGCTGTCACTCCCTGCCCCAGAGCTGCGTGGGGAAACCTTTGGAGACAGCAGCGCTGACTCCCACTGTGACCACAGAGCGGGCTGGCTTCGCTGCAAGCTTGTGAGGAACAGAGCTCCTTTGTGAACAATTCTTTCAGTCCCTCTTGATGGATTTTACTGTAATGGGAGTTGGTTGTTTGGGCACTCGGGGCTTAGGGCAAACATCTATTTATTATTTAAATGTAAATAAAGCACGATCGACTTCAGTTCTAGTTAACTTCAAAACTATCCACGGCTAAGTGGAGAGTTACATAAGTCCTAAGACTATGAGTTTTGTGATTACACTTTTCTATTTTTAAAGATATTTCTCTCTCCCCCTCTTGCTGTGCAAAACATCCTGCCTGCATGAAGGGAAGCAGCCTAAAGGCCAGCTCTCACTTCAGCAAGATCAAGAAAACCTCCTGGTTTTAGTCCATGCAAATGTTCTCCTGCTTTTGGGGAGGCAGCTAGAGAAAACCATCAAGGTATCTTCCTTTCCTCTAGGATCCTTCAGTTATGGATGTGAGTTCTAGCAGCAGACCAAATGCATTTTGGAAGTTACATAACTGGAAATCTGCTGCAGAAATGTGCTCCAAGATGACATGAAGAGAACCTGATAGTAAATTGATGTCTGTAGTGAAAATGAAGCTGGGCACAGCACACCCAGAGCTGTGTCTGTGCAGGTGCTTCCCCTAGTCTGGCATGATCCACCTGTGTACACAGACAATCCCTGACCAGGGCTGGATGGCCAGAGCTGATCCTGCAGGGACAAAGGGGATGTGGACATACCTGGCTCCTGCACTGACCACGTAGAAGGGATCCCTCGCCATGGGGCCGAACTCACCACTTTCCCTCCTCAGCAGCTCCTGCAGGACAAAGGCAGCGTTAGCAGAGAGCAAACGAAATACCACAACACTGATGAGAATGCCCTCTGAAGCCTGAGAGCAAGTCATTCCCCATGGCTATCCATTCCTTCCTATCTCTAAACAAATTCCTGCAGTGACAGTGCAACGTGATTTGTATGCAGCTTGGAAGGAACATTTAGCACTGTACACGAGGCCCTCAAAAACCTACAGTGAGGCAGAGCAGCCTGCTGCTAACCTGGAAATCAACACTGCCCACAAGAAATCTGAAAAGACCACAAATAAATAAATAAATACATTAAATAATCAATCCCTCTGTTGGTTTGGCTTTGTCCCCCATGTTTTTAGCTGTGGTTTTGCACTGGAGATGGATCAGAAAGAAACCTAATGAAAGAAACACTTAAACATATACTTCTCTTTTAAACAGACCCTATGGATTGGTGCACATGATAGAAATCAAATTAGGATTTAAGAAGAGGATTTTCACAAGTGCCTTGCTGCTTATGGGACTAAATCCTTATTCCAGAGGTGCATGCAGCTAAATCCATCTGGAAAACAGCAACAAGGGCTGTGAACAAGTCTGCAGTGCTGTTCACCCTCTTCCTCAAGTTGGTTTCCAACAGCCAGAACCCCTGGTTTGGCTGCTGAATGTATGAATGACTAAAAATGATCCAAAACGGGGAAATAAAGATCTCAAGAACTTCCCCACGTGAGAGGGTGGGCTGGGGAAAAATGAACTGGGAAGTCATTTGGTGATTTTTCTCTCTCTGGATGTCTGGTTTGGTTGCTGCTCTGACTGTTCTGCGAGGCAGAGGAAGGGTCACAGCTTGGCCTTCACCTTCACTTGTTCTGGACTCTTAGTGAATGCAAGGCAAGCATGACAAAATGGCACAGATGAGCCTGCTGCCTGGCTGGGGTGGAAAAATACCGATGGTGGGATGAGACAGGAGTGGTTCTGGAAGTGCATTCCGGTCACTTGATATTCACGAGCTGCTTTCTGAATTCCCTCTATTTAAAGACGTGGCGTGGGAGCTGAGGGCTGCCGAGGGAGGATGTGGAGAAGGAAGCACACAGTGAGTTTGGGAGGGTTGGGACTGCTTGTGGGATGCTGCCCAGAGCCCCCTCCACGTCACTTGCCTCAGGACCAGCTCCTTGCACCTGGATAATCTGTTCTGGCCCAGGAGCAAGTGCAAGAGCAGGAGGAGATGTCCTGGATCTCAGCTGCCCTGTAAAATATGCGAGCCTCTCCAAACACTCAGCCTGTTTGGAGCGAGGAGCCTGTCCACACATTTTGGTAGTTTGCTCCCTCTCCCCATGATGAATGGAGCTTGGCATGGAAACAGGGATGGGGCAGCAGGACCCACCACTGCTGCACATCCCAGCAGCTCGACCAGTGGCAGTTACCTAAATAGGCCTGAAGAGATTTCAGCTCAAGAGCTGGTCTGGGCAGTTGTTCTTTAAGAATTTAGCCTGGTTCTACTGTTTACCATCCTCAGAGTGAGTCAAATTCCCCATTTGTGACATCAGTGTAATGTTCCCAACCACCAAGCAGGGGACATGGAGCAGCCAGGGTCTCCACTCAGTTTTCTCTGTGATGTTTCCCTCCAGGGCTGGAGGCAAAACATAATGGTTATTTGGCAATGCACTTCCCAGCACTGTCAGGCACAGTGGGAGCCTGGGCAATTGCAAGCAGACTTCAGTCCTCTCTGCTTTGCACCAGGAAAATGGGCTGAGGCAGGACAGCAGCAACAGTGAATCACTACCACACCATCCCACCACAAAGGTGGTCAGTGGTTCTCCAGTGCTGCTGGCAGGAAAGGACAGGGATGTCCAGGTGGGATGTCCAGAGCAGCAAGGGCACATGCACACTACCAGCATCCCTGGCACGCCTGGAATAGCCCCAGCAGGGGGAAGGCTGAACCCCACCAGCCAGCTTTTAATTTAAGTGCAGTAAAATGTGTCTACCTCAGCAGGCACTGAACCTCTCTCTAACCAATGGAGCAACAGCCATGGCTGAACACCAGCCTGTTCCCTGACATGCCCTCACACTCCCTGGATCCACGAGCCCTGCTTGTGGGAGCACACGGTCCCATTCCCACGTACCTGGTGTTTCTTATCGGCCGTGGGGGATGACCTGGAGCGTACGTGCACCGGGACCGGCTGATTGTCGTACCTATCGAGCAGGTCTTCCACAGACACCGATTTCCCAGCTTTCCTGGCCGAGGAGGGCGTTTCAAAGACCTGCTCCTGCTTCCTGTAGCGAGGCTGGCCCTGCATGCCCAGCGGGTCTGTCTGTGTGCCTTTGGTGAGCTCCGTCCTGGCCCTGTAATCCCGGCACCTCTCTGCTTTCAGCCAGCTCGTGCCCGAGCTGTCCTGGCGCCCCTGTGCCTTCTCATCTCCACTCGTGTCCAAGTAGTCCATCAGCCCGGGAGGAAGGGTGGAAGACATCCGTCCCGTCCTGGAGATGCGCTCTATGGACTCTCTCCGGCGGTACAGGTTCTGGTCCTGGAGGGAATTCATGCTGGAGGCAGAGGAAAGGCTCTGGCTGTCTGTGCCGCCCATGTGCAGGTAGGAGCTGTGGGAGCGCTCCCTCAGCAGCCCCACATCCTGCGAGGACGGCCGTCTCCCTGTTTTCCGCTGGATGTAGTCGGCGAGGGCGTTCTGCTGGAGCTGCTTGAGCTCGGGCTTGGAGAGGCTGGCTGTGGACGACGCCTTGCCGTCCCTTTCGAAGATCTTACGCCGGTCGGCCACCGTGTTCTCCGGGAACACGAAGTGGATGCTTCTCTTCTGGAAGGAGAAAGGTGAGGGCTCCCCATCCGAGATGCCCACCTCGTTCATCTTCTCCGGCTCCGAGTAGGAGCGCTTCTTCTGCTCCGCGGTCAGCCGCCTCCGGCCCCCGATGCGCAGCACGTGCTGAGTCTTGGCGTAGTCCAGGGCGGAGAGGCTGCCTTCGGTGGGCGTGATGCTGTGCCTCTCCTTGGGCGTGTGTGGGGACGGCGCCGCGCTCCTCATGCCCACGTGGGCCGAGGCAGGCCGCTGGGGCATCCTCCTGGGAGTGCTCCCGAACGGGGGGCTGATGCGGCGGAAGGAGGTGGCCCTCAGCACCCTGGACTGAGCGTCCTTAATGCTGTTCCTGTAGGCCCTGCTGTTAAACGGCGTGTCCAGCTGCGACCCGTGGGCGTCCTGGATGTTATCCTTCCACAGGGTGTCCTTCTCAGGCTCACCTGCCAGATGGAACGTGCTTTTACTCCGCGGCAGCTGAGCCGCCCTTATGTGCACCTCATTTTCAGGACACAGGCTGTAGTAGTCCCCGTGCCTCGCCTGCTTCACCGAAGCCGCCATCTGCAGCTCTATGGGGCGCCAGTCAGCCTCGTCCAGCTTCCCATTCCTGACGGAGGGGCTGGAGCCCCTGGCTGGCTCGCTGGGCAGCCTGCTCCGCGTCTCCTCGGGGCTGTGCAGGGAGCACCTCGTGCCGGAGGGCTGGCCCGTCCTGCTCGGCCCGTAGTGCTGGCCGAAGCTGGGCACGCCGGCGCTCTGGGGCCGGGGAGTGCTCTGCTCCCGCTGCTCAAACTTGCTGACCTTCTCCAGCACGGAGCAGCGGGGCTTGCCGGCCTCTGGCTTGCCGTAGGGAAAGCTTTGGGTGCTGCTGGAGCTGAGCCGGCTCCTCCCGAAATCCGAGGTCTTTGGGTGCTGGGGAGAAGGAGGCTCCTTGCACTTTGGCTCAGCAGCATGGAACAGAGTCACACCCACACCCTCCTCCTCCTCCTGCCTTGTGAGGGCCTGTGGGTTCACATCGCTCCACTGTCTGTGCCCCTGTCCCCTGTGGTCCTTCTCCTCTTTGCTGTTCAGGAAGGACAGTTTGGTGCTGGAATAGCCCTCGCCTGGTTGCATCTCTCTTAGCTCGGAGCTGCTTTGCCTCCTGGAGCTCTCTGGGATGTTCTGCAGGGAGGAGAAGCCGTACTGCTTGGCCTTGCTGTGACCCCACTGGTGGTGAGCGGCAGCGTCTCTCTCGCTTACGTCTGCGTTGCCGTTTTTGTCCTCCTGGGATCCGGGTGTCCAGTCCTCTTTGGGCTGGTAATGGGCTTTCCTCTCACCAGCATCCCTCAGCTGGGGCTGTGGAGCCTGGAAAATGGGTTTGGAGGCCTGGGTGGTACCTGGGGTCTCTTGGTGGCTTTGTGCTGCCTTGTAAAGGGGTAACAGCTCCTCCTTGCGTGGCGTGGCCAGGGAGGGCTCCGGGCCTGCCGCACTGGGAGGTTTCTGCTGGAGAAGTTTGGCTTCGAGCTTTCTCTCAGCTGCGGAGGGCTGGTAGAAGATGGTCGACCTGTTTGCAGTGCTTTGGTTTCCATTCTCATCAAAGCCCGGGGTGCCGCTGGCTGCGGCCTTGTCGTAAGAGACCGGCAGGGATGGAGAGTACCCACTTTCTTTGGCCAGAGCTGGGTAAAGCATCCCGGGATTGCCTACAGAGGGCTGGGGCACCTGGGCGTAGTGCGGCTCTGGGGAGGGCACGGCGTAGACGCCCGTGGGCAGCAGGGGCTGCCCCGGCTGGGCGGGCTGGGAGTAGCTCTGCCTGGGCTTCGTGGTGGGGCTGCTCTCCGGGCTCTTCTCCACCACGGTGTGCAGGTGCCCGTCTCCGAAGGGGGCTTTGAGCAGCGGCCCCTGGGACAGGGAGCCGACCAGCGGCGTCCAGGCCCCTTTAGGCTGGGCCCGGCCAGGCTTGCTGGCATCCAGGCCGGCACCTGAGCCGGGCCTCTCGTGGTGCCTGATGGCTGCGTAGCTGTCGCTGCGAGCGGGAGGCAGCGGGGGTCCCTTGGAGGGCTGGCTCTTGCTGTCAGAGGAGCCCTGGCCTGGCTGTGCCCAGGAGGGAGCCATGCTATGCCGACCCAAGCCGTGCAGCCTGGCGTGGCCGCGGCTGTCACCACTTGGCAGCACCGAGGGCTTCACCTCGTACTCCTGGGAGACCCGCTGCTGGGCGTCGTACACCGTCCTGACGTACCTGATGTCCGCCTGCCTCATGGCCTCCTGCAGCCCCGCCCGGCACGGTGTGCTGTCCGAGGGGCAGCACTGCTCCCTGCTGAAGGGAGCGGCGGGGTACTCGGGGATGCTGGAGTTGGTGGAGAAGGAGCTGTAGGCAGAGTCCCTCTTGCTGTGCAGGTGGGAGAGCTGGTCGATGCTGTTGGTGGACTTGGCCGGGGACAGGTGACAGGGGTGGTAGCCGGGGGAGGAGTGGTCCAAGCTCTCCATGCTGCCCCGGGAGCTGTACTGATCCGGACTCCTCCTCAGATAGCCATGCTCGTAGCCAGACAGGTCGCTGGTGGAGGAGCTGGGGGAGAGCGAGACAAGAGTGAAAACCCACAGACAGCAGAGCAGAGGCACAACTACTTATAAGTGAGCTCAGAAGCAAGATGTTTAGTTTTGAGATGAAAACCCATATTTGGGCCTTACTCCATCCCCTGTTTGGAGTCATCCCAGTTCACAAAGAGGAACTGCTTGACATTGCAACACATGGCTCTTATTTACCACAGAAGGGTGGGAGGGAAATACAGACAGAAAGACGGTGCATCTCTGGAGCCAGGGAGGATCAACCCCACCCAGCAAACCCATCCAAAGCCCTTGGAAAGCTGAATGAGCGCCGACGCCACCGAGGAGGAGGAGAGGAGCACGAGGGGCATTCTGGGGGGAATCTAATCTCTTTCTTTTTTTCCCATTTCATTTCTTTTTATGGAGATGAAGGCTATGCCCTGGCAGGCTTCCTGGAAATTCAGCTGTCCCAAGGATAGTTTGTTTGCTGCGAGAAAACTAAACTGACAAGACAGAGGAGAGATGTATGTGTTTGTGCCTGGAGAGAAGTGGGGTGCAGCCATAGAAACAGTCTGAGAATGCCCAGGAATTCTGCACAGCCAACTCCTCTTGTAGCGCAGCAGGTGCAGGGACACCTTGGCACCTCCTCTGAGACACACGTGTTCAAAGGGGACTCGTGGATGCCAGAGGTGTGATCAAAAAGAAGGATAACCAGAGATCTTTCCATCCATGGGAAGGGAGCTCCTTGTGCTGGCCACAGTTCTTTTTTCGCACCTTACAAGGGGACATCACAAATTTCTGAGGAGTTTGCCCTGGCTAATCTCCCCTCCCAGATTCAAGCAAATACAGTGAGGATCAGAGAGTGTAACCTGAGGATTTCACTTTTCTTCCCTCTGTTCCCAGCTTCCCTTCCTCAGGTAACACTTTCTCTAGCTCCCTGTGCAACTACACGTGCTGTGCTGGCAGAGCCACAGGGAAGCAGTAGGAAAGGCCAGGCTGTGGTAGGGCAAGGCAGAGAGCTGGAAGCTTGCTCCAGATCCTATCCCAACCAAAGGACAGACGGTGTGGAGAAGGCTGCTGAGGATGAGCAAAGGCAGAAGGCAGCCTGCTCGCAGCAGCTCTGCAGAGAGATGCAGTGGGATACAGACACAGGCAGGAAGAGATACGCCAAATGTCAGGATAAAGCTGCTTTACTCATTTAAATGCACCACTCTATTTTGGATTCAAGCAACCATCTGCCTGGCAATGCCCAGCACAGTCCTGGCCAGCTGGCCACTAGATGTTCCCCGTGCTCCTCTTCAAGCACCCAGGAGACAGAGTGGAGCTGCCAAAGGCTCTGCCAGGAGCTGTGCTTGGGAAGCAAAGCCCCTGGGTGGGAAAGGAGTATGCTCCAGCATGAGCTGTGCTGAGGCCACAGACCAACACACATTGTTCCTGCAACCCTCTCCTCACTTATTTTAATGCTCTGCTTTCTCTCCCCTCTGCCAAAGCTCGGGTCTGCTTGTAGAAGAAATGATGTTTAAATCAAGGAGAGCTTGAAACCCTTCTGCCTCTCCAGGGAAAATCCTTCAAGGGCAGAATTTAAACTTGTCCCTCCTCAAGTTGCCCCAGGGCTTACCATCAAGTACCTTCTGGGGCTGCACATGCCAGAAGGAGCCCCAGCCTGCAGGGCACTGCTTCCCACCTGCCTCGGCCAACATCTCCCACCACATCTTGTGTCTCCCCTTCCTTCTCTCCACAGCCGTGCAGTGCTTACCTGGAGTGGTAGGACTGATGCCAAGGGGTGCCAAGCGTACCCTGAGATATTTGCATCATGCTGGGATCGGGTTGGTTCTCCGCAAGTTTGGTCGAATGCCAGGAGTGAGGTCGACCTGGAGTTTCACTCCGCCTGGGGGAGAGCAGAAGGATTTTGCACATCAGCAACAGGGCAGCTCTTCCAAGGGAGAGGAATGCCAAGTAGCACCAACATTTAACACCAACATTTAAAGCCACTCGTGCTCACTTGTGTCTCACTGCTACGTTCTTGTCTATTCCAAGTGAATCCCGCAGCAAACACGGGACACATCCCTGACATTCACACAACACACTCCCCCTCGGATTTGCAAGGCAAGAGGGTTATCACTCAATGCCTGGGGGTCTCCCAGCCAGTCGCACCCCTCAGGGCTCAGCCTGGGGCCCATTCCCAGGGATCAGTTTACAGACAATGCAGGGTGGTGACGTGGTTCTTAGGGATGCTGGAGGAGCGCTCTTCTCCAAAGGACTCCTTCATTTCAAAGGAGGGCTGGCAAAGCCATCGCAAGAATCACATGCCATGAGGGGGTGGGAGCCTGCACAAGGCTCTTTTGATCTCTCCTCAGGGCTGCTAAAAATGCAGAAGCGACGTGATAGCCCAGAGCCAGCAATGCGTGTCCCTCACGCCCCACCCCAGCTGCACAGCTGTCCCCAGGGCGTGTCCCCAGGCATGGCATGGCACCCTCGGTGGCTCCAGGCACCAGCGCCAAGGCCTGACTCTATCAGCTCTGAGGAGAAAAAACCCACGGCAGCCTTATTTAAAGCACAGAGTGGTGCAATGGAAAGTCAAGGCAGGGGATTAGCGAGTCCCCTGAACAGGCCGCAGGGACTGTCCCTTGCCCCAGCCCTGGGGCTTGTCCTTAATCCTCCTGCTGGTTCCCATGGGGGATGTCTCCCCAGCTCTGCAGTTTCTCACTCACCCTGTGAGAACGAGAGGCAGTAATGTACCTGTGCACCTCTGCAATGTGACAGCCTGCAGGACAACCCTCACTAAAGAAATGCAAGAGGGGGATAAGACACACCTTTAAAGTTCTGTCTCACGGAGAATTTCACAGTACAGCATGTCCTGAACAAGTCAGTAAAGAGACTAAAATGCCCTTGGCAGATGTAACCCAGACACTGAGGGAGGACTCTCCCACTGCCTAAGATTGTGGAAAGAAATGATGCAGGAAAGAGTACGTATAAAAAATGGTTGCTAGGGTCAGGTCCTCTCCTAACACCACTTAACACTGGCACCTCCATGGAAATGAGAGTGAGAGGCAGAACCATTTTTCCACTGATTTTTCCATGCAGATTTCAGAAGTGCTGGTCATTCTCTCATCATCTGCTAAAAGGAAAAAGGGACATGCTTTTCCTTTCAACATCTGTTGTGGCAGGATTGTCTTAAGCAAAGCTGAGCAGAAGGTCTGCAGAGGCCAAGCTGAGCCCAGCACTGTTTTACCTTTACATGTGTAGGTGTGTTTAAGACAGAGCCCTTCAGTTAAGCTCCTTGCCCAGAAAGCAAGGAAGCTGGAAACTGCCCAATGGGAAGTTGACAAAACTGTTTATGAAGAATAACCAACATTCTTGCCTTTGTCTCGGGAGGTCGTAGGATTTACAAATGAGTAACTGTAATAGAAACAACCACAGCAATAACAAACCAACCTCATCTCCTTATTTTTTATATATTCCCAAGGGCTGCACCTGTACTGTACTTGCAAAGGTGTCTGGACAATCTTATTACTAAAAAATTCTTCACTTCAGAAAATGAAGAAAGTGATCTCTCTGTTGCAAGCGCCAAGGCAGGAAAAGAGACTCCTGGTTCCTCACAGACACCTCCAGTGATCAGATAACCTGGGCATACAGGTCAGGCTGGGCACAAAGATACCTGGAGCAGCCAGCAGACCGTGGTGCAATGCTGGCATCTAAGTGGCAGCTGTGACACTGACTGCAGACCCGATACTGCCAAATTCACACTGCAAACTGCAGCACCAAAGGGAAAAGGCTGGTCTTCAGCCTCATCCAGCTGCTGTTACTTGGGTGCTCCCTCTTGCTATGCTGGGGCCAGGGTTTGCAGACGGATACGTGCCCGGCCCATGAGAGGCTCCTCGAGGCAGCCTGGCACAGGCTGGGTGCAGCTGGATGCAGGCTGCAAGGCCCTTCACCACTAACAGCTCCGCAGCTCGCTCTTATTATTCTCTCTTATTATTCTCTGTGATCTCTGGAGATTGTTTTTACACTTTGAATGCAAAACAGGAGCAGAACTTTACACAGACACCTTGGCCCTAACTCTACAAATGAATCAGCATCCAAGGCTTTCTTCACAGCATAACTGAAAGGCTGAGTTGTATCTTTCCCCCAAGATTACAAATTAAATCCTTCCAGAACACAGCCTTCAGCCTGATTCCTGTTCTTCACATGCTGTTCCTCACTGATTCCAGAGCACACGCACAACTCGAGTGCTCTGCGAGCCAAAAGTACTCCAGCCCAGCATCCTCCAGTAGGTATTTTGGCGTGAAAGGGCCCATCTTTAACCAAAGCACACAAGGCAGACTCTTCAAATTGCTAATTGCACCTTTTCTACACCCTTAGAAAGCTACCTGCAATCCCTGTGGATGTGCTTTCCCCCAAGCCGTGTGGGACGTTACTGGAGCTGGAAGGGATAGCCATGACCTGGAAAGGATGGCCTAGGCCATCCTCTGGGGAGGGAGGAAGGGATGGGGGCCCTGCAGCACAGCCCCTTCTCCTGTAGCAAAGAAGCGAGGTTTGCATGCAAGAGCAAAGCTTGTGCCTCCTGGATGAGATCCCAGGCACTGAGTCACAAGAGAGAAAGCCAAGAGGGCAGCTGCCCATCCTCACCACGTCATCCTCACAGCGGTCAGCATTTCAAGCTGCGGACAATTCTAACCTAACAGAACCCATGTGGCAGCAGGATCTTTGGATATGGAGAGATCCTGATCCCAGCCATTCACCTGTACCCTCCTTCCAGGGCGACTGTGCACCTGCATCAACAGAAAGCAGCAGCAACCAGCTGCGTTCTCACCAGCGTGGACCTGTCTCCGAGATGGACACATCTAAAGGAGTGTGAGCATAACAAGGAGACACTTTCCAGACATCCACACAGCCCCTCTGCCTGGCTATTAGGCAGGAGATGAAGGAAAAACTAAAGCACTCGGAAGCCTATTAGGATTTGGACAGAGCGAGGCAACAATCTACTCAAAGCAATGTCGCTCTTAATTAAGGTTCAGTCATGGCTCTAAAAATAAGCAGAACAGACGAAGCCAATTAGAAAGGAGTCGGACCAGAATGGCGTCAGCTTGATGTGTCTTTCACTAAATGTGTCTTTTTAGGCTCACAGAGCCCTGCTGGTAAATTCTGGGGCAGGGCAGGTCTGAAGTGAGCTCTGGCCCTTCACCATTTTGACTGAAAAGAAGGAAGACTCCTTACAAAGCCCTGAAGTCTATGAAATTATATTTCATATTATGGATCTTGGGCAAGAGCATCTCCTTGTCTATAAAGGAAAAGGAGAATCATGCCCACCTCTTAATGCTCAGATTAAAACTTTCCCTAAGTAAAAACAGAAAAAAAAAATGGAAAAAAGCCCTCATTTGAGAACAGCTGGGTGAAATGTGTGAATATTCTCAATAATCCCATACCAGGACACGACCTGCTTTCACATAGTATGTTAATTCTGCAGCTTTTAGAGGACAGCTCCCCACCCAGGGAATCCCTGCAGAGCATCTCAACAGTTTTTAGCAGTCTCACTCTTAACCCAAAGAAAAATTTAAAAAAAGCCTTAAGAAAAATCGTCCAGCCCAGTTCAGGGTTCTACCCCACCAGTGCAGCCTCATTCCCCTCTCCAGCCCCTTCCCCACTGGCAGAGGCAGACGTTGTGCCTGTGTGCTGTTTCCAGCTGCTGTGTCAGACAGGATTTGTTTATTCCCTGTGACGAGCATCACTTGGGATGCCTGGGTTGCATCAGACCTGGCCCTGAGTGCTGCGGGGGAACAGGGAGACAGGTACTGAGCTTCCTGAAGTCTCTCTGGGATGAGGAAGCAGAGAATCAGAGGTTTCTGCTCAGATTTCCTACCACTACCACCACCAGCTCTTGGGGAAAATTTCCCCACCGTGCCCCTGGAAAGAAGATCCCTGTGTGGAAGGAGAGATGAGAACCATTTATGTGGCTCTGCAGACAGGTTTTTTCTACTGGCTTTTCCTGGCTCTTGGCCCCAGGGGGCACATGGAAGCGCTGGGATAGCTCCAAGGTGATGGCAGCTGGCAAGCACTGGATTAAAGACCTCTGCAACTTTCCTCTTCTTGCTATAATTATACTCAGTTTCCTTTGCTGGAAAAAGAGGAAGAAAGAACAGATGTGAAAAAGAAGCAGCTGACTGACTTAGAGTTTTTGAGAATGACCCTATTATTCCCTGTCTTTTCCAGTGATTCCCACCACCTCTCAGAGCACGGGTGGAAAATCCCATCAGCCAGAACCTGCATTGGCTTCCCCTGCCTGTGGCTCTGCAGAGCTGCCCTGATTTATCCAGACTGATGAACCAGCCCAACGGGCTCAATTCAAATAATTTTTTCTCATTCTCCTCCAGTCAGTAAATTAGTTAAAAAGACAGAAACCCAAGCATAGCTTGGATTCTTTCACACCCTGATCTCCAACACACAGCAACTTGCAACAGGAGAGACTTGGAAACAATGGAAGGAATGTGTTTTCCCTGTCTCCTTCGGTGCTGAGGAGGAACTGGGTGGCTGGCAGCAGGAACGCTGCCCTGTGAGCCCAACTGTCCCAAGGGAACGTGGACAATGAGGCACGGCAGGTAGCCAAGGGGACTCACAGGCAGCAGCTGGGCTCTCCTCTGGGCTGGGGGGCTGCAAATCACAGGCAACGCTCCTAAAGCCCACATGCAGGTGCTGCTGCAGGGCTGATACACGGGAGAGAGGCAGCAGGTCCTTGAGGTGGACATGTGCAGGTGTATAGACCTACATTTGGGGGTAACAGGGTGAGTCTGCAGACAGCAAACACAGCGGGGAGCAGCACCCGGTGCTATGGCCAAAGCAAAGGCTGCTGGGTCTGAAATACCCTCCCACACTCAAATTCTCATCCATTAAAGCAGCTTCCTGCTTGTAACCAAAGCTCCAGCCCGAGTTACACTGGGATATGCAGACACAGCCTCCGACACTGCTGGAAAAGTAAAGAAAACATTGGCTCTGCACCCGAAGACAAATTAATCCCAGTGAAATGCTAAACTTTGGAGCTTCTGTGAAGATCTGCTACTAAGTTGATGGACAAGAAGGATTTACAGAGATTTGTACAGATGTACATTATTCTGACTGACTCATTGCTATAGGAAGGTGGTGGATGTGTGGGAGCTCCTTTCCCAAATTCTCTGTGGGTCACGTACCTGGGGAACTGCACAGTCCCACTCCACAGTCACAGATAAATCTCTCCTCAATAAAACTGCCTCGAGAAGAGATTTCAGCCCCTCAGGTCTGCCCAACCCCAGGCTGGGCAGGGTCAGCACCTGTAACTGCAGTGGCCAAAAGATGAAGCATCTCCACTAAGGCCAGGGAGTTTGCTGATGAGATCACAACGTGACTCCACGTGCGGCATTCCCTTCTCAGCTGCTCACTCCCAGGCACTGGGACACACCTCCTCCAGCTCCAGGGAATCAAAAGGCAAGGTCTGGCCCAAATGCAGTGTTGCCAGCGGGAGGCACTGCTTTGACTTCATGGTGGCAAACCTCAGGAGACTGAGACACAGAAATCTATGAGGTCATCCAGATTACATGTGACTGATATAAGGGGCTCTTTTGATGCCAGCAAAAGCTGTGCCTGAGTAAATGCTGTAGGATTTGGTCCTAAACTTCATGGACACAGGAAGGAATCAGGCTCTGCCACAATATCACCCAACCCAGAGCAATTGAGGAAACTGATTCCTGAAGACATTCAGTTGTTTCAAACTGCAGTCAGGCGCTCAGCAACCATGAATGCCAAGCTCCCACTGAAACTCCCAGACTCAGAAGAACCCAGGTGATTTTGGAAAGCCAGGCACCTAAAACTGGGGAATCACAGCAGGCTTACACCACTTCTGCGGGGATATATTTTGGTCCAGCGACTCTGTTGACCTCTACTAGCACTGACAAGAGGTTTGATGAGAAAGGACACTTCTTGAAGGAGCCCTTCCTAGTCAGTGCCCCTCAGGCACATCAGCAGCCAAAACAGTAACTATTTTACACCCAGCCCTATGGAAAAGTTACTGACATGCAGCACCACTGATGGTCCAAAGGGTGAATCCATTTCCTTGGCACCGTGCTGAGGGCAAGGAAGCCTTGGGAAAAGGTGGTGTGAGGTTAAGGAACAGCCCCAGACTTCTTCCACCACAGACACTGGGGATTCCCACTGCTCCCCCATGGAGTTTGCCAGCTGCTCCCCAGCAAGACAGGCCACAAAACACGCATGGCACACAGGGATCCAGAGCAAACATCCTCACCTGGTCTTCAGCCGTAACTTAACTCCTCCAGACCACGCGGCTTTGCTGGGCTGGAAGTCAGTGGTCACACAGTCCGGGCCCAGAGGGCTGGGAGACAGCTCCGAGCATCCCTTTGCTGCATGTGTGTCCCTGTCAGAAGAAACCAAGGCCATGTCAGCAGCACCACCACAAAATCCTCGGCCCTTGTATCTTGTGTTTCATCAGCATTTTAGGAAAGAAGGTGTTACACAGGCCTGGGGGCATCAGTCTACTTTTTAAAAAGTGCAAAGAACATGCCACAGGAGGCCATGTAAAGCCATGTATATCCTTGTGTTCTCCAACCCTGGCAGTGCTTAGCTCCTGAGAGTGTCCCTCAGGAGGAGCTGCATAATCCCACAGCACTGACTCTCCCCACACAGGAGCGAGATCAGCTACAGCACCCACGGCTGCATCTGGGCACCCCCAATCCCCAGGTGTGGAGTTCAGGGGCTCCACTGTGGGGTATGCCTTTTCCACACCTTATGAGAGCTCAGGGAATGCTCTGCACACACAAGAGAGAAGAGAAAGGCCCGTGCAGTGGGAGGGAGAAAGAGAATCTCTCCCACTCCCAGTGATATTTCCACCAAGGCAGGGAGCACATATTTACCCCGCTCCAGCACACGTGTGCACAAGTCACACAAGCATCGTGTAACCATCACTTCAGCTCCTTCCTTCCCCCAGGCGAGCCCGAAACGCTCCAGTATTCCCACTCTCTCCCACTTTCAGCACCAAAACAATGGGAGAGATTGGAGATTTTGGCTTGCTCAAGGAACCCCCCCGGTCCTGAATAAAAGCAGGTCTGAAAGGATCCCCGCAGCAGGCCTGGCCCGGGCTAGGCTGGAAGTGCCTCTTGTTGTGTGCTGAGCCCACATGCCGGCATGTGGGGCTTTGGATAGCTGAGATGGCTTGGATGCCATTCGGGTGAGAGACCGGCCGTCTTTGTGTCCGGCCGGGCCTCCCCCACGCTCCCTCCCCGAGCCCCCACGTGCTGTGCCTGTGCCTGTGCCTGTGCCGGGCAGGAATGTTAAGCCTCACATTGCGGGTGAGATATCCCGGGGAAGCAGCACTTTCACCTAGATTAGGGAAAGCGGCCGGTCTGGAACGGCCCTTTCTGCTTGTCCTGCTTAACTTCAGCCAGACTTTACCCCAAATCCTGCCTTGGCTGCCTTTTCCTTCCCTCTGCCAAATCCCATCCTGCTTTGCCTCTGCCACCCCTCTCCTCTGAGATGGTGTCAAGCCTCTCACCAAACTGGAAGGATTCCCTTCCCTGCTCCCATTCCAGCCTGGCTGTACAGCAGGAGCACAGCCGGCTTTCCTGCAGCCCTGGGAAGTGCCAATACCCTGAACTGCTCCAAACCAAGTTTACCAGGAAAAATCACCAATTTCCAGAGCCCAGGTGCTTTCTTTGACACAACTCTCAGCACTGTCTGAAAGCAGATCCTGACACAGGAGATCTTTGCCATGTTATGGGGGATGTCTTGGATCTGTCCTAACTTTCCTGATGAGTGCTTGTCATAACTTCCCTGTTTCCTAAAGAGCAGAGTTTGGCTCTCCCAGGCCACACCACAGCTGTAGTCCTGCAGTGAGGAAAGCTGCTCATGCCTCCCCTCCGGCCAGCTGTCTCCAAAGGGGCCAGGAACAATATTTAGGACTGGGAAATTGTCCCTGTGCCAAAAAAAAAAGCCTAATCAGCAGCCTGAGAAAGTGATACAGCGCAGTAAGTGCCTACAGCTCCCGGGGTACCACAGCCTAGTGATCTTTCAGCACTTAGGCTCCTTTTTTCAAAGAAAAAACAGCTTTTGAAACATGTCAAGGAAGCAAGAGACAATGCAGACCCCAAACTGCTGCGAGCAGAGCTTCCTAAGTCACTTCCAAGTGCTCCCCAAGGGACTGCACAGCTCTGCCCCTCCATGGGCAGCTCCAGGCAGAGGGAAGGAGGGCAATCAGCCTGGGTGTTCCCCCTGCCCGGCAGCAACCCGTGCTTGCCAGCACACAGAACTGGGGGCTTTACCTCACAAAGACATGGTCACTGCTGCCGGCATGGGCTCGGGAGGTGCTGCTCGGGGAGGGGGAGCCAGGAAATGCCACGGAGTTCTTCCCGAGCCTCTTAAAAAGCCATAATTACAGAGCTCTGTGTGGCACGGCGCGCTCAAGAAGACATTGAAAACTACTCAGCCAGTCTATAAATCACAACGTTAATCAGGGCCTGTGGGGAACACAAGGCTCATGGACCCTTCCGCCCGGGAAGCACACACACGCCTCACGGACGGAGCACAGCCAGGGGGGATGGCTGGAGGAGCAGGGAGAATACCTGAGGAGATCCCAAACCCAGCACCTGTCCCCCCCCTTGCAGCTCTCTGCCTTACCTGGCTGCTTTTCCCAGAGGTCTTCCAGGACATTTCTAACTCAGGCAGCTCAGTCCAGCGACCAGGAGTGTGTTAGTCTCTATAAAGACACTTCCCCACCACAACATGGGGACAGCCACCCTCGTAGGAAGGTGCTGAGGGCCTACCTTTGCTCCTGGCAGTCACCCTTTCTTGTCAGTGATCCTTCCCCAAGAGCTGGAGCTGCCCCAGGATGGCTCCCTGGCCCGGCACGCAGCCCAATGGGATGCTCTTTAAGGCCGGGGCTGCATTTTATTTTGGGATGTTGCAAAGGGCCTCACAATTCCATAGCTAAAAAGCATCCCTGGCAAGGAGGAGCCTGCAGTTGTTCCTTTTGTTATCACGCTGTTTCTAAAGTTCTCAAGTGGGAGACAGGAAACCCAGCACTCACAGTCTATTTAAAACTCCTTTACCTCCCACCTGAGGCTGGCAGCTGCCTCTGAAATCTTTCCTTTTCTGCAAAGTTCATGTTTAATTATGTATTGTTATTTATACTTGCTGCTTCCACGGTGCCCTTGGTATTTAATACCACACGTGTTCACGAGTACATTCTCCTCAGCTTTTCTCTCATCTAAAAATACGGCCTGGTCGGATTTTTTCCTTGATGCAAAAGAACACGGTACTAGAGCTTTAACCCTTGTTTTTAGGACAGGCTGCCCCTCAGGGGTTTCAGTGCCCCCTCCAGAAGGAAGGCAGCACCTCCTGACCCCACATCCCTCTCTCCCCACACAGCCTTTCTGCAGCAGCATCCCACGTCCCATGTCTTTCCAGTCTGCCACAGTCCCTGCAGAACTCGGTCGCTGTTTTAGGGAGATGCTTTGCTTCTGACCAGAGCTGACTCTGACCTCCCCTGACCACCTTATCTGCCTCCCTCGCTGACCTCCCATCACCTGCATACTTGGAACGTTTCGTAGCGTTTATCTTGACCTTTTGGGCTCCTGGCTCTTCTTTCTCACTTTTCTCAGTCTTACCTACCCTTATTTATTATCTCCACATTCCAGTATAGTACTGGTTTTCTAAACCCAGCCTGGGCAATAAGCGTGGGTGTGTGCCTCTGCCCAGCAGATCCCCCCTAAATTACCTCCGAGCCTGCAGAGATCATATTCTTAATTAATTAACCCCATGTTCCATAACAATAGTTCCCCAAGCAATGGCAGCAGCACAAGTCACTGCTCTCTCTGAGGAAGGGCTGCTTGCTTGGCTATTTTTAAATTTTTTAAACCAGATATTTTTTAATGGTCCCACCTCTTGGAGCCATGATTACTGAGTTTGGTTTGCTGCCACAGTAATAGAAGGCCTAAGTCCCAGAGGATCAAATCCCCAAATGTTAATAGGTTTAGTAATTTTTAATGTCTCGTTACTTCTAAGTCCAGTGCTGTTGCTAGAAGAGAGGATGGAGGTCAGATGGTCATTTTTAAATCATTTGGGATCAACAGGAGTGTTTATAACCACTGTCAGAACTAAAAGAAAAATAGCTGCTCATGCACTGATCCTTCTGAAATCGAGACTAACGCAAGGAACTCCTCTGCCAACTTCTACAGCTGCATTTCCTGGGAATTTTTTCCCTTTGTCTTAAATCAGAGCCTAAGAGGCAACCCCCCTCCACTGCAGAAACAGCCAACAGCACAGCACAGACACAAAGCCATGGAGAAGCAGCAGCAAAGCCGGACTCAGCTCTGACAGCCGGGAAGGTCCCGGAGGAGTCAGAGCTGCTGGTTTATCCTCACAGCACCCCGTGTTACACAATGGCACAGGGCAGGCAGCCTGAGATCCCCAGCTCAGCCCAGTGACAGGAGGAGAGCTGGGTGGGTGGCTTCACCTCGGGCTCTCCTCATCCTGCAGGCAAGCCCTCAGCAGCTGATGAGCTGGAGTTGTATCTCCCTGGGAATGAAAACACCACATCCACGGCAGTCTCCCCTCTCCTGGCAAACAGCAAGCCCTCCTGCCTCCCCCATGCTGTCAGGGAGAGGGCTCCCCGGGAAGGGATGCAGAGAGGGGGAGAGACCACGCTCACCCCGGGCACCAACCTTGTGCTCGCCTGTGGCCATCCTGCCGGGCAGATCCTCCCGCTCCGCCTCAAGTGAAAAGACTGGACTGCTTACGTATTTCTTATTTTGTTACCTCCTGTGGCTGGTCCAGAAATAGCCCGTAATCCACATCTCTGTCACGCTCACAGAATCTCCTTGAGCTGCAGTGGAAGTGCCCCATGTGTCAGAGCATCGGGCCCAGGTGCTCTCCTGGTGGCAGCAATGCCTACACAGGGTTGTTAGGCTGTGCTCACGGGACCCCCATAAGCCAGACCAAGAGCCAGGACCAGCTGGAAACATGTTGCCAAAACAACCTTCTCATAATAAAAGTATTTATAAATTGAACTGAAACCTCTCATGCTAATAACCTCCAAAGCTTTGGCTGGAGAAAGTCTCTCAGTCCCTGGGTAAGATCTCTTGATTGCCACTTAGGACACTCACTGGAGATGGGAAAGAGCCGGGTCCAAGCCCACAGCCTACTAAGGCACAAAAGGAATTCATGACCCTTTCATGGATACCTCAAAATGCAAGAGGCTTCACCTGTATAACCCCTGGAAGCACCTTTTCACCCTAAGCAGAGCAAGATGGGGTTTGAATCCTCAATAAGGCTCGTTTAGCACATGAGTCTTGGGACTGAGTGAGGCATTGTTCCCAGAATTCTGCTCCAAGATCCAGATCTCAAGCAGAAACAATAACATCCATGTCTGGGATTCAGATGGGCCAAGTAGACCTCAGGGAAAAACACCCCAAACAACCCAAAACCATTCAGAGAGCTGCTGGCTGCTGCTTCTAAGAAACAGGAGTACTTAAAACACATTTGCTGCGCCCATCACAGGCACATCCATGCTGATACCTGTTAAAACAGGATTACTAGAGATGATCTTTGTGCCATAAGCAAATCACCAAAAGGGAAAAGAAGTTTTCCAGGCACAGTGCAGAGGTGGCTTGTGCTTTTCTAACTGCCCAGGCCATTGCTTGAAGGCAAATGAAAGAAATCACAGGATGGCCAGTTTCAGATGGATCTATCTGCATTCAGGCACCCATCCCTTTCAGTCTAATGGCTCCCACATGGTGATGATTCAGAGCACGCAGAATTTCAAGGCAAAGCAACAGAGGTGGAGAAGTCACCTGGAATTAATCCAGACTCCCAGCTTTCCTTCTTGGAGGGCTCTTCACTCCTGCAACTCCAACTTAAACAACTTCAATGAGTGCTGACCTTCAGGTCCCACCCAGAAAAACCCGGAGAAAGGAGACCATGATTTCCCTGTGCAACGCTGTCTGGTCCTACTTGCCCAGGTTTTCCCACTGCTGTGAGGCTGGAGGGGTTTTAGCTGGCCTGACCTCAATCCTGCAGTGTGTTTGCACAGCCCCACACAGACCAGCTGCTCCGGCGCCGTACCTGTTTGCAAGCAGGGAGCTCAAAGGAGCGCTGGCATTCATTTGGGTTCCTCACTTCACTGGCCAAGGGATCTTTGAGAAAATGAACTCCCTCTTTGTCTGGGAGAGAGAGCCCTAATCCCCGTTTTGCCCTGGAGGATTACTGGGTACTTAGAAAGGCACTCACATGCACATTTTTGGTTCGTGCCAGCTGCATTTGGGTCCACAATGTGCAGCGTTCCCTTTGGTCTTTAGCTTTGACAACAGGCATTCCACTGCACCCAGGCCTCTACCCCAGAGACTGCCACCCTTTTAAAGGCACTCTAAACCCTCACTTTCTGAATTGGGGGCCTTCCCTGCTTTGCAGGAGCAGTTGGCCCTCGTGGCCCCGTGTGAATTCAGCTGGGCATGCAGCCCTGAGCCCACAGCCCTTCCTTGTGCTGCCCAGCCAGCGGTCAGAGCGCTCAGCTCCCTGCCAAGGAGACCTGGATCCTAGCTCGAAGGAAGAACCTGGAGGGCTGAGGACTTAGCTTTTATCCCTAATCAATTCCTGGCTTTCTGTAATAGAAGTTTATGGTTATATGAATTATCAGCTGTTTGTGCCCCAGTACCACCCAGAGAGCCTGGTGTTCCCACAGGGGCAAAGCGTGCCCCGTGCAGCTCTGCCCCAGATCTTTCTAGGACTGTGGCTTCATTCTGTAAAGTGCTAATCTGGGAGGTAGTTCAATGGAAGCAAAGAACTCTAAAGGAGTGCTGACTGGAGCAGCACTCTGCCTGCTCAGGGGAGAGCTCACCTTCTCAGGAGGTGACAGCTGAGAGGTGACAACTGTCCTGGCCTCTCAAATGGTCACACCACAAAAAAAAATGGAGTGGGATTCTGCACCCTGACTCTACTTGCCAGGGAAATGCTTTCCTGCACTTTGTACTCAGAAAACCCCCTCAGAAAACAGATCTACCTACTTACTGTGTCAAAACAGGAATGCAAATACAGAGAAATGGCATTTTCATTCTTTTCTATCCCCACAAGTAACAGGACTATCTCTAGATTTGCTCTTGGTTATTAGTGAACGTCTCCTGAGGTTTTCCAGAGACTCCTTTGGAGGTGCTGTAGGCTCAGCTTGGGGAAGGAGAGCATCACACACAGGCCAACCAGTAACACTATCTTGTCAGGTTCTGGGGTATCCCAGCAACGAATCATGTGGATCAAAAGTCATTCTGTATAAATGACAACGTTTAACCTTTCTTATGTAACACACACCAAAGCACAAGCTGGCTCTAAAGGACAAGTGTAAATGAGACAAAAGGTATAACTGCAGCTCCTACAAAGAAAAGCAGCCACAAGAAGGAAGCAAAAATCATACTCTTATAAACAAGGACCAGTTTCCACTTCAGGATTTGGGATTTACAATGATTCCATGGGCAAAGACTATAAGCCCTCTGTGCTGAAGGAATAGTTATGTTCACAGCAAGAGATTGGATAAGCAGAAGCTATTTTCCCAGAATTACTCTTTTTACACTCACCCTTCCGAACAGCGATGTATTCCAGCTACACGAGGGCCATCCTAGGGAGGGACCTGAAATGTGTCCCACCTGGGACTGTCCCTGGGATGCAGACCTGAGAGCTGAAAGGCAAACCCAGCCCTCACTAGAACCTTTTACAGTAACAGCTTGGAGCTGGGACCAGGCCGGATCTGCTGCTGCAGTGGTTTGCATGAGCACTTCCTAATGTGTTCCACACAAACCAAACTAGGTCAGTTCAGACCAACAATTTAAATGGTTTAAAGCTAAAGATTAAGGGAGTGCTTACAGGAACTGCTCCAGTGGCAGATGGATGAGCAAGCAAGGGCATTAATCTCTTCCACCAGCACAGCTGGATCTCTCCTCCTCACCTGCACATGGGGTGCATTTCATGGAACACACCCTGAAATTTTACCCCAGCATCTCTCCTGGGGAAATATGAATGTCACCAATGCTGGAACAGTGGCTCAGCTGCTTTTTGAAAAACCAGTCTCAGGGTTTGGTACTGAAGAAGTGACTTCAGAGGGGGCAGAAGAAAGCCTCACACTCACATCTGTCACAGGCATGGTGGACACTCAGCACCGAGAACTCAAGTCTGCAGCCGAGCTGTCTCTCCTGATTGTTTTGCAGTGCTTCCTGGTATTCCAGATTTTAATTGCAGTAACTCGAGGGGTGGAGTGTACAGACCTAAATCGCCTTTCCAGGTGTAGCAATGCCTAATCCCCAGAATATGAGCTGCTCCTTATGAGCTGCTACTCCGTCCCACTCACCACCCTCTCCCTGGACAAATTCCTGAATACCTTACTCAACACAGCATTCCATTTACTTCCTGGGGATTTCAGCAGGAGATTTGCTCAAGTGAGAAAAGACGATACATCGAGCAGGGAGAGGAGGACTTGGCCAGCTCGATGAGAGTGCCCAAGGCAAGGTACAGAAATGCTGGCTGCGAAGCTGATAAAGCAAGAAAGAAGTATCTGTTTGTCACTTAAAATATTTTCAGCATCTGCCAGTCTGGCAGAGAAGAGCTTGGCAAAGGATGAGGATTGCAGTCATGGCAAGACAGATGAGAGAGGAACCCTTAGCCCTTCTTGCCTGGTCCTAGACCTCAGTGCATCCGCAGTGTGCTCACACAAACTCCACTCCCTCCCAGTCTCAGGAGAATAAATACTCCTCTGCCTTCCCCCTGCTGAGAAGATGCCACAAGCACCCTTCCTGTCCACAGTCCTGTGTGTGGGAGCTCTTCCACGCACCCTGCCAGCAGTAAAACTCTTCCCCATCACCTCGTCTACTGTTGTTTTGGTGCAATGACCCCAAGTCCAGATCCAAACCATTCCTTGGGCTCAAAGCAAGATCTGGAGCTGGGACTTGGGATGTTCTCTGCAAGTGTTGCAGCAATGGATTAGCACATGCAGAGGCTGTGGGAAGCTCACCTGGATGAGGTCAGGAGCTTCCCCAGTGCTGGTGAAGCACCTCCAGGAACAGTTCAGAGAAATTCCACTACAGATTAGCATATGGCTTTGACTTCCAGGGAAAAGTCTCAGATCCTCCTGGGCTTCCAGGAACATGAAGGTGCTCCTCTGAGGATGAAGAACCTCTCACAGCTCTTGTGAAACCCAGAACCCCCCGCTTTGCCTAAATGCCTCTCAGATTTCAACGGGACTCTCCTCACTTCAGACACATCTCAAAAATCCACCCAAAACACCCTGAAACAGCCTGAACTGCTTTCCCTCGGAGCAGCTCCAAACACATGAAGACAGTAGGCAGGAGATGAGCACCCCCAGCAGTGCCAAGTGGCAGTCTGACCCGAGGTGTTCCACAGCAGCTACAGGTTAACAAAACACACCTAAAATCCCTCTTTCCCAGTGGGAACAGCAGCACCCACTCAAAAGAAGCTGCACCTTTGCTATGGACATGCAGTGATTTGGAGTCACAGCCTGTAAATCTCTGCGTGTCAGTAGGAAAAAGGGCAGTAATACACATGCCCAATCTCAGCATCTCCTCCTACACAGCACATGCTGTGATCATCATCATTACTAACACCCCTCCCTAAATGAAGCCTTGGTGGAGCCAGTCCCAAGCACAAATTGAGTCACAAGTGCCAAACTCTTTCGCAGAGGGAACAGCAAACCCAAATCCTCTTAAGCAGCCATCAGTGTCAATATTTATTCCACACAAATCAGGGACAAGTGGCCTAATAAATGGTGTCAGACTGAGCGTGGCGAGATGGAAGAGGAAGGAGATAGATAGACTTGGGGAAGGAACATGACATTAATCAGCATCACCCCTGCAAACCCCTTGACAGGAACAAGGTAGTAAAGTCATCAGCCACTTAGAAATTAAGCTCCCTTTTTTCTTGGGCAGTGATAGCCCCCAGATTCCAGCCCAGAGGTTTGGCATCCCTCACAACAAAGCCACTGGGCCCCATAAAATCCTGTCCTTTAATGCACCTCTCAACACACACCTCTCTCCAGTCAGGAGAGGCTCTGCTGGCTCAACCACTCCATTCCCAACACAGAGCAGATCCAACCTGAGGTCTGGCCTGCAGGGAATTAAATTAAGCACTCAGACTAGCACAGGGTAAGGGGCTCCCAGGCAAACAGTGTCTGCACAGGATGACAAACAAATCCAACGATGATTTCACAAGGCAAACTCCCTGGCTGCAAGAGCCACTTCAAGTACCCCAGCTCCTCCTTCTCCCTGCGGATCATTCCTGCCCCTGGGGGGTGGTAGATGCCAGCTCCTTCTCCCTGCCTGGGTGCAGAAGCACAGTATTAAGACAAATACACTCCAGGCTTGATGTTTCCATCACAGTTTTTTGAGCCATGCCTCACTACAGCACAGATTTGCTGCCATCTCTCCAGGGCAGTTTAAGCTGCCACAGCACAAGGAGGCTGCAGCCACCTCACACGGGGGCCCTGGCCCCACTGTAACTGTACTGGCCACCAGTTATCATCACGTACTTTGCTTAATTTAGGCTGGAATGGAGTCTGTCTCCAGCCCAGAGCCTGTTTGTAGCTGCAAAGGCATCTGTGCCCTCTGCAGCAGCACACCAGACGGGATCAGGTCACTGCTGGAGAGCACTTGGCCTGGCTATTTTTATTGTCTCCCTGAATACTTCTCTTCAACGCTGTTTTAAGTTGCTGAAAGAATAGTAAAGATGAGATTTTTTTTTTTTCCAAGAACAGACACACTGATAATCCATAGGAACCATGTCCTTTTAACTTTTGGATGTTTCTCAAATCTCTGCCCTTGTTGCCGGGATGCTGAAGGCATTTTCAAGGCACAACATGATGAAATCTAATCAGGGTGAAGTGGGCTGGTTTCATTTCCATCAGATTCCTCTTTCAAAGGCACAAATTTACCCTTCTGATCCCGAGCACTAGAACTGAGCCAATCCAGCAGTTACTGCTACATCAAAAGCCCCCCCAGTCCCCTCCATCACGAACAACCGATGACTGAAATTCCTCATGGTTAAACCCTAAGGAGACTGCCACTAATTCAGGCCCTGGTGCAAGGAGAATGTGAAGGATTAGAAAAGTGGCTCTCACCCAAACACAGGCAGGCATGCAGCACACCATAGTTAGCAAAGCTTTTCATTCCAGTCAAATTTGGGAACAACCCCCTAAATCCTCAGCCTGCAGCCCTTCTCCTACACCTGTACAGCTGTTCCAGAAGAGAGGTACGGCTTCACCTGGATGTCCAGAGGCCAGACACTGAGTGTGGTTACCAAACACCCAGTGCCAGCCACAGCGACTCTGTCTGAACAAATGTTAGCCATGTGGGAATCACACAGGGCATTATAAAATGCCCTGTTTGATGTCATATCCTGCTTATTTATTTACTTACCCGCTGCTGAGGTGAGGAAGCCCAAGGATGGAGCAGGCCCCACTGTGCCAGTGGCTCTGCAAACACCAAGTGAAGGACGACTGCTTACCCAGAGGGCTGACCACTGAAGTAGGGTCCACCCTAACTAAACAAGTGCAGGAAGGATGTTTTCCCCATCACTGCTGTTCCCTCAGAACCCTTCTTGAGTCCATCTGCTCACTGACACATCCTCCTCCTCCCCACAGCTGTCAAGAGCTAGGCCACTCTGCAGAGGGAGAAGGGCTCTGCATCACCCTGCTTTTCTTCCCATAAAAAAATCTGGGGTCTGGTTGGGTTTCCTGAACACAGGGACGTTGCTGGAGGCCCCTGGCTGCTGCCCAACCACAGCTTGTCCATCTCCCAGAGGCAGGACTCGCACGTGCCACAGCCCTCTCTAAAGAGCAATGCCAAGGAGGCTGGAGCTGACCCTGTTTGTAGTTGTTGCCTTCTGAGAAATGTTTAATAGTTAAACTTCTGGCCTGCTGACCCCTGGAAGAAAAGCCTCTGGGAGTATTAAACGACAGCCCAAACTTTCCCTTAAAAAATTACAGTAATCCTTATTTAATTCAAACTGAACTTCCCTCTCCGATTTAAGAACCACAGGTGCCAAGCACCATTCAATATGGGCCAACAAGCTCTCAATCCTCTAAATCCCCACACTATCGACCTGCAGAGCACCCCTCCCACTCCCAATTGTAGGCTGGCCTGGACTTCACCTCTCTTAGTCAAAGGAGTCTTAGGGAATTGATTTTTCCCCAACATTGTTCCTGCTGGAGCCAAGGAAAATCTCGACAAGCATCCTGCAGGACCCGAGTCAGGCCCCCATGGCTGAGGAAACACACTGGAGTGTTGAGCTTCACCCCACTGCTGACTGGGCTGAAGAGGTCTGGGATGAAAAATGCATGTTCCTCAAGAGGTGCTGCTGGTGTCACCTAATGTCATCTAAATTTAAGGCTGGGGATAGGCAGAAGAATATACAGAGGTCAGTCTTTAAAAGGCATTGCAGCAGGGAATGAAGAAAATAGACCTCTGGACCTTCTGGGCAAAAGAAGAAGAGGAGAAAGTCGGAGTGAAGGCAAATGAGGTCTGTGGGTCACATTCCTCCCAAATCTACAAAGACTGATGCTGGCTGATAATGTCATATTTGAACATAATTCTGCTCTTAGGCATTTCAATGAGCCTGTGGGTCATTCCAACCAGGGGACAAAATTTCTCAGCTTCTGCCTCAGTATCTCCTTGCAAAGTGCCTGCCAGAAGAACTCCCTCCAGGAACACCACAGTGCTTACACTACACACGCCACAGGGGGAGAGCACACACACATCAAACTTCCCGCTGCTCCGATGCCTGGCATTTGCCTCTAGAGAAAGGGCTGTGGAGGGACTCTCAAACCGGCAGCTCCTGCCCAGCTGCAGCCGGGACAGCAGGACAGCGGATGATGCGGTCCCAGAGCTGTCCGTGCACTAACAGCACAACGACGGCATTTAAATCCCGCCTGGAGAATCCCTCCCGAGTAACGAGTTTCCCATGTGGACAGGGGGAAGCGCGGCACGCCGGGTCTGATCCTACCCCCCTTCCCTCCGCGACTGCTCCTTCCCTGCATCCCGAGGCTCCGAAAACACCCAACTACACAGCAGCAGCTGGAAGAGGAGGGGGCAGGCGCCCTTCCCCGGGAGGCTCCGCCGGTGCCGGCCGGGCTGCGGGGCCGCCGCCTTTTGTTAGCCCGCCCTGCCCGGCGCTTGGACGGGGAGGGCGGCTGTCCCGCACCGCCGGCATCCCCCGCACCGCGGGCATCCCCCGCACGCCGGTCCTCCCCCGCACGCCGGTCCTCGGGCACCCCGCTCCCCCGCGCATCCCCCCGCGCATCCCCACTCGCCGGGTATCCCCCCGCTCTCCGGGTATCCCCCTGCTCCCAGCGCATCCCCCCGCGCATCCCCCGCTCTCCGGGTATCCCTCCGCTCTCCGGGCATCCCCCCGTGCATCCCCCGCTCTCCGGGTATCTCCCCGCTCCTCGGGCATCTCCCCGCGCATCCCCCGCTCTCCGAGTATCCCCCCCGTTCCTCGGGCATCTCCCCGC
>JAWWEW010000131.1:1303699-1321582 GCA_035583185.1 Anabacerthia variegaticeps
CCCAGCGCATCCCCCCGCGCCTCCCCCGCTCTCCGAGTATCCCCCCGCTCTCCGGGCATCTCCCCACGCATCCCCCGCTCTCCGGGCACCTCCCCACGCATCCCCCGCTCCCTGGGCATGTCCCCCGCAGCCCGGTGCCCCGGGGCTCCCGCAGCAGCCGCACTCACCGCGCTCCGGGCGAGGGCGCCTCCGGCCGGCAGCGCCTCCGGCCGGCCCCGGCAGGTGCCGGGAGGGCAGCCCAGCCCGCCCCCGGCACCGCCCCGCACCGGGGCAGCCCCCCGCAGCATCCCCCACCCCGCACCGAGCTCGCAGCGCCACCAGCGCTCACCGAGGCGCCCTCCGAAGCGCCGCAGTACTTTCCCCATCCCCGAGAAAGGTCCCATAAAGCAGGGGCGGGCGCTTCCCGTGGCTCGGGGATCCCGCGGGGATCTGGTACCTGGGAGCGAGTGTCGCCGGCCACAGCAAGCCGGGTTACTGCAGCGGTGGCTTCAACAGGGACTGCCGGCACCTGCCAGGCTTGTGTCATGCGGGGCATTTTTTTTAATCGGTAAATGAGCTACATTGAATTGGTTTAAAGGCTACGTGAAGCTGAACTGTTGTATCTCACGAAAGGTCCCACGACAGGCAGAGACAAGATAAATAAACCCTTCCCATTTCTCAAATTGCTGTGAATAACTAAATAAAACCTTTCAAGCCGCAGAATGATTTGTGTTACAGGGAGAGCTCAAGTTTAAAGCAGGAATTTGTACTTCTAATGCCCTGCTCTTGGCTGGCACGAATTAGCACGGTGCTATTACTTAGCAGAGCTGGTTTGTGTCTAGCAATTAAAGAGGCCAGACCCGGTGGGAGGGAAGTCTTCCTGGCCGAAGACTGTAGGATTTCAATGTCCTCTTCCCAGTGATGACATTTTGCAGGTGAAATGAAATTGGTTTCTGCTTTCCCTCCCTGCCACCCACCTTTCTGCCCTTTTGATGCCAAACACCTTCCTACCCTGTATTATCCTTTAGGACTCGTGGTTTTTTATCTGGTAGGTGTTTCCTCTCAAGAGGTGGCTCCGTGTTCTCCCGTGTTTTTTGGCTTTGCACCTGGATGCGAATACAACACCTGCTCCTTTAACACCTGAGCTTAAACTCCTCTGCAGGCTCCTGGGAGCACCAGAGAGTCGTGTAGAAGGAAGATGTCAAGTCTGTGGGGGAATGTGGTGCTTATCCCCTGAAGGAAAGAAAATACCTTTTGAACCCAAAGAGGGGACTGAAGGAGATGCTGGAAAAGCTGCTCTTCACAACATGAGTATCTGGCCCATAAGGGATCTTTTAGCCAGGAATGTCCAAAGGCCACACAAAACAATCCCTATTTTATATAGAAAGAGATTGATATATTACGGAGGGAGGAAAAGTGATGTACCCCTAACTTGAGCAGGAAAGGATCCCATGCCCAGCATGCTCTTCCACAAGAGGCAGTGGCTGCCCCGAAGCTGTTTATTCCCCCACTGTTAAGCTATCACAGCAGGTTACATAGACAATTTCATTTGTTTATAAGTAACTTATTCTGGCTTAGCTGTGGGTCCCGTCAGGTCTCATTTGAACTAGAATATTTGACAGGTGTATCTGTATCGGAAGAAATTATGCTCAGCCAGTGCTACTTTTCATGCTGACGTCTCTCTCCCTATCTGCAAACTCATAACCACGACCACGAAATGTTTAATGCTTCACCAGCTGCAGCAGTCACAGTGATAAACCAGCCTGGGAGATGCAGAAGAGACACATGAAGTGAGGTTGTAAAGACAGCGAGCGGTAGCTCTGCGTCCTAACTATGAAACCCATAAGAAGTAGCACCTCTCTCAGCAGATGAGATACCATTTCCCGTATTTTTTTCATTGGTGCTTCCTAGGGACAACACTTTATCAGTATAAAATCCGGGGTGCTGTCACACACCTGGTGTGGGAGGACTCGGAGCCCGATTTCCATCGGGGACAACAACATCCTCCTCCGGTGCACACGTGCCCGGGGGGATGCGTCATGAGGATGGGTTAATCATTCCAACAGCGCCAAATCACCGTCTCAGCACACGAAAGGGCAGCTTTGGGAAGCAGCATTAAACACCGCGGTAATAACGGGGAGGAGGGATGACTCAGGTGGCGCCTGCCTGCCCGTCCCCTTGCAGATGTCAGGCATTCAAGGCACGGCTTTGGCTCCCACCTCTCCTGATGGCAGGATTTCTCCTCCCTCTCACACATTTCTCTCCCCCTTACCGCACCAGTGTATGGCACCTATTCGGCAGCCACACGGACCGACGCTAATTTGCCTCATGAAACGATTCCAGATGGTTTTGTTGAGATTTCAAACGTTTTAGGTGTACTTTGCATCTTGGCCAGTAAGTCTGTGAGATACCGAGCAGCAAACACGTTCGCAGACGTTACCAGGCAATGAAACAAAGTCCGTTTTTGGGATGTGATCATAAAAGCTCGTGAATGTTTGTCTTTCTGTGATAAAAACAACAACAAACGCATTACCACCCGTAGCACAAACCCGAGGCGCCCCATAACCTTGGAGTATTTACCGAAGCATCAAGTCCTGACGATAGCACGGGGACTCGCCCCGAGGCAGACGACGGGCAGCTAATCCGAGCGGGAGTTCACTGCGAGCGATGGCAACAAGCACAGAGTGCTGACAGAACGAAACCTTCCACACAGCTTCCCTGAGACTGAGAAGTTGTGGGCGAAACACCCACGCTGGGCAGCTGAGGGGCTGCAGGGAGCTCCGGCTGAGGCCAGCAAGGACCAGGCTTTCTGTCCTTCAGGAGTTACTCGACAAGGAAAAGCCCTTCCATACAGACAAGGGAAAGAATGTCTGTGACAAAGCAGGGTTTCTCCACCAGGTGACTCTTGTGGCCAGTATCAAATGTTGTACCCTACAAGGGTTAAGGATCGGGAAGAAGACTCAGAGGGCTGTTTTTAACAGCCAAAAACACCCTGGGTACACACCACCATGATGGGCATTGGCTGTGTTGGCTTTTGGGAATAGATGAAGACACTCTAGGACTATGTACCATCCACATCCCTCTCCTTCCCCGTGTATTCCAGCAGAGATGACTGGAATAACTCTGCTGAGGAACCAAAGGGCTCAGGCATTCATCCAGGAATCTTTTCTCCTTCACTTTTTGTTACTCACCACAAAAACCCCCTTCAAGCCCCCAAAGGAACATAAAAACCCAAAGGGAAATAAATACGAGAGACTCACCAGAGGACCAACATCAAACTACAGCCACATTCAGGCTCAGTGGCAGAACAAGAAAGCCCAGGTGTCCCAGAGAAAAGGAACAGAGTGCAGCTTTGGGAGGCTGTATTCACCTGACGCACCTGGACACTCAACAGTGCCGCTGGATAGAGAGCTGGGATACAGCTGGTTCACACAGATAGACAAAGACCTGATTTGAAGAGCGAAGGGCAGTGTTAAAATGCTCCCAAAGGAGCCTGTCCTGTGGCTGTAACTCTGGCCCCTGCAGATGCCAGGCTGCAGGCCATTTGCTCAGGCAGCTGGGGTGCAATGTGAGACCCACATCACATCTGCTGGTGGAGGGAGGGAAGGCGTGGGATGGGCAGAGGAAATTGGATGTTGAAATGAGCCATGGGCTGCGCTGAGGGAGGATGATTTCCTCTGGGGAGTGTTTGCAGTGCTGACCTACCCACAGACCATGAAGAGCTGGAGCCAGGGCCATCAATCAGGACCCCCGCAGGGGCTCCGGGTTTCCAAAACGTGCCCAGGCGCCTTTTGGCTTTGCAGACCTGAACTGTGAGCTGTTCAGAGCCAGGAGTGTTTGAATCCAAGCCCGTAAAGCTGGGGGACGCTTAGAGAAACTCCCCATTGGCTCATCTCCAATTCAAATTAACTCCTGGAAGGTGAGGAGCTGTTCAGATAAATATCAGAAACTGCTCTCCAATGGGTCAAGGCCATTTTTCCCAGTGAACAAAAGGGATTTTTCTTGGATCTCCTACACTGCATATCTCAGACAGAACTTAAGATAGCTGTGAAAAGAAATGAAGAAGCGAGGAAGTCCAAATCCTGCAGCAATGAACAAAGTCCATTACTAAATTTTCTCACGGAGACTTCTCCCAAATAAAACCACGGAAAAGTCAGTTTTGAGAGTGAAGTGAGTCTGAACACAAGAGGTTTGTAGGGAGGTTCACCCTTATGTCAAGGGGAATTCTGAAAGAAATTACATATTCACATGTGCAAACTTGGGAATGTTAATTCCTAATGTTTTTATCCATCTACTCTATCCTCTGCACTGAAACTTTCTAGACCATGTCCCTCAGTTTTTCCTTGGTACTGCAGTCACTGGGAGCACCACAGTGAGAGTGGAGATATCCCTAAGATAGAAATAAATGAGGATGATGACAGCATAGAGAGGAAATAGTGCAAGGTTTCTGAAGCATTTCAAAGAGAGGAAAAGGGCAGAAAAGAGATGTGCATCTACTTTTCCCCCAGCACCCCGGAGAGGTGAAAGGAAGGCAGATGGAATGGCAGTTTTCTCTTCCTGTGAAAAAAACCCTCCTTCCCTCTGAGCTACTGACAAGAAGATTTAGGGAGAAGAAGAGGAAAAAAGGACATTTGTACAGCGAAGGAAAAAAGGAGAAGGCTTTGAAGACATAATTAACAGACTGTCCCAAGTCACTTCAGTTCAGCTGCATCACAAAAGTCTGACAGAGATCCATGGGACCACAACAACCTGCCCAAGAGAATAAGACACTGTCAACAAAACCAGCCACTCCAAAAACCCACCCCGCTCCAAAAGCAGGAGGCTGGGAAGGGGAGGAGGCCACAGCTGAGGGCCTGTTTTCCTGCTCACTAATAAATTTAGTTTACAGAACCTTTTGTGAGTCCTTTTTAAGGTTGTTTGTTGATTAAAGCGGCAAACAACAAACTTAGCCTTAATTTATGCTTCTTTTAACATTTCAAGCTTGGGGGGGTGCTTTTTATAGGAGTTAATGAAGCAGAATAGGTTCTTTACGGGGAAGATATTTTCTCACCAAATTAAAACCTGTATTGAAAATGAAATAATGAGATGAAGGTGGCTTTTCTTTCAGAAGTAAATAAACCTTGGGGTAGGAAACTTCTCACACACTTGGAACTGTCCTTATCGGGGAGATCTAAGAACAGCAGGTTCACAAGATGTTCTCACTCTCTCTTTTTTTTCTTTCTTCATTTATTTTGCCTTTCTCCTTTCATGAAAACAATAATCAAGCATTATTTGCTCAAAACGTGCAAACAGCTCCTTTGTGTGAGAGTGAGGAAACACTGGGAGCCGTTCCCCTTTGTTACAGCAGAGCCGCACTAGCCCCCAGGCAGGGCACAGAAACACCCCCGTGAGTCCTAAAGTAGCCCAAACCTGCTGCATTTTGGCAAGCTGGTGCAGCAGCACAAGGGAGACACAGAAGCCGAGGGGGCAGTACTGGAAGCTGCGGAGTGCCACCAGCAATCAGCACCGGATGCCATTAACTGGGGGAAACAGGCAGGACGAGGTCCCTAAGTGATAGGAGAGCATCAGCCCTGGTTCCTCTCGGAAATGGGGAAGACAGCTCTCCTTTCATGGCAGCCCCAAGCACCCTCGAGGTGATAACCCTGTTTGTCTTCGCCGGAAGGACTGTCTGAACGCCGGCCTGGCAGGGGTAAAACTGGTCGGTGCAGTCTGTGCCCTGTGAGGTGCTGGACAAGCAACTGCGCTTTGGGGGATTCTGGGCTTCAGTGAAATGGCAGGATTGTCTCTGGAAGATGCCCACCTTTTTGGTGGCTTATTTCTCACCAAGGTTTGTGGTGTTTTGCTAAATTATCCCTATTTCATGGGTAAGAACAGGGCTCAGCCTGCTCTAGAGTGCCAATAGAGTGTTTCCCTTCCATCCCTGGATATCCACAGACAAGGCACCTGTGAGCAGTCCACAGCTTGGCCCAGGATGCTGGGAGCTTTGCAGGAATGCTGGCCTTACCCTTCTGCTGCTGGGAGGCTGCCCCAGCACACACAAGTCCCGAGGAGCACCTGTGGAAAAGCCATGGCAATGCCGGTGCCTCATGCAATGGAGCAACAGCTCACCTCAAATTTCAAAGCGGTTTTAAGGCTCAGCACTGTCCTGGAAAGGTCTGAATGGGGCTGTTTTCATATCTCTCATGCAAATGCCCGTTAGCACAACAATGTTATCCGTTGTTGGCCGCAAACAGCAGGATTTTATCCGCCGGCCCTCCTCTCTGATGGTGCAAAATGTATACACGGTGTAGTCAAAGGAACTCGATCCGACTGCCAGCCACTCCCCAGGAAAACACAGGCTGCAGGAATGAGAGAAGGAACTCAACAGGCACCAGAAAGTCAACACCCAGGGAAATTCCAGCCTTTGGAAGATCAGTCCCTGCAAACCCAAATGCTGTGTGAGAGAGAGAGAGAGAGAGAAATCAGCCAGAGACTGGGTGAGAGAGGTGAAAGAAAGAAATGATGTGCTCTTCTCTCAGTCCTGGAAAGCACAGCAACAATGCCCTGGCATGAGCTGCTGACATGCAGCCATGGAGAGGCACAGAAGCACTTCAGAGAGATGTGGGAAAGCAAGTAAAGTGTCAACAAATCTCTGCAGAGAAGCTCTCAAAGTCAGGCAGGGAGAAGAGAGGATGTCCAGAGTGAACAGATTGGCTGGACTGAGCTGAGTAAGGTGGCAGTGTCAATACGAATGAATGTGTTGGTGTCAATGGAATATCCAGCAGGAAGATTTGCAAGCTGTGAGGCCATCCAAAGGCAGTCCAAGAGACACACAGCTAAAGGAGAGAGGCTCTAAGGCTAAAAGCACCTAAGCTGGATGAAAGCATTTCCAGCGTGTTGGGGTTTGCATGGGGAGGAAGCAAAGCTTCTCCAGGAGCTCTTTCCCACTGCTCCTTGTGCACACACGCACAAAGGGCACACTGAAATTCTCCAGTGCACTGAGCATCACCTGGGAACGTCTCCTGGGCTCTCCCACTGGAAATGAACATCTGAGTAAAGGGAAGATCCCTCTTAGGTGCTGTGGACATGATGCCTGATGCAAAGCTGCTGAAGGGAATGGAAAACCTTGCACTGAGCACCTGTAGCTCCCCTCAGCTATGATTGCTCTGCACAGCACTTACAATTTCCTTTCTTAGCAAGAGCCATGGCATCAATCAGCACAACTCCCCTTGCCTCTGTCTCTGGTCGTGCTGGAAGGGAAGAGCCCTGTGCTGCCTTTGCGAGCTCCAGTTGTGCCAGTCCCAGGGCAGAGGCTGCACCTTGCTGCACACACAACCCTCAGTATGTGCCCTGTGCTGTGGGGCAACAAAAATGGGCCCACAGGCTCCTGAGTTCAGTTCTCCTCCTCACAGGGACTCCCCGTCACAGACACAGTGTTGGACCTTGGAATGGGATGGGAATTACAGCTGGCCAAAATTTACTGCAGACGCTGGTTCTGTTCAATGAAACACTGCAGGAAATGTCTACTGATTCACTCACAAGGTTAAAAATAAATTGAACTGTTTTCAGGGGTTTTGGAATGAAATCAGAATCCCCCAGATCTCCCTCTCATATGAATAATTTATTTTGTTTTGGTTTTCTTGTCACTGAATCCTGTATTTCAGACTTCAAGTCTTTCATTCAGTTTTTTTTACAACCCTCTGGCTGTCAGTTCCTTCACCATGATCTCTCCCAATTCTCTCTTCTGTGGTCCTTCTAAACCCTCTTGCCTTCAAGAAAGGATGCAGCTTTTAAAATAAAGCAGACTATTATGGTAGGAACTGAAATTTGAGATATTATCACGAGTGAATAACCCGAAGCAAATCTGCCCTAACTTTTTCCAGCTGTGTTGGTTCTGCAGTGCTGGAAATTATTCAGAGAAGCCAGGATTTTATAATCTCTCACACACAGGCTGGTCCAGCCCTCCATCTTGAGTAAATAGAGTGTGTGTGTGTGTACAGTACTTTGGATTAGCTTAATAAGCCAATGGATGTCACTGTTGCTCTCCACAAACCAAAATGGGGAAGTGAAAAAAGGTAATTAAACCAAAATAAACTTACAGGGGAGAGTTCTCTAAGCTGGTGTGTGCTGGTGAGGTTGGACAACTCCTTCAGTGGCTTCCTAAGTGCATGTCTAAGGTGTCCTATTGGAACTGCAGAGATGAGGTCAGGCTGACAGCTGGGTGTAAAACAGGAAGGTTCCTCAAAAAGGAACCTCATGGTTCCTGCCATTTAACCCTTTCCTTTCCAGCCTCTCCCAAATGTCAGCGACAAGGAGCAATTGTTGCCAAGTTTAGTAGGAAGGGTCCAGCCCTGTGCGGCAGGATGCTCAGGGCTGGCACAAACTAGGTCAGCAGGAGGCTCTCCCAGCCATGGCCGGGGCTGCAGCTGCTGCATTTCTAGGTCAGTGGTCACTCCTGCTTTAATGGGCTGAGAGAGGTTTAAGGGACAAATGGAGTTTGGGCTTGCATTCCTGTGTGCCAGGCAGCACAGTTTAATGAGAGGTGCTATCTGTTTAGTCTCCCTGCTGCAATGGGGGGTAGTTTACACTGAACTACTGACACAGCTCAGGGGAACCAGGAGGGCAAGGCAGAGTCACCAGAGCACAGAAAACAGGGCCTAAAAATAAAGGTTTCAGTAGTGGTGGGGGGGGGGGAAATGAAGAGAACCACCTTGAAAGGTATCAGCTTCTGATCCAGGTCTACTTCTGTCATAATGTGGGAGCTGTGGGCTCAGTTGCCCCTTGTATATATGGAGCCCTCTGTGACAAGAGCTCAAGGCAACTGGAATTTGTTTCCTGAAAGGAAGAATATTATTTAGTCAACAGGGAAAGAAAAGTGCCCGAGGCTTGCTCAAATTTAACATATTTGAATCTAAAATACACCTGGGATCCCTCAAAGCCTTGGTAAAGAGAATAATTCCATTTCTTTCACATGCTGTTTCCCAAGTAGCCACTCTGCAAAGGACCAGAACCAAAAAAGGAACCTCAGATGCCAATCGCAGAGCTGCACAGACTCCCTGAACCACACCCCACCCGCTGCTCTCCAGCAAGGAACTTGGGGTGGGACATTTTCCAGATGCTGATGAGCTGAATTCATGTGTTATCCTATAAGACCCCTGGGAAAGATCTTCATGCTGTGTCTCAGAGCAGGCTGGGCTCATTCAAGTCTCTCCCAAGAACTAGAATGCTGTGAGCTGACTGATGGTAAGGCCCAGGAGCAAGCCTGTGGTAGAGCCTGTGCCATGAGAACTGCACTTGCCATACACGTAAAGGCACAGTACAAATAAACTTTTTTTTTAATAAACTTTCAAACCCTGGTCTCAAAACCCTTCCCCCGTGTTTACACCCAACAGTTCTGTGTGCTTTTCCCAGAAGTTTTCCAATGGCATTTTCAGAACCTGCCGTTTCCCATCCAGCCCCCTGATGCAACAGCTCTGGCAGAGGGAAAATTCCTCTTCTATGACTGCCCAGGGAGCTCCAGCACACTGAACTCCCATGCAGTGATACCTTGATGTAACACGCCCTGTGCTGACATCAATTAAACCCTTGTTGAATTCCAGCACTAAAACAAATTGTGGTTTATTTACATTGGAAGAGGCCAAGTGGAGGAATTCACACTCAACACTTAAATAACAAAAGAGAAACACTTGAATCTCTAAGTGGTAGAGAATGACATAACCTGGAGTTGTGCAAAACACTTAAAATCTCTGACATCTAAATAAAAATGCCTCAGTTTAAGTATTCTAACCTGCCACTCATAATTGCCTTGGGATTGTCATAGATACAAATTATTTCTGATGAGCCAAGCCAGTTCTCTCTCAATTCCCGAACAGAAAAGTAATCACTTGCACAGGGATGTCTTCAGGAATCACACAGTAATCCAAGACTAGGTGGCAACAGAGCTCTGAGAGAGTGATCACTGAACAGCTGAAACAAAAAGCCCATGCCCTCAATCCACTCTAAAGAGGAGAGTCCCCCTGTCAGAGCCCTCAGAGCAGTTTGCACTAAGCATGGAGACACTGGGAGGCACTGGCAGGAAAGGAAGGGGTCCTGTAATCTTAAAAGGTCAAGATTAAATTATATGCTCTTCTGCTATAAAGCCAGGCTGCTCCACACCTGGTATCGTTAGGCCCTAGCTCCTGTTGGGTGAGCATCCTCGGTGCCACCACAGTCGTCTCTGTGTCCCTGCAAAGGCAAAGCAGGTTGTTTGCTAGAACCCGATTGGAAGGGTTGCAAATTCAGTGTTGGCACTGGAAAACAGATCTCTCTGCAGTCTCTAGTGCTTCAGCTAACTCCTTAATCTCATCCCCAGTCCCTGAATAAACAAACCAGCAGGAAAGGGGCAAATATTATGCATTTTATATAGCTGGTGATCAAACATGCAAACTGAGCCAAGGCAGTACTTGTCTGAGTGACACGGTGCCCACCTGGATTAAGCTCCCAGGTGATAGGATGCTGTTCTGATCAACCTGTCATCCTCTAAACACCAGAAACATATATTCTCACAACATGGAACCCACACAGAGCACGGCACAAAGGAGCCAGCAAACCAGGCATGCCCAGGTCGCTGCAGGCTGGCGCTGCTTCACAGCCAAATGGTTGTGCCACCATAACTGTGCCCACTGTTCAGGTTCATGCCTAAAAGAACAGGCAAACAGCACCAAGCAGAACGAGAGGGGACAGCAAAATGCAGCATCCCACCTGTCACCAAGCAAGACAGACAAAGCAAGCAGCAGTGAGCTGCATTCCACTGTCTCCAAGGGGAGCTGAAGTTTTCCTGAGAGAGCAGAAGCCACAGCAAGAGGCCAGGGTGCCCCAGGGAGGTGTAAGATCCCAGAGTGACAGCAGACATGGCCGGAGCTCCCGCACCCCGTGCAGCTGGGTACGCACCGTCGCGACACGCTCCAGAAGGCCAGGATCTTCTTCAGAGCGTGCAGGTTGTCCTGCATGGGCAGCGCTGCCAGGAGCCCCTTCTCGGAGAGGAGGGGAAGCACCTTCACCATCAGGCTGTGCTGGGGAAGGCGAGGCAGCGCACAGGGAGGCAGGCCAGGGGCAGGCAGGGAGCAGGAGCCAGCCCTGCTCAGCCTTTTAAGGGGCAGGCAGGAATAATGACAGAGCTCGGCTCCCCAGCAGCCAGCCAGCCATAGCTTTGCAGTAATTGCCCTTGCTGCAGGCACTGCGCTGATGAGACAAGAGGACAGCAGAGCGAGGTGACTAAACCAGGGCAGGGACAGCAGAAGGGATGCAAGAGGGACAAGGTGAGTTGTTACCCCTCAGACAAGCACTGCTGTCGCTCCAGAGCTAAGGCAGGGCCCCGGGTTTTGGTGATCCTGAGCTGTCCAAGCTCAAACAGACCAGTGCTGCCTCAAGGGCCTGCACAAAGGAGGGATGGTTTATCCCAGCCTCAACTGATGCTCCTTCCAGAGGCTAAAATGTTCATATAACTGTAGAAGCTCCTATTCCAGTGTCACAGCAGAGGGACAGCTCCTTGGGAAACGATAATGAAAAGAAACCAAGGCAATGCCAGCAGTTCTCCCTTCCTTCCCTGTTTCCATCAGTTCCCAGTGTCATCTCTAATACTCATGAAAGGAGCTCAAAAACAAATTTTACTGCCAGTTTCACAACCACACCTCCGGGTGCTCTCAGCCCAGCCCTTACACTGGGGACTACAGGCCCTGGTTGGGTAACATCCTGAGCGTTCCTGGCTCAGACACTGCCTCTTCAGACACTGCCTTTCCTCCTCCAGCAAGGAGAACCAGTCCTGGGAACGTCCTGTGCTTCCCAGTATGGAGTGACACTGCAGGGCAGACTGGGGAAAGGCTGCTGTCACACGTGTCCCTCTCCTCCTTCTCTGCTGCTGCTTCTCCTCTGCCCCAGGGGAGGAAGGGAAAGACATGAAAAAGGAGCAGTAGGATGAAATTAATAAGGGAACTCCGAAAGAAATGAGAGAAACCACAAAGAAATCCAGAGAAAGGCAGACAAGGGAATCCTTGAGAAAAAAGGTCACCTAGCAGAATTACACAAGATAACCTTTCTGTGCATATTTGGTGCCATCCTATCAAATTAGCCACCAATTTTCTCATAGAGAGTAATATAAAACTTTGATCAAAAGGTTTTCATTCCTTATTATATTCTGAAAGATCCTGCCTCAGTTAGAACCAGCATGTACCCATCCACATTACATTAAACAGTGTTTTCCCATAAGGGCATTTTTGCCCTACTGCCCCTGTTCTGGATCCTGAAGGAAGCAGGAATTACTTGACCTGTCATGTGGATAGTGAAGCTGAAGCACTGCTAAATTTTGAGATAAAGATCTTTAAAAAGCAGGTGTCTAAATTCATGGCCTGAGTTTCCAAAGCACAGAGCAGTCTGCAGCCCCCCTTGACTTCAAAGAGTCGGGCTCAGCCATTCACACAGTTTTGGGAAAGGAGGAAAAAGATAAGGATCCCTTTTGATGGAAAGCTTGGCCTGTGGGTCAGGATTGGGATGGGAAACAGGGCAGAGCAGAAGGAAGGCGCAAGCACATCACAGGTTATTGTCCCCTCCCCATGCAAGGAGCCTGTGTCTTCTCACTGTATCAGTAACAGGAGATCAGATACCTTCAGCTTCGTTAATGATGTGCTGAAATCCCACATGCTTTCTTTAAAGAGTATACAGGCAGCAGGGCAGGGCCCTCCTTTGATCTGCAACCTGCACCTTCCCGGATCACTCTGGATATTGAACTCCTCCACACATCCCAAAGAACATGCATCCATAAAACAGGAGGACCAGAAGCAAGGAAAGTACCAATAATCCCACTCCAAAACCAATATATCCACTCCACATCTCTAATTACAGACAGCCAGGGCAGATCCACAAGCCTTGTACTGGAGACAGGAATGTTTTTAATTATACAAGGTCACTAGACTGCCAGGTAGCCAATGTCTCTCTCAAATTATCCTGGTCTGGTTTGTCCCTCCTCTTTGGGTACATCTGGGGTTTCACAGAAAGGACTCACTCAGGAACAGCTTCTCTTGGAAGAACTCAGCAAAGGTACTGACCCACTGCAGAGAACTCGGAGGGAAACTCAAATTGTGCAATTTGTGCTAGTGGCAAACCTCCATATTGCCAATGAAATATGGACATGCTTATAACACAACTTGTCACTCAGTTATCCAACATGCCAAGTGGTTCACTCAGATGAAAACACCATATTGTTCCTTCATGTTGTGAGAGGGCACAGAGGTCCCTGTCTAACATTCCACCTCCCTCCACCAGCGGCACCGTAAAATCCGGATCCTTTGGGGGCAGAATGATTTCTGCAAGGAGGGCACGGAGGCACCTTGGCATTCGTCACTGCCAAGACACAACACTGGCACTTAGGTCAGCCTGAAGTGCACGCCCAGGGGCTCTGCTTACAGCAGGCCCCCGATGCCTTATGCAAGTGTTCCTACAGAACTGATGTTGAATTAAAACCCTCTCTGTTAATTTGGCATAATATTACCTGTGAGCCTTCCTGCTCCCCCACGGCGGAGATGCTGCAGAGCGACCTTTGGCTGTGCTGGCAGGGGCTGCCAACGTGCTGGGAAGGTTCAGGAAAGGCAAAGTCAGTGCGTGTGACGGGGGGCTGGCTGCTAAATCATCCCAGGCCAAAGTTCCCTCATTTCTAATCAAGCTAACAAGTAAATGCTTTGTTCTGAGCAGAAAATGGTGATTGTTTTCATGAAGAAAGCCAGTGCCATCCCTGTGCTTTTTGTTAAAGCTTGGACACGTGACTGAATATTTCCGAAGTTCAAATCTGAAGCTTTCTAATTTCTGCTAGAAGAGCTGCTGGTCCCATGAGCTGGGGCTGGGAGCAGAGATGCAGCAGGTCAGCACTGCCAGCACGAGATCCTTCTGCACAGGGAATGTAGTGAAAACTGGATAAAATGACTGAGGGGGTTCAGAGTGTCCTGGATCTCCCTTTGCAAAGGCCAGACGTTCAAGGTTTTATTATTCCCTGCATATCCTCTATCAAGGGAAACACAATTATTCCCTGTTTGCTCCAAAATAAAAGAGAGCAGAACCAGACTGCACAGTAATTGAGCACTGGGAGTGAACTTGCTCTGTAAGTCCCTGTAAGCCCCGAGCCACCCATCATGCAGACGGTATTAATTTTAAGGGGATAAATAATGCAGGGCAAAGGAAAAAAAAAAATCCCATGCCGTCAAGCCACAACATTCCAGAGCTATTTACTGGGTGGGTTTTTTTGTCATTTTATAGTTCTTTTAACAGTTTTAAACGCTGTCCTCTTGATTCACTGGTTTGGTCTCCAGTGAATAACTGGAGGTTTTTACAAGACTAGCAAACACTCTGCTATTATATTATTTTAACCCCGGCTGTAGCAGTGGTGATCTGTGACAGTTTGATAGCTGCTGTATATACAGAGCTGGGGCTTGCTTTTCTTTTTTCCCCCTTTCCTCCCTTTTAGTTCTTTTCCTTTTGGTGAGAGCTGGGGCAAAGCCACGGCAGCCAATGTGTTCTGCTGGTGTCTCTGAGCCTCCAGCTTGTCAGATGTATTTTTCAGCACACACCAAAAAACTAATCAAAACAGTCCCGCAGCATGAAAGGTGGAGGCAGCGACTTCCTGACACTTGTCAGGAATTGCCAGCACTGGGAATTCTCATGCCCCACCACTCAGCCTGGGTAACCTTCAGCACAAAACAGGCCTCAATGCCTTCAGAAATGCTTCAGGTCAGAGCAAATGTTGCTCGTGTTTTATCACCCGGGAAACTCAGAAACTTTCCAGGAATGAAGTTATGGGAGCGGGGCAGGCCAGGGAGCTCTGAGGGACTGTCTCCCGTAGACAAGGAGGCCTCAGTGTCAAAGCAACACGTCCAAGGGCACGGAGAGAGGGGAAGAAAGACACCCTGAGAACCTGCAGGACACTGGTTACAAACAGGTGGCTGAATGCTAAAGAAAGAGACACAGAGAGAACAAGCAGCAAGACACAGGCATGAATGGAATATATTTTACAGCCTGGCATGAGGAATTTAAGGAATTAAGACGGTTCTTTTTTGTTTCCCAGCTTAGCAGAAGTATTCAGCCTTTAATTATCGCTCATCTTGTTGATGGAACATAAATCCCCACGAATCCCCTTCTGGGGCACTCTGCAGTCTTTGACTTACCTGACACCCAGAAAGAATTTGATTTTGTGCCTGACATGGCTGTCAGCAAAGGAGAGAAACTGGTGTTGGAGGTTTTTAGCCTCCTTTGTTGGTCTCGGCTTGCACAGTTTGAGGACTTCAGGCAGACTGGCACTAAACAAAAAAATCTAATGTGCTTTTGCCCTGAGTTCCAGGGTGCCACCCTGTGACAGGAGTGCTGGCAGTGACCCTCTCCCTTCCTCCAGCACACGGCCTCTGGCCCCTCTGTTCCAAGGGCTTGATCCTGCAAGGCTGTGCCCACTGTCCCCACAACCAGCACCAGGGTAATCCAGATCATTTCAGTGCAACTGCTCGCATTCCTAAAGCTGATCATGATCTTAAAAGCTTTGCTGGATCAAACCAGAATATTTGGCAGTGTAGGGGACTGGGTAATTCGGGAACCACTTCTTCTGATGAATTATATTCCATGACTCTAAAAGCCCTTTCTCTTGAGCAGCCCAGCAAACACCCCCAGTGAGAGAGACGAAGGCAATGAAATTGTGAGGGGAGCACTTTGCAGACTCTGGGATGGGTCAGAGCTGGACTAAAGTGCAAATTGTTCATTTTTGGCTGGCCTTTGACTATGTCATTACTTGTGAATAAAGGAAAGCCCCTGCTCTCCAGGCCTGGAGCATCTTACTGAACTGCTGGGGGCTCAGCACAGAAGGTGTGTTGCAGGTCTGAGCCCAAGGAGAGCTTTAACATCTTCAAAACTCTTTAGCTCAGGTTTCAAGGAAAATCTCCCTCTAATTCACCTTGGTTTCTGTTAGACCTCAAAAGAGTTTAAAGACAATGTTAGGTGAGAGATCTGTGGGGAGTGAAAGCCCAGCTTTAATCCTCAGTGGTGCTGAATGTTTGGGTCTTTGCTCTGGAGCTCTGGCTATTCCAACCACATCCCAGGAGCTTTATTCCACCCCATTTGCTCAGCCTGTTTCCTCCACTGGGCTCACAGGAATGTGACTGAGAATAAATCTATCAGCTAGAGAGAGACCTCCTCTTTACATCTCTGAGGCCTGATGGAGTTTAAGCACAGGATTTAAAGCAGCTCACTCTGTTGTCCCTGTGCCCTCTGGCAATCCACATTCAACGCAGGAGCCAGGTTTTATAGCATAAACAAAGCAGGTTGCTAAATAATTGAGCTGACAAACTGGTTGGAAAGGTTGTGCTTCCAACCCAGCAAAGAGGCAAAGCTGGTCCCTTGACCTCAGGAACAAATCCTGCCCCTGCTTTTAGGGCACAGACATCCCCCCCTGCCCTCCTGCCCTTGTGTCAGGTGATCACAGTGGTTGGAGATCAGGCCCTGAGACATCAGGAATCCTGCTTGGCCTAGCCTTAAACTGCACTGGCTTGTACTCAACTAATTGCCTTTTTGGTTTGTTTTTTCGATGCCTGGGCATAAGATGTGGGGACAGTTCCTAAGGATCCTCTTCCCAGTCTCTGCCCTGTTCTTCTCTCTTTCTCCAGAAGAAGGAACCAGTAAGATGTTGGGTGCCTGGCTAAAGGAGGAGAAGGACGAGTGGCATGGCTCAGGAACTGGGAAGAGCACCAGAGGTGCAGCACAGGTGCACAACATCACAGTGCAGTCTTGCTACAGGTAATCAGTGGACGCTTTTCCTGGAATACTATTATAAACTTTACTCATTCCTGCCTTACAGAAGCATCACCACATACCAACTCCCTCCAGCATGAGCTGTGATTGCTCTGTTCAGCCAGCAAGCAATCCCAGCAGCAGTTACACTGCACTCTTCATTTCCCTGGAGGGGAAGCTGCAGTGGCAGTGGCACTGAAAAATAAAAATCTTCTCAACACGCAGATTTGACCCCTGGTGAACCCAGCTGGGAACACTAGGGCCTAAGAGCAGAGGGGGAAAGGAGCCTGAAATGCCACAGCATCACCTCCGAGCTGGCATGAGATTTACACTGGAGCCATTTTCATTAAAAAGATAAGATCCTTCAGAATTCTTAGGCAGCTTATGGTAACTACGAACCCTTATTTGTTCTCTAAAAAAGCCATTTGTTACAAACTCTCATTAGCCCCCACACACAGAGGGCTGAGTCAGATGAATGATGTCTGCCTACTGAGCTCTGTGACAGAAAATATTGTAATGACTTTGAAATTAAAGCAAGATCTTCTTAACGTACACCTTAACTGTGAAAAAAATAACCCTCAGCATTTAGGTGTGTTTTAGGCAAAGCTAAAGCACAAATGCAGTGGTGGGAGCAGAGTGGGGTCTCCCATGTGTGAACTAATGCACAGACTGTGGAGCAGAGGAAGGCTGCAAGGCTACACCACCTCTGACCAGCACAGAACTGGAGCTGCTGGTGTTTGTCCCCAACCAGCCAGACATTAGTTTTCAGAGCTGTTCTCACGCCAAGTGTCACTGATGAAATAAGTGGTTTTGGGCTAAGTAACTCTGTGCTGAACCTTCACAGGCAAGACACTGTCACCAGCCCTGAAGGTTTTCATGATGCCCTCCAGGCTGATGCTGATTGCCTGATGCCACGGGGGACACCTGGAGATTCCTGCTGCCTGAGGGCCTGGCTCTACCTTTGGCTCTACTTTTGTGGCAGCAAGCGCTGCAAGCTCCTAACCCATGAGATACAGCCACATAGATAAGCACCAGCAATAATTCAAAGCCAGTGTCCTGATCCCTGCTGCATCCAGCACACACAAGGCACTGTTCAGTTACTCGGAAAATGTTTGGTTTCAATGCCCTCGTTCC